>NC_069404.1:65631272-65651617 GCF_026875155.1 Cherax quadricarinatus
CCTCTTCCACTCGTCAAATGGCTTTCGTAAGGGACGTTCTACCATAGACCCCTTACTAACGCTTGGATACGAAAGTTCGAATCCCTTTTTGCGAAAAACCCACCTTTTTGCCATTTTTTTTGACCTTGAGAAGGCATAGCCAAACTTGGGGGTAAAATATTTTAGCCCAACCCCACTCCTTGGGGCCTTTTCGAGGCAATCAAAACCACCCTTTCCTTAAAAAACTTTTAACAACGGTTTTCCATGTTCGGTAATAATGTGCTCTCCCCGGACTTTATCCAAGCTAAGGTGTCCCCCGGGTTTTCTGAGCAAAAAACACTTTTTCCCTTGCTTTTAATGATTTGGCCTTTTTCTTCCATAAAAATTTTTGGGTCACACTCTTTTTTAAAGACTTCGCTATGCCTGTGCAGGCGCTGACTGCACCTTATTACGTTTCTCTCCAGCATCAGTCGATGTTTTTTGGGGCCCCCACACGGGGTTTTAAATTTCCAGCCAAAACCCACCAAATTACTTTCACTAAAAAACCTCTGTCATCTCCGAAACCTTTGTCCCTCAGGGCTCCCGTATCCCTGAACGTATACAGTAAAGTTTTTTGGGCCTACTCTTTGATCGTAGGTTTCCGGGAAACCCACATTACCTCTCAAGGGCACTTTCACAGCGGGCAAACCCTTTTTAAACCCCTTGCTCATTTTTCAGGGGGGCTGACGTCGAACCCCCTTTTGCCTACATTCCACCCTTATCTTATCGAAACTTGATTAGGGACCAACTTTCAGCACATCCCCTGCTTTTTTCCTCTAACCTTTAACCCCCCTTTCATCACCGAGGATTACTTTATCCCTTGGTGCTTTTCGCTTTTTTCCCCGTCGGAGCCTCTATCAAACGAACGTTCCACCTTACCCGATCGTGTGATGCCCTTTGCCTTCGCTACTATTACGCTCTCAGACTCCGCAATCCTTCCTTTTTATAGAATGGTCACTGATATTAGTAACATTCTTTATTTTTCGTCCCCCTGTTTTACTTCTCTTTTTTCCCCTTTCATTCCCCTTTTTGTCCCCTTTTAAATTTACCACCTTTTTTTATGTACAGTAACACTCATTTTTTTCCCTACCCCCCTGGATTCCAGCTGTTCGAGTCTGTTCTTTCTCTCCCTTTGCTCGAAAGCCCAACTTCTACGGCCCCCCCGTTTTCCCCCCGCCTCTTTTTTTTTGCCCTTTCACTCTATTTCATGCCATTGCTGTGAAACAGATGGCCTAATCTTCTGACGCGTAGATTCCACGGGGTTTTCCCGGGACAGCGTCGTAAAAAGGGCTTTTTTACTATTTTTTCGGCTAGTATTTTACTGCTAATTGTATCCATCCTACCATTTACGTATTGCTCTACCCCTGGTCATCATTTGGGGTTGTCCAGACCCCCTTTAGTGCTTTACAGCTATCAAAAATTTGATACACCTCCCCCCCTTTTTCCCTCCGTACCAACTTTGGCTACCCTTATTTTCCCAAAGCATAAAATTTTGTTTTTTGTGGTCCCCCTGGTCATGTTGACGTACAGGGCAATGAACGGGCAGACACTGCTGCGGGGCAGTATAATGACCTACCATTTTCATGAGAGTATTCCATTTACACTATTTTGCTGAATATTTTCCCAACTTCACACCCTTGGGCAACAATGTTGGTCTACTAGCTGGGCAACAAACTTCAACTAAAAAACCCGATATAGTTACTGCAGTCTTCTTATCCCCAGGTCCAGGTTGGAGACTACTCTCTCCCGTTTTCGCATTGGCCATCTCGCTTACTCAGGGAAATATCTCATGGAGAGGCGCCCTGCTCCTCTCTGTGGAATTCCCAATTCCATTATCAGTCAGCCACATTCTTTTGGACCCCCACTTTAAAACCCACAGCAAAATTTTCCTCCGTCGTCTCTTCGCTCTGCTGCCTCTCTCTACCTTCCCTCTCCTGATGGACCCACCTTCATCCAGACTCTTCCCCCTGACTTTTTGACAACAACCGACTTACTACAAATTCTGATCCCTCACCCTTTTCCCAATTCAAACTCTTGCTACCCTCTCCCCCCTACTATCCCCTCACTGCTGTTTTCTGTAACCTGCTGACCATCCCTCCTCCCTTCTGCCATCCAATACCCTGCCCCCTTCCCCTACCCTGCACCCTGTAACCCTTGGGCTTTAGCGCTTCTTTTGATTTATAATAATAATCAATATAAAAGGTAGTCCCTCAATGAAATTTTTACGGGTTACCCCCCACATTTGGGGCTTATGTTAATAAAATAGAAGTGCAAGTTTATTTTTGGGCCCAAAAAACTAATTGGTTTTAGGGCTATTTTATGCAAAATTAGCATGTTAATTGAGCAAAATTTTATTAAGATACTCCCAGCATTGTATTGTGTTTTACAAAGAAACCATTAGAAAATTTTGACTTTACGCAATACTGTGCATTTTATAAATACAGTGTTGAATATTTTTTTTGGAGCTACAATAAGTTTTTTTTCTCTACTTTTAACAGGCATAAATTTCAAAAAACTGATACTGTGGATAAACACAACATCAATTAAATAAAAATACATTTACAGCATAAAAATTATTTTTCCTTTTATTTAAATAACTGAATGCCTTGAATAATAATCAAATTGAGTGTTAAAAACCCATGAATACCTTGTAATTACCAGTAATAAGTTAGTATTTTTTTTCTTTAATTGATTTGTAGGGAGACGGGGTATAGTAGGCAATACACATTTCAAGAAAAAAAAAAAAAAAGCTATCGTATGTAAAAAAAAGTGTATGATAAATGAATTATTTTTATGACTGTAAAAAACATACATGTCAAACCATTTTATAAAATTAATGGCAAACCTGAAGGGGGTCATACAGCGGAGCAGTTTGCGGGGCCCTGTTAGTGACTTGTTATTCTTGAAGAGGGGGAAGTCTTAATGGGGGGTTATACGAAAGGGAAAAATAAAACAATCGGGTTTGTTTCAAAAAAAGGGGAAATAAGGGTATAAATTTTTTTGGTGCTGGTGAATAAAACATTAAAGATAACCCCTTTAAAGAATCAGACCTATCCTCCTTTTCTTTACTGAACCTACTCCTCCCTTTTCCCCCTGTATTGTATGACTCCACTGATTTGGGACTTTCCCCCCCTGATAAAAATAACTGAAGGTTTAATTTTGAATATTAACAGTATTTTATATTTATGGGAAACACAAACCTGAAGGGCATACAATGTCAGGGAAATAGGGGGCAAAGTTCCATCAAAAAAATGGGGGCAAGTTTAAACCTTGAGAATGATCCCTATCAACATCAAATTAAGCCATGGCAAATCTGCTTATCTTTATTTTAAAGTTTTTGCCATCCCTGGCTTTATCAATACAGATTCTAGGACATAATTAGAAGACAAAACTATGTACAAAAATGAGATAATCAGTCCCTCAGCCCTTGGGGTTGGTGTTGGTCTACCCCCACGGTGTTCTCAACACCAAATCCAAAAGGGTGAGGGGCTGATTACCCATCTTTTTTTACATAGTTCTACGTCTTCTAAATTATGGGCCAAATCTGTATTGATAAAACCACGGAGGGAAAACACTAAAATAAAGATAACCAGGTTTGCCGTTTTAAAAATTTATCTTTTCGGGATTTTTTCTTTCTTGCACAACATCAAAATTTTAAACCTGAAGGGGGGGGGGAAGGAATATTAAATATTGTCGAGCAAAATTTTGGGTTTTTTTAGTAGAAAAGATGTCAAAGAGCTTTAAAGAGAAATGGATGAATTAAAGAAAGGCTCTCAAGTTGAGCAATCGTGGGGAAAAAAGCACTGGGGCAAAATTTTAAAAATCTCTGAGTTTACGCATGTACACACACCTGCATGGAGGGGGCAAGAAAGGTGGAAAATTACAATGGAAGGAAAAAGTTGGAAGTGAAAAGCATATGCTATAAAACGATACATAAAGGTAAAACCCTTTAAAAAAGCAAAAAGGAAAGAGCATAAGGAAACAACGAAAGAAATAATTTAAAATAAATGTTTAGCAAATTTGGGTGAGAATAAAAAAGTTTGGGGAGAGAAATAAATCAGAAAATCAGGGAAAAAAGGATTTATTTAAAATTTGTGAGGACTTAATAAGGGATGGGGGTGAAAAGGGGCAGAATACAGTACATGGACCCTGACATTTGATACTAATCCATTCCGAGAGCTATCGAATGTCAAAATATCGAAAGTCGAATTAATTTTCCCCATAAAAAATGGAAATCAAATTAATCCGGCAAACACCCAAAAGTATGAAAAAAAAAATTTACCACTGAAATAAATTTAATGCAATAGAATAATTCAATAAAAAAAATAATAAAAAATAACAATAGATAATTGACACTTTCCTTTAATGAAGATCGGGGGGATGATTGATGGGATGGGGGAGGGGAAATGTGGATGGGGTTTTAGAATGGAATCCCCTTTCCTTAGGACTTGAACTGGCAGCCTCACCATGCCTTCCACACTGTGATGCCACTAGAAATTTTTAAACTTTTAAACCAACCTTTGCTAGCCTTAACTTTACTCAATCCCCCACTATTTTCAGGCAATTTTCTTTACCAAAACATCAGTCTCCCACACACGCACTCCACTTTCGTACTTTGCAATTATCCTTTTTTTTATTTCAATATCATTAGCACCTTTTTTTCCGAAGGTTGGGACAAACTTTCTTGGGGCCCATGGGTTTCTTATTTTTTCAAAAACAACACCAAAAACAGTGATAATAGAAAACCGAATGTATCCTTAAAGCGCGCACACGGCTGGCTTGTAAAAACTGGCACACATGGGGCAGTTCAGGCACACATGGACACTCTCACGAAACGTATCGAATGCGGGTTTCCATCAAATGTCGAGCGAAATTTTTTTTCTTGTGGTTAAAATGTCGGGGGTCCACTGTATTCAAAAATGTGGGAAATTGACAGAAATTTTGAGATGGGAAAGTTGATAGAAACAGAGGGAAATTGTTTTTTTTTGAAATTTTAATAAAGTAAAAATTTCAAGCTTGGGACAGCCACACCTTGGGACAAGTGAGATTAAATAGAATGGGGAAGAGCCGAATAGAGAATTCTCATAGTTCCCCTAAACGAATAACACCATTTTATACAAGAGGGTAATTATAAAATTCCTGAGGAATCCTGAAAAAAAATTTCCAAGTCACTCCGCTATTGAAATTTAACTGTCTTTGGGCCAAAAACAAAAAAAGCAAAACTCAAGAAAGTTTAAAATTTCCCTTCCAATTGATCCAAAACTGAAAGGCCTTGAGTTACAGGCAAAAACAAAGAAAGCCCCAAAATCCTTGCCCCCTAAAGGGAATGCAGAACAAAGGTTATTTTTTTTTTTTTTTTTATTATCACCGGGCGATTCCCCCCAAAGGGGCAGGGGGCCCGAAAAAGAAAAATTTTCACCTCATTCACCCCATCACTGTCTTGCCAAAAGGGTCTTTACACACATTTTTTTAAACGCAACTTTAACACCCCCCCTTCAGAGTGCAGGCACTTATTTCCCCATCCCAGGCCCAAAGCCCGGGCCTGCCGGTTCCCGAACCCCTTCAAAATTTTTTTTTACTTTGCTCACACTCCAACCAGGTCAAGTATTGAAAACCATTTGTCTCCTTTCACCCCCATAAAAACACGCTAAAGCATGCCTGCTGGAAGTCCAAGCCCCTCGCACACAAAACCCCCTTTTACCCCTTCCCTCCAACCTTCCTAGGCCGACCCCACCCCGCCTTCCTTCCCACAGACTGAACACTTTTGAAGTCATTTTTCACTCCATTCTCTCACATTCCGAACCACCTCAACAACCCTTCCTCAGCCCTGGATAACATTTTTGGTAATCCCACACCTCCTCCTAATTTCCAAATATGAATTCTCGCATTATATTCACACCACACATTGCCCTCAGACATGACTTTCCCACTGCCTCCAGCCTTCTCCTCGCTGCAACTTTCACAACATCATTCCCCTCTTTGCCCCAAGGACAAAGTTCTTTGTCTCCACAGCTCCTAATAAACCACTCCCCTTTTCCCCTCATAATTTCATGTTCACCTCTCTTTTCATAGACCCATCCGCTGACATGTCCCTCCCAAATACTGAAAAAACATTCACCTCCCCAAACCCCCTCCCCTCCAATCTGATAACAATCTTTCATCACAAATCTTTTTGTTACCCCCATAACCTTACCTTTCCTACCAAATTCACCACCAATCTCGCAACTTCTCTTCAAATCTCCCAAAGCACAGTGTCATCAGCAAAGGGCAATGTGAAATCCCATTTTATTTGATTTTTTATTTTTTAACTCCACGCCCTTGCCAAAACCCCTCGCATTTTTTCTTTAAAACCCACGGTGCATCACACACCCTTTGATAAAAATCATGATCAAAAAAAACATTACACGTACCACCGACTTAGGGCCGAGTTCGGTTCCCGGGAAAAACCTTGAAGTCGAAAGGGTCGTAAGTCGAACTTACTACGAAAATCAACAAAACTTTTTTTGTAATGATTTATTTTATTTTTTATTTGGTATTTCATTTTTTTACTTTTCTTTTTATGTTTTAGTACTGTATTTTATACGAAAGGTTGGGATAAACAAGTGTAAAACACAAATTTGCTTATTTCCCAGAAATTTGGCAAAAAAAACGGTCGTAATGGGATGGTAGGTGAAATATAAATACTACAAGGTGTAGCAATGACAAACTTACCATGAAAAAAAAAAGGGAAGGGTTTGTTTTTGGAAAATTTTGCATAACAACCTTTACCACTTTGGTTTTTATAAATAATAAAAATACATAAAAATGCACACCTAACCAAGTCCCTAAGATAATGGGAAAATACTTCTTTGGTGTAAGGCCACAAAAAAAGTGAACAATTATACAAATACAATTCTTTTGAAAATTAACCACTGAGTCCATGCCTTTTGTTCATATTTTGAACCGGGGGGGGTTTTGGCTGTCGTTCTACGGTGGAGCTCGACTTGCCAGAAACCTTTTAAATGGAAATCGGGGCTAAATATGAGAGAATGGGTCTATGGAAAAGTGTGCACCACATAAAAAAAATTCTACAGCCGCAGTCATAATGAAAAAAAAAAAAAGCAGCGATTGCAGTGAAAATTTTGTACTGTTTTTTATGTTTGATTTACGTTTGTTGGTCCTTTTGATAAAAGGAAGATATATTACAGAAATAGGAGTTTTTGTTTGGGTTTTTAGGCCCAAAATATTTGAAAATAAATCAATTGGGGAAAATGTTTGATTTTTGCGATGTTAAAGAGTAAACAAATCACACATGCATCCACACATAAAATGGTGGAGCTAACTCCCGTTCCCCGATGGAAACTGATATTTTTTACACAATTATCACAATTTTTCATAACAAAAATCTTCTTTTTTTTTTGTGTGAAAAAAAACCAAAATGGAATTCATGTGTAAAGCCGGAAAAAGTAACAATAAAGGAAAGGAAAGATTTTTAGGCCCAGGAATCTTGCATTGTTTTTTTTTGAAACGGAATATTTTAAAAAATTTGTGAAAAATTTGGCCCGTTTCCCAAATTTTCTGATCATTTTTTTTTTTGGGTGGTTGAAATGTTGACGGGCACTTTCTTGTGCTAAATTGATAAAATGTAGACATATAACAAAATAGCAAAAAATTTTTTTTGACTTGAACAATGTTTTGGCCAAAATAAGAGTCAAAGTGGCAAATTCCCAAATCAAAAATCTCTTACACAGCAAAATTCGCGATAGCGTAATTTCGTCAATTTTCCATCAAATTTTTTCTTTTTTTTTTTACCTTCAGAAAAAGATTCCAACCCTTTCAAAAAAAAAAAAAAAAATTTTTTTCTGAAAAATTCTTTGGGGGCCCGGTGGGCAATCTCAGTCAGGGGGCTGAACTCCAAAGGTTTAAAAAAGGGGGAGCTAAGTTCACCCTGCAAATGTAAATAGGCAACTATATGTTTTTGTAATCCTAAAACATGGTTTTTTTACCATTGCTTGGGGCTTTTCAGCCACTTTCTGAAAGAATCTCTTGCTAGCTAAAAAATTTAAATACTCTAAATCCTGGGCCACTTAACACTTTTGCTCATCCCGCAGCAGTTGCAGACTATTAGGATCCATCCTGGCTACTTTATGAAAGTTTAAGCTACTTTTTCCATCCGGCATTTTCATATTCTGGGTCATCAACATAGCCCCGTACACTTTTTCACCGCAAACAAAAGAACATTAGATCTGCTATATAAACAGAGAATACGTAGTTTTTCTTTTGGGAGAAAAAGCATTTTATACGGCACCTAATTTTGTGACAGTAAATGATTTTGGGATTTCTTGTCAAAATTCTATAAAAATTAACAGGGGTGTTGCACTGATATGGATTTTTTTTTGTGGGCAAGACAACAAGAACATCAAAGCCATCTTACCAGCAGTAACATAGTAATCAGTCACTATGGTAGTAACAAACCTAGATTGCGGTCACGTTTTGGTGTATGTGGCATTATTGGTTCCATTATTTTGTCTAGGGAATTGTTCGTTCATTTTTCCCGGGGGCAGCTGGACATGTTAGTGTAAATGTTGCATTTTTGGGTTTGGGTTACCTTCTAGGTAATTTTTTACAACCCTTCCCCAATGTTACCTGGCATATACCCATTGACATCTATTTTTTTGTGCTTTGTGTTCTTGTTTAATAATTGGTTATAAGACAAATTGGGACTCACATGCAAACCCAAAATACTGGAGTTTAAAATATGTAGTAATTTTTTTTTTTTTTTTGACACTTCGCCGCCTCCCATTTAGGTGGTGATCTGACAAAGAAGAAAACATTTCACGTCAGGCCCGAAAGGCACCAACATCATGGCTCGATAAATTTCTAAACTGCAACATCTCTGCAAATTCCCTTTAGAGTTCAGGCACTGTACTTTTTACCTTAAGGACTCAAATCTGGGTCACTGGTTTTCCCCGAACTCCTCATGTTACCTTTCACACACAAAACATGTCACCATAAACCACTTGCCTCTACTCATCCTATCTAACAGCCCATACAAGCCATTGGATTCCAACCCCTAGTGCTCAAAAATCGCCTTTCCTCCTTTTAAAACCTTTTCCCAGAAACCCTAACCCCTCCTTCCTTCCACTTCAGATTTTCAGCCCTCCTAAACATCCATTTTTCTCCATCCCTTTTTAAATGTCCAAATCACTTAAAAAACCCCTCCTCAGCCCTCTGAATAAAAACTTTTTGGGAATTCCACACCTCCTCACCCAAACTCTGAAATCTAAAAAAATTTCACATGACACATTGCCTCCAAAAATCTACAGCCTCCCCTGCGCAATATTCAAAACCCACAAAAATTTTTGATAAAAACCCCTCCCACCTCTCATTAGCTCTCCTCTTGCACTCCCTCACTCACTGTAACCTCTCTATTTTCACCCAAAAAATTTAAAAACCCTTCAAGCTAACTTTTTTTCTCCTTTTCCACCCTCTTTACCTCTCATTCCATCAATCATTCCCTTCTCTCCTGTAAACCCCCCCTCTATAAACCCCCAAACTTGTGCTGCACACTAACATCATTCTTAAAATTTTTCCCCCATACCCCCCTAACCCCCCTCCTCATTACCTGTACTCTAAATGCACCCTTTTTCCTAAAGCGCTTAAATCTTGCCCTATCCCTTTAATATAAAAATTTTCACTTCTCTCTTTCCCACCAATGACATTTTCCCTTTTACCCCTCTTTCCTCTTACCTCACTGTAGCTACACTAAACAATGATTAATATTTCACCCAAAAAAAAACATACAAAAGTCTACCCCTCAACCTTTTATTTTCTAATACACAGTCCACTAAACTGCACTATCACCCCCCTACATCACATCTTGTATACTTTGAGGGGACTTTAGCTAAAGTTCGCCAAAACCACCCCGGCGGAGATTTTCCTAAAAACCCGCATTTGTGGGCACAGTGGGCCCATCTAACCTCCCCCGGGTAAAAATTAATCTTACTGTACCCCGCCCAGTGTTTTCGTACTGGGCCGGGGGTTTAACGACTCACTTGCCAGGATTCAAACCCCACCTGTAAACCCTGGTCTGTACCTATTCAAACCTCTTTCTTTTAAAAAAAATCCACTGGAGACCCCATCCCATTATCATTTACTCCTGGCACTCCAAATTTCCTATAAACACTATTTCAACATTTTTCCCCCCTAAAAATTTTGCATTTAGGTCCCCCAAAACAATTTTCTCATTTGATTCAAATCTCCTTTTAAAGCTCAATTAACCCTTTCAGGGTTTCGTGCCGTAGATCTACGGCTTTACATTTAGGTCCAAAAACCCTAATTTCCCCCAAAAATTCTAGGGGCATAAAATTTAGCGCAAGAACGGGAGCCTACATCTAGAGAATGGGTCGGTGGTCAGTGTGCGCACTTAAAAAAATCTGGACGCCTGCGGCATTTTGGGAAATGCCACCAAAGAGCTTTGCCCATAAAATCCTGGCACAAGGGAAGCTCTCACTCCCCCACTCACTCTCCAGCGAATTCTACTCCCCTTCACAACTTACAGTTCTAAACTGAGGGAAATGGATCTGAAGAGGAATCTATGGTTTTGAACCTTGGTAAACCCCTGTCCATATGGTACCACGTAAAAATATGGGACCCTCACCAATGGAAAACCCCGCCCATATGGGACCCTGTACCATATGAAAACCCGTACCTATGGACCCGCACCATAGGTACCCCACCAATGGTACCCTGCACCTAGGTACCCCGCACCAAGGTACCCTTCCATATGGGGACCCTGTACCCTACGTACCCCCCATATGGTACCCCCCGGCAAATATGGGACCTGTACTGTATGGTACCCTAAACCATTTAACAAAATACCAAATGGTACCCTTTAAATAAACCATGTACCATATGGTCATTTTTGAGATGTTTTTTGCCACAAACTAGTGACAAGCAAAACTACTAGTGATTTCCCGTTTCCAAACAAAACGCTTTTTCATCCAATCAAGAACGTTTTGGCTGTACATTTTTTAAATAAAAAATAGAACATTACTAAAAACAACATTTTTTCATATTTTTTTTGTAAACAATTATTGTAAACAAAAAAATATGAAAAAAATTATGGTTTATTTTTTGAAACAACAGTACCATAAGACCAATGGACAATAATAGGTTCATTGTACCATATGCACAATGTACCATATGGACCATTGCACCAAAAGGGACCATAAGGTACCATTTTCCTACAGTGGACCCCGGTATTTTATATTAATCCGTTTTCCGAGAGCTCACAAAAACCCAAATATCGAAAAACCCAATCAAAATTTTTCCCCTAAAAATAATGAAAAAACAAAATTAAATCCGTGGAAGACACCCAAAAATATAAAAAAAAATTTTCTACTGAAAATAAGTTTGCAAAGAATAATTACAAAACAAAAAAAATTTGACACTTACCTTTAATGAAGACGGTGATGATTGAGGGAGGAAAGGGGGGGAAGTGTTAGTTTAAAAGGGGGAATCCCTTCCATTAGGTTTAGGTACAAGTCCCTTTTCCAGGGTTACTTCCCTTCTATATGAGGCCTCAAAAAAGGGAAATTTTCACGCTGCCTAGAGACTTTGACTGGCCTACAAAATTCTCCAGGCCCAAATGGATTGATGAGGACAGACTTTTTTCTTAACAATTACTTGACTATAAAAAAAAACATTGCCCTAAAAAAACGAAAAAATCACAAACAAAGGGCTTTTTTTCCCAGGGCAACCCCCCCATTCTGAAATCCATTGATAAGAAACCCATATAAAAAGCAATAGAAACAGGCCAAACCAAATAGAGACGGGCCCCTAATACCAAAGATATTCTTAAAAAAACATTCTCGTTCCACCAAAGAATAAAAAAACCCCAAACAACTAAAACTACT
Source organism: Cherax quadricarinatus (assembly GCF_026875155.1). Taxonomy (NCBI): domain Eukaryota; kingdom Metazoa; phylum Arthropoda; class Malacostraca; order Decapoda; family Parastacidae; genus Cherax; species Cherax quadricarinatus. The sequence goes on from NC_069404.1 coordinate 65,643,188, forward strand.
CCAGTAATTCACTACCAAGAGGAGAATAAAAAAAATGAAAACACTCCCTTAATTCTGGGGCCCAAAAACGAAAAAACCCAAAAATTATTGTCTTAACAAAACCTAATAAACACCACTTCATCCCACGACACAGCTAACAAGAAAACACTTCTTCTCAACCATAGGTTCTAATCTCCCCATAAAATCCCATGTACCAATGCCCGCCGGGGACTCCCCCTAATGGGAATTTCCCAAATTTTTCCTTCACTTGCTCCAACTGAGCCCAGGGAAGTCACCGAGTTTAAAAATCACTTAAAAAAAACCGGGGAATCGTCTCTGTCCCACCATTATTGTACAATAGAGGGGCCCCATGTCCTCTCGCAGCTTCTCATTACTTTTTAACAAGTCACTAGAAACTAGCACTTCCCGAAACTACTCAAGACGGCAAGGTTACACCAAACATAAAGGTGGGGACCCTACGATTTAAACAACATGGGGCCAATATCAAACTTACCATTGCTATCCAAAATCTTTGAAAACTCGTGCAAGAGACAACCATTTAAAACGGCACAAAACATACTAAACCCCCTGCCAAATTTGGTTTCAGGAAAAATAAAACACAAGTGCAATCAAAAAAACTAGATCTGTTTTACACAGCATTGGAAAATGGGAAATACCACTAGGAATTTTATTGACCTAAAAAAAGCTTTTGACACAATAACCAGGGCATCCTACCCCCAAAAATTTTTAAACCTTAGGATAAGAGGCCAGCGCTTGCATTTCAAATCTTCCCTTTACAAATGGGTACATATGTCACCATTAAAGACACAGCAAAACAACACAGCCATTTGATACGGAGCCCGCGGGAATGCCCTTTGGGCCCCCCTCCCTTTTCCTCATATACATCAATGATCTTCCAAAACTATCTCAAACCGAACCCCATTCTCTTGCTGACGACACGACTTATGTCATCTCTCACCCAATCTTGCCCCCCCTCAACACCATTGTTAATTAATTCAAAGTTATTCTCTAAAAGGTTTAAAAATGCTGATTTACAGAATTTGTTATTGGTGGTTTACATGTAGTAAAATAATAATTACAGATGACCACAAACACCTAGCGGGCTGCATTTGGGGCAGATTTAAAAATTAAAATCTTAAGTTTAAAAATTACAAAATTATGAGGTAATTTGGGTTTTTGGCTAAGTGACTAAATACTTTTTTGTGATTTTACAATTAATCTTTTGTTTTGGCACTATACATATTTTCAGATTGGAGTACACAAGCCAATTATGACTATTTAAAGTTCTTATTTTGAGATTAAATTTGATATTTCTGTTTAGGGGCAAAGGGTGAGGGGTTAAGTTTAACCCCAGGGGTATTCGTGAATTAGTTGACAGGGGGACGGGGAGAAAAATTTTTTTCTGAGGGTATTTTAAAGGGTGAGAATGTGTCTCGTTTTAAAATTTTTTCAGGTAGGGGGGGTCCAGATTTTGGGGCCTTTGACATCATTGAATTTTTGTAAAGGTTTAGGGGCCCGGGGGGAAAGTCATAGAGATGTTTTGTCGGTTTTTGTGCCTTGGGGTTTTGTCACAACTATCAAGAAAGTGTTTTTTGGGCAGGTTAATATTGGAATTAAGGGCCTGTAAGTAGATTTTCACATATAAGTGGGATTTACTGAACAGGGGGTAAGTTTAGATCTAGAAGATGGGGGGGGTTTGCCAGGGGTGGGATTTAGTGTTATATAAATGAAACGAAAAAATATCACTTTGGTGACAGCCAAAAAACTTACGCTTAACACGGCAAAACCACTACATAGTTTTTTAAGAGCAGGGGATGCGCAAAATTTAAAATTAAATCGACAACACCTAAATTTCCAGGCATAATAGGGGAAATTCCAGGCCTAACCTCGAAACAAAAACTTCAGCCCCCTATCCAACACAAACCAAAAAATATCCAAAACGGTTGGGGTCCCTCCAAGATACGATACTACGTCCCCCAAACTGCCCTTCTCACACTATACCCTTCACTTATATATCCAAAACCCCCCTATGCTATCTGTGCTTTGGGGGTTTAAATGCGCAACACAACCCAAGCCAATAATAACCCAACAAAAAGCCCTAGTAAAATACATAAATCCCTCCCTGGCAACACACCCCCCCACTCTTCATAATCTAAACTTACTCCCCGTTTAGTACATCCACACTTTCTACGTCAATCTACACTACAGACCTTAAATTCCAAAATTAACCTTTACCCAAAACCCCCTTTTCCCCTTTATAGTTTGACAGAACCCACAGGCACAACACCGACACAAAATTTCATGACTTTTCCCCTGTCCGACAAAACCTTTACAAAATTCAATGTATTCAAAGGCCCCCAAAATCTGGGAAAAACCCACCGAAAATTCTAAAACTGCAGACCATTCTCACCCAAAACTACCACAAAAACACTTTCTCCCGAACACCCTGTCAACTAATACAGAATACACCGGTGGTTAACACTTTCACTCACTCACCCATTTGACCAAAAAAGAAATATCAATCTCAACTCAAAATAATAATCTTAACTACATAAATTGGCCTTGATACTCCAATACTGACTAGTAAGTCCAAAACAAAACTTTACATTGCTAAACTCACAAAAATTTTTTTACACTTTCCAAATACCAACTTACCTCATAATTTGTAATATTTTTAAAATTAAATTTAATTTAAATCTGCCCGAAAAGCCTACCATGCAGGTTTTAGTGGGACACCATAATTATTATTTTTTCTACATGTAAACCCACAATAACCAAAAACTTAAACCAGCATTGTAACCTTAAGAGAATAAAATTTTAATTGAATTTAATTGAATGCCACTACCACTTGAAGTCACTACCTTGTCGCAAACAAATCGTCCATAGAGCCGTACCTCCGTTCCTTACGATTTTGCAAAAGGGCCCCAACATTGTCATTGTAAAAACTGTGTTAGGGGGATTTTTATCCATAAAGGTTTTCACTTCAACCCCGTGCACACATTTCCTTTAATTTTTGAAGTAGGCACAATGTATTCCCAACTGGATAGGCTTATCAGGGTTAGTCCCAAAAACCCCTTTAAAAAATTTTTTAATTTCCCAAAAATTCTCACCCTTTTTCCACGGTTGGGACAGAAGCTTTCTTGGGGGCCCCTGTGACTTTTTTTGCAGAAACAACACCAAAACAGTGATAATATGGAAAATGGAAGTACCGAATGTATCCTAAAGCGCGCACACTGGCTGGCTTTAAACACTGGCACCAAGGGCGTTCAACCCATGTGGCAGGTCTCGTACGAATCGATCGAATACCGGGTTTTAATCGAAACGAGGAAAAATTTTTTGCGAAATAATGCATCGAATCCGGGTTTTTTCGAATACCAAAGCCATCGAATACCAGGGTCCCTGTATATGGACCAATAAATCATAGGGCCATTGTACCAAATGGTGCCTTGTACCATATCTACCCTATGGTACCATTGTATCATATGGTGCCATTGTACGTATTTACCAATGGTACCACTGTACCCAAGGGACCACTGTCCAAAGGTTTTCCCTTGGCACCCCATTTGGGCCCATTGACCCTATGTACCGTTGTATTCAACACAACCAACTAAATTTTACTTTTGTTTTCAATAAAATGTAAACAATTTTTTAACAATAAATAAAAAATTAGTGCCGTTTTGTGTTTAATACAATGTGTACACTTATACAAATACATTTTATTGGGCTCACAGGCCACAAAGTTACTAGAAAAAGGGAAAATAAAAAGTAAAAAAAAAAAAAAAGAAATGCGATTTTTCAAAGTCTCTGATGTTGCCGCCCCCCTCATTTTTGGGCAACTTTCCCCCCTCTGTACTCGGGAAGTACGACAGAAAAAAAAATTTTTTTTGTTTTATTACCTTCACAAAAATATTATCTTTAATTCTGTAAGAAAAAAATAATTTTTTTTTTTCAAAATTTCTTGGACACTGGGGCACCCCTTCAGATTTTGGCCTTGGACCCTGAAAGGGTTTAACAACCCAAAATCTGTCTCTATGTCTCTCTCTCTTCTCTCTCTCCTCCCTCTCTCCTCCACACAAAACCCCTTCCCCAGGTGCAAAACGCTTACTTTTACCTCCTTTTCACATCCCACCCTTATTTTAATCCATATAATTCTTAAATTTCATGTAATTGTTTTTACAGGGTGGTAGGATGCTGGTGTCCTTTTTTCTGTTTCATAACAATGCAAGATTCAGGTACGTCTTGCTACTTCTACTTACACTTAGGTCACCCCCTACACAAAACATGTACAAGCATATATAATACATACCCCTGATTTTCTTCTTATTTTCTTTCTATTTTCTTGTTCTTGTCTATTTCCTCTCATCTCCATGGGGAAGTGGAACAGAATTCTTCCTCCAAAAGCCATGCGTGTCATAAGAGGCGACTAAAATGCCGGGAGCAAGGGGCTATAACCCCTTCTCCTGTATATATTACTAAATTTAAAAGGCCCGAAACTTTCTTTTTTCCTTTTTGGGCCACCCCACCTCAGTGGGATACGGCGGGTACGTTGAAAGAAGAAGAATTTTTAAACATATTTTAAATTTATAACTTATATGAAAAGAAGCTGGATGTCCTAGCTTTAAGTGAAACCAAAGCTGAAGGGGGTAGGAGAGTTTCAGTGAGGGGGAAATAAATGGGATTAGGTCAGGGGTTTCAAATAGAGTCAGTGGTAAGGAAAGAGTAGCAAAAATTTGCTGAAGGATAATTTTATGGTAGGAGAAGGGGGAATATAAATGTAAACTTCAAGATTTATGTTGGAGTAAAAAAGGGTTGGATGTGAAAAGTGGGTACAGTAAGTGTTTATGCACCTGGGGAAGAGAGAAGTGGGAAGAGAGAGAGAGAGATTTTGGGAAATGTTGAGTGAGTCCATGGAAGTTTTTGAGGAAAGTGAGAGAATAACTACTTGGGATATAGTGTTGGAGTGGTTGGTTTTTTTTGTTTAATAAATGTATGAAAGAGGGGAAGGTACCTGGGGAATTGGCAGAGTGTATGCATAGTTCCTTTATAAAAAGGGAAAGGGGGAGAAAAGAGATTGTAAAAATTATAGGGGAATATTTTCACTGTAGTGGAGGGAAGGGGGGGTAGGGGTCGGCCTAGGAAGGGTTGGAGGGGGAGTAAAGGAGGTTTGTGTGCTAGGGGCCTGGATTTTCAGGAAGCATGCATGAGCATATTTGATAGGATTGAATGGAGACAAAGGGTTTTTAATACTTGACATGCTGTTGGAGTGTGGGCAAAGTAACATTTATGAAGGGGTTCAGGGAAACTGGCAAGCAGGACCTGAGTCCTGGTGATGGAAGTACAGTGTCTGCACTCTGAAGGAGGGGTTTAAAATGTTGCAGTGTTATAACTGTAGTGTAAAGCACCCATCTGCAAGACAGTGATGAAGTGAATGACCAAGAAAGGTTTTCTCTTTCGGGCCACCCTGCCTTGGGGGGAATCGGGCGATGTGTTAATAAAAAATAATAATAAAGTTTACTGAGTATACCAGGTAAAGTGTATGGTAGAGTTATTACTGAAAGAATTAGAGGTAAAACAGAAAATAGGATTGCAGATAGCAAGGAGGCTTTTGAGTGGGTAGGGGATGTGTAGATCAAGTGTTTTACATTGAAGCGTATGTGAACAGTATTAGATAAAGGTGGGGGGAAATTTTCATTGCATTTTATGGATTTGGAAAAGACATATGACAGAATGGATAGGGAGCAATGTGGCAGATGTTGCAAGTGTATGGAATAGGTAGTAAAACTACTAAATGCTGTAAAGAGTTTTATGAGGGTCAGTGAGCTCAGGTTAGGGTGTGTAGGAGAGAGAGATATTGCTTCCCAGTAAAAGTAGGTCTTAGACAGGGGTCTGTAGTGTCACCATGGTTGTTTAATATATTTATAGATGGGGTTGTAAAAAAAAGTAAATGCTAGGGTGTTGGGGAAGGGGGGGATTAAATTATGGGGAATCAAATACAAAATGGGAGTTGACACAGTTACTTTCCCGCTGATGATACTGTGCTTTTGGGAGATTCTAAAAAAAATTACAAAAGGTTTAGTGGATGAGTTTTGGAGGGTGTGTAAAGGTAGAAAGTTGAAAGTGAGTGTAGATAAGAGTAAGGTGAAAAGGGTATCAAACAATTTAGATGAAGAAAAAATTGGTATCACATTGGAAAGATGGAGTATGGAAGAAGTGAATGTTTTCAGATATTTTGAGTTGGGATGTGTCAGCATATGGGTTTATGAAAGATGAGGTTAACCATAGAATAGATGAAGGAAAAAAGGTGAGTGGTGCATTGAAGTATTTGTGGAGAAAAAAAAGTGTTATCCATGGAGGCAAAGAAGGGAATGTATGAAACTATGGGGTACCAACACTCTTATATGGTGTGAAGCTTGGGTTGAAATGTTGTGGCGAGGAGGGGGATGGAGGCAGGGGGAAGATGTCATGTCTAAGGACAATGTGTGGAAATTAGGAGGAGGTGTGGACTTACTAAAAGTATAGAGGGCTGAAAAGGGGTTGTTGGGTGGTTTGGCCATTTAGAAAGAATGGAAACAAAATAGAATGACTTGGAGAGCATATAATCTGTGGGGAAGGGGGTGGGGTAGGGTCATCCTCCAAAAAGATTGGAGGGGGGGTAAAAAGGAGGTTTTGTGGCAAAGGGCTTGGGCTTCCAGCAAGCATGCCGTGAGCATGTTAAATAGGAGTGAATGGAGACAAATGGTTTTTGGGACCTGACGAGCTGTTTGGAGTGTGAGCAGGGTAATATTTGTTTAAGGGATTCAGGGAAACCAGTTAGCCAGACTAGAGTCCGGGAAATGGGAAGTACAATGCCTGCACTTTAAAGGAGGGGTTTGGGAATTGGTAGTTTGGAAGGACTTCTAATCTTTGTATCTGAGCACCTCTGCAAAGACAGTGATTATGTATGAGTGATGGTGAAAGTGTTGAATGATAAGGGAAGTATTTTTCTTTCTTTTTGGGCCCACCCTGCCTCGGTGGGAAACAGCAGATGTGAAAAAAAAAAAAAACCCACTATCCAAAAAATGATCATTTAATATTGCCACTACCCTTCCCTAGCTCTAATTTCTTAGGTACACTTGACCTAATCCCCGATTACACCTCCCACTGAAATTCTATTCCTTTTTAAGCTTCATTTTTGCTTAGACTAGGGCATCCAACTTCTTTCATTCCTAACATTCACAATCAATTCTTTCTTCACATCCATGCTACACCCATGCACATTCAAACAACTCATCTTTAAAAAATTTTCTTTTGATTTTTTAGTCCTTTATACAAGAGAAGGGGTTACTAGCCCCTTGCTCCCGGTATTTTAGTTCCCTTTTTAAACGACAAGCATGGCTTAAGGGGGACAAATTCTCACCTGCTTTCCCATGGAAATGAAAGAAAATACTATAAGAACAATAGCTTAAAAGATTAGAAGAAAACTCAGATGAGTGTGTTTTACACATACAAGTACATGCACAACTGCATGTGTAATATGGGCTAGATGTAAGGATAAATAGCAAAATGAACCTGTCCCTCTTACATGTTTATGAAATATTAAGAGAACACCAACAATCCTGTCACTGTGTAAAACAATTACAGATTTCCATTTCACACTCATTTGGCAGGATGGTAGTTTCCCCTGGGTGGCTGCTATCTACCAACCAAATTTTCATCAAATATGAAATTTTAAAAAAAAAAAAAAAAAAAAAAAAAAAAAAAAAAAAAAAAAAAAAAAAGTTTTCCCAGCAGTGCATCTTACATTTAAGTTGAGTTTTTTTTATATTACCAGTTTATAAGCTTCTGATTTACAAAATAAGCATAAGCAGATAACATACTTAATCAATAACTGAAAGAATATATCACATTACAAATCTAACCTCCTTGGAAGAATTCTTCAGCTTGTCTTTTAGTTTGTTTCTTCTGCTCATGTGTCATTTCTAAACAATTTAAAGCTTCTTCCTGGAATTCCCGCATAAGTGTAGTACTGACTCGCTCTCCTGGGGCCACCATGCCTCCTGGGATGGCCCATTTCGCCACTATCTCTACGCTGAATACAAACAAACTGCAGAATGGCTTCCCAGTTTCACCTGTTAGTAAATTGTTTTTTATAACTTTCAAGAAAGGAGGCAATATATTTTTTTTATGTTTACAGGTACAGTATTTAGACAGGAAGTGTGACTGGAATAACTAATTCAAGAAAAAGACATAGTAAATGGAGCTTTAAACATAAAGGAAACAGGACAGATTAATATTATTATTACACTCATTAGAACTGCTATATGTACTCTTATATATGAGGACAGAGATAAAGAGCTGACATTCTAATGGGTACAAGATAAATTATCCAAAAACTTTGGGAAAAAAAAACACAGAAGCGTAAATGTATCCTTTTTTGACGTTTTTTTCGCT
>NC_069404.1:65652117-65733551 GCF_026875155.1 Cherax quadricarinatus
CGTGAAGACAAAATAAGAACTGAGGACTTCCTACTTGCGATCTGAAACAGAAATAATACTAGAAACCAAATGACATGATTTTAGGTAAGGGGTTCCACTTAGGGTTGTCACTGAGGAACCAAGTTCCCTGAGTGAATAAAGGTTCAAAATTTTAGAAAAACAGAAAACTGTTCTTAGGCGTGATCATTACAGATTCAGATTTTCTCATATCAACAAATTCAAGATACATAGATTATAAAATGAAAACTTATTTCCTGTAAAAAACAAAATTATAACATAATGTATTCAGGTAAAAGCAAATAAAACTTGATGCAGAATTATAAATAGTTATAAAAATATTTACACACACACGACACATAACCACACACACACACACACACCTTACACACACACATACACACACACACTACATGCATGGCACACATGCACACACACACCACTGCACACACATTTCACACACACAAGCTAAGGGTAGGAGCACATTATCCACAACACACACACATAATGAGAGTGTGGACTTTGGTCTCATTTAGTAGAGAATGGATCAAAGAGTGTAGAATGACATGGAGAGCATTTAAAAATTGATCCTGTAGGTGTGAAAGGAAGTGCGGGGTAGGGGTCACGTCCCTCGAAAAATAAGGTTGGAAGGAAGGGGTAAGGGAGGCTATTGTGGGCGAGGTCTTGGACTTCCAGCAGGCGTGCATGAGCGTGTTCGATAGGAGTGAATGGATGACGAATGTTTTATTTGGGTACTTTACGATCTGTTGGAGTGTGAGCAGTGTACATATTTAGTGAAGGAGGAATTCAGGGAAACCTGGTTATTTCTCTTATATAATAACCAAAGTTGAGGTCTCTGAAAGGGAACTACAATGCCTGCACTCTAAAAGGAGGGGTTTTGGTGATACTAGCAGCTTGTGAGGAGAATAGTGTGTATCTTAACATATTATATGCTCTAAAACTGTATTGTGTTCTAGCACACTCTCTGCAATCATACGAGAATGATTATCTGTGTGAGTTGAGGCTGACACAAAGTGTTGAATGAATGACGAAAAGCGTAATTTTCATTCTTTTCTGAGGATTTACTTTCTTTTACTGCTGATCACCCAGCCTCAGTGGAGATGGACCCAATTGTTGAAAAACAAAAATATTAATATACTATATATCAAGTACTTATATGTAAAAATAATGATATGATATATCATATCTTATGATAGTATATACAGGAAAGAGTAAGGAAATACAGGAAAATTATTGGAGTTTACTGAGGATAAACAAAAAGTAGGGTGAATGAATGATTGAATATCAAGATTGAGGAGAGAGTATGGAGGAGGGAAAGTAACGATATTTGGGAGTGGACGTCAGCGGATGGGTCTATGAAAGTATGAGGTGAATCATAGAAGTGATGAGGGAAAAAGAGTGAGGTGGTCACTTAGAGTCTGTGGAGACGGAAAGAACTTTGTCCCTTGGAGGCAAAGAGGGGAATGTATGAGAGTAATAGTTTTACCAACGCTCTTATATGGGTGTGAACGTGGGTGATAAGAGTTTGCAGCGAGGAGAAGGCTGGAGGCAGTGGAGATGTATGTCTGAGGGCAATGTGTGGTGTGAATATAATGCAGAGAATTCGAGTTGGAAGTTAGGAGGAGGTGCGGTATTACCAAAACGGTTGTCCAGTAGGGCCTAGGAAAGGGTTTGTTGAGGGGTTCAACATGTAAGAGAATGGAGCGAAACAGAATGACTTCAAGAGTGTATCAGTCTGTAGTGGAAGGAAGAGCGGGGTAGGGGTCGCCTAGGAAAGGGTTGGAGGGAGGGGGTAAAGGAGGTTTTTGTGTGCGAGGGCTTGTACTTCAGCAGCCATATGCGTGAGCGTGTTGATATGAAGTGAATGGAGACAAATGGTTTTTAATACTTGACAGGTGCTGTTTGGAGTGTGAGCAAAGTAAACATGTTTATAGTGCAGTGGATCAGGAAACCGGCTGGCCGGACATGATCCTGGAGATGGAAGTACAGTGGCCTGCACTCTGAAGGAGGGGTGTTAATGTTGTGCAGTTTAAAAACTGTAGTGGTAAAAAGCACCCTCCGGCAAGACAGTGATGGAGTGAATGATGGTGGAAAAGATTGCTATTTTCGGCGCAAGCCAACCCTGCCTTGGTGGGAATGCGGGGGCCAGTGTGATAATAATAATAAATAAAAAAAAAAAAAAAAAAAAAAAAAAAAAAAAAATAATAATAATAATATATATATATATATATATATATATATATATATTAAATAGTAATATATATATAATATAAATAGGTATATAGATAAGATAGTATATATATATATATATATATATATATATATATAGTATATCTTCTTCTTTCAACATACCACCGTATCCCACCGAGTGGGTGGCACCAAAAGAAAAAACAAAGTCTCTCCTTTTAAATTTAGAAGTAACATTACAGGATGGAAGGGGTTACTAGACCCTTGCTGCCCGGCATTGTTAGTCACCTATTACGAAAACGCATGGCTTGACAGAGGAAAGAATTCTGTTCCACTTCCCCATGAGAAGTATGTAATATTTATTTTATTATTATCACACCTGGGCCAGATTTCTCACCAAGGCAGGGAGGCCCTAAAAAGAAAAACTTTCCACCATCATTCACTCCATCACTGTCTTGCCAGAAGGTGCTTTACACTACAGTTTTTTAAACTGGCAACAATAACACCGCCTCCTTCAGAGAGCAGGCACTGTACTTCTCATCTCCAGGACTCAAGTCCAGCCGGCCGGTTTCCCTGAACCCCTTCATAAATGTTACTTTGGCTCACACTCCAACAGCACAGTTAAGTATTAAAATCCAATTGTCCCTTCCATTCACTCCTAACAAACCTACGCTCACGCTCGGCCTGCTGGAAGTCCAAGCCCCTCGAACACAAAACCCCTTTACACCCCTCCCTCCAACCTTTCCTAGGCCGAGAGGCCCCTACCCCGCCTTCCTTCCTCTACAGACTGCGATACACTCTTGAAGTCATTTCGGTATCGCTCCCATTCTCTCTACATGTCCGAACCACTCAACAACCCTTCCTCAGCCCATCTGACAACAGTTTTAATCACGCACTCCTCCAACTTCCAAACTAAGAATCTCTGCATTATATTCACACCACACAGTGCCCTCAGAACATGACATCTGGCCACTGCCTCCGAGCCTTCTCCTCGCTGCAACAGTTCATCACCCATCTGTTCACACCCATATAAGAGTGTTGGTCAAAACAATACTCTCATACATTCCCCTCTTTGCCTCCAAGAGACAAAAGGTCTATGATCTCCACAGACATCCTAGTGCACCACCAGCCCTTTTCCCGCCCCTCATCAATTCCTATGATTCTCCCACATCCTCTCAAAGACCCATCCGCTGCACGTCCCACTCCAAATATCTAGAATACATTACACTTCTCCATACACCTCTCCCTCCATATCTAGAATAGCCAATCTTTCATCACTAATATTTTTTAGTGTTATCCTCATAACCATGTACTCTTTCCCTGTATTCACTATTTTAAAATTTTCTTCTTTTGCAGCATCCCCTAGCTACCAAAGTCATCCACCATCTCTGCAACATCTCTCTTCAAATCCTCCCAAGAGCATCAGAGTGGTCATCAGCAAAGAGCAAATGTACAACTCCCACCTTATGTGTGATTTCTTATCTTTTAACTCCACGCCTCTTGTCAAACCCTCGCACATTTACTTCTCTTACAACCCCATCAATATATATACTAAACTACCACACGCGAACTTCACAACATCCCTTGATCTAAGGCCTACATTTTACTCTGGGCAAATATTTCCAAATAAGACTCTTCCTCATTGTAACTCTAACTTAGAGCCTCACTATCCCCAGAAAAAACTCAATCTTCAACTGCTTTCATAACCTACCTCCTACACCATATAATCAGTCCCATCGCTGCAGCCACATCTATATATATATATATATATATATTATATAGTACTATAAAATATTATTATGAATATTATTAATACTATATATATATAATCATAATATATATAGATATATTATATAGTATAATACTAAATAATTATATATATAAATAAAACAGCTAATTTATACTCCCAAGTACATAGTTAAGAAAATATACATAACCAAGTTCTTTCTCACAAAGTAACAGTAAACCACTGCCCTGTCACTAGCTTATGTTCCCAAATCTTCTGTCATACCACAGTGTAATTAGGGTCAAAACGCATGAAAGCATAAGGACCTTTATAGTCCTTGAGTAATCTGAGCGAAAAGTATCTACTCTTCTCTATTTATATGTAGATTAAGGACTATTATGTATTACATCTGGGTGTTTGAAACAAGGATATGGTTAAAGCAGAAAGCTCTCTCCCTCACCCGTCTCACTCCCTCCAGCCACTGCTAAATGAAAATGCGGGAAAAAGAGTCTCTCCTACCATATTGGAAAAATTCATATGGAATGTAGAGCAGAAGAGAAATGGAAGTGGGTGGAAAGAAGAGGTACAAACTATCTCTACTTAATTTAGCACAGTTTTTATCATAACTACAGTCTACTTGAGTTATTCCACTGCCTATATTGACACAACATCTACTCCTCCCACCATATTACTATTAACTTCATTGCCTTATTGTCATTTAATCATCCTAATGAAGTATTGCATGAAGAAAAATCATGAAAATTCCATTCTTGATTTAATTTGTCACTAGCAAAGTATCCCTATTAAAACCCTGTACTTTCAAATTGCTTATACCAATAACTGGCTCATAAATGAACCATTGTCTTTGGTGCATAAGCAGCATCTAGCAGGTAGTTGTTCCAGTCCCAGCTATAAACTCTGCACAGAAGAAAAACTTTACCATCATTTACATGCAGTTTCTTTTTCGACCCCTGAAGAGTTTCATTCCATACTTTTTGGAGTTATGCCGCTCAATTTTTGCACCTTAAATAAACAATTCTTATTGTGTTTTCGCTGTATCAAAAAATGTTTAATATTTTTAAAAAGGCTGAATGAGATCACTACAATATTCTGAGTTTTGCACATTTCTTAGGAAAAGAATTAAGTTTAAGAACTTTGAGTCTACTCTCATCATAAAGTTTTGTTTCTTAAGGGCTGAGGGCAGAGCATGGTAGGCCCTCTCATGTACCCTATCCCCAATATATCTTGAGGCTCTTCTTATTGGAAATCAACACGGATGGCATGTTCGAGATGTGGTCTAACTAGTGCACCTAGTCAAAACGATTCAGGTATTTTGTACTGAGGAGCTACTAGCTTCTGAATCCTCGCATTTATTAGCTTGTGTTTGCAGCGAAGCACCACTTGGTACTTTTGAGGTTGTTGGTTCATATTACCCCAAAGTTTCTTTTGTTCCTCTTATTTTCGTCTGTGTGTTGTTTAAACATTTCGTATTCCAAAATTTAGAATTATATCAATAATGGGATTACTTATGTATTTATCAAGTGATGAAACTTTAGATCTGCATATTGTACCACAGTACAGTGGACCCCCGCATAACGATCACCGTCCAAACTGCGACCAATTATGTAGTGTAATTTATGTAAGTGCGTTTGTACGTGTATGTTTGGGGTCTGAAATTGACTAATCTACTTCACAAAACAGTGGACCCCCGCATAGCTGACACGCATATCGCATAGGCCTGAACAATCCGCATCCAGGCCGCGAAACGCTTTCTGTCTTCGCTGAACATTTTGCCTCCCGCATCAGCGTAGAAAACAAAAACCCGCCTCAGCAGCGAACTCGTACCGAGAACGATGCGTCCCAATGTCGGCCTCGGCCAGGCCCTCACAAGTCCTGTTGCCTGTCACCATTGTTTACCAGCTAGCCTCCGCGGTAAACATTCAAGCATACACTCGGAATATTTCGAATTATTACAGTGTTTTTCGGCGAGTTCTGTTTTTGCAAAATAAGTGTACCATGGGACCCCAAGAAAAAGCTTCTAGTGGCCAACCCTGTGGTAAAAAGGGGTGCGAGAATGTAGATATGAAAATTAAGTTAAAAGATTTTGAAGGTCTTGGGGCTAACACCCTGGAGAAGCTATGCCAGTTGTGAGGAATCCAATGTGCCTACTTCAAAAAATTAAGGAAATGTGTGCACAGTGGGTTGAACTGGCAAACCTTTATGGATAGAAAATCTCCCTGACACAGCTGCATTGCAAGGCTGCTGGTGACTATTTTTCAATACAATGTTTTGGACCATTTTAACAAATTCGTAAAGGAACGAGGAGTACAAGAGCTTCTAATGGACAGAAAGAATGTCCAGTGACTCTCAAGCTGGTCCTAGTGCATTAAAAGAATAAGGGAAGTAACCCCGGAAAAGGACATGCCACCTCAAGTGTTATGGAAGGGGATTCCCCTTCTAAACACAACACTCTCTCTCCCCTCCTCCCTTCCCATCAATCATCCCCAGATCTTCAATAAAATAAGTGTCAGAAATATGTGCATTCCTTTTTTTTCAGATAGTGTGTACTAAAATTAAATCATTTTTTTGTGGTAAAAAAAAATAATTTTTCTCATATTTTTGGGTGACTTGCATTGCACGGCATTAATTTTATTTCCATTATTTTCTTATGGTGAAAATTAATTCGCATGAGCGAAAGCCTTCTGCATAATAATCGGACCAGCCTCTCTTGCACGGGATAAGTTTCGCTATCGGGGGTCCACGTATTCCTTATGAGAAAAAATTCGGTCAGTACGGCACCTGAACATACTACTGTAATGAAAAAAGTTGTTCGTTAACCGGGGGGGGGTCCACTGTACTACCCTATCCACATCACACTGGATATTCAACCCAAGCTGCTGTGGATGCTGCACTTTCCCCCAACAATGACTCAGCAAATTTTGGCTATCTCTTGAATACTCGCCTATCCTGAGATAATGTTATGAGTAAACAGTGTAGAGGATCTGGCTAGAACTGATCCACCCTGAGAACCTCACACTCTTATTTTCAAGCCAAGTTAGACACCTCTATACTGGCTTTCAGTGCTGCTTTTCCTTGGTGTGAGCCACTCATCTTATCCAGACATAGAGCTTTGTGTATCCTATACCATAAGGCCTTTTAATTTTGGCTAGCAATCTTTGAAGAGGAAGGGGCATTTTCAAATACCTTTTGGAAATCTGTAATGCACTGAGTGACATCTGTTGACACTTTTTTCTGTCTCATTTTTACATATAATTAAAAAAGTCAAGTAAGCTTGAACATTCAGGTATGAACTTTACTTATGGAATCCATGTTAATTTCTGGATATTAAGTCATTTATCCAAAATATGAACTACCTTATTCCTAATAACAGTCTTGATTTGTATGCCTAAAATTGATGTTAAACTATTGGGGTGAAAATGAGAGGCACAAGTCCCATCACCTTTTTTTCAAATAATGAGGTAATATTTGCTAGTTTCCTGTCCCTTGGCACCTCACCTTCTTGAAGATTGAGACCACTTCTTATGCAGCATATTGGGAACGTTATTTCAGGAAATGTTTCGCCACACAGTGCTTCATCATCAATACAAAGCAGAAGGTGTAAGGGAGAGAGAGTATGAGGATAATCATTCCCCTCAGCCTTGAGTCGACTGAGTTACCTCATACTCCTCCCTCGTCCTTACACCTGTCTAGCTTTGTTTATTGGACTGTGAAGCCACTGTGTTGGCGAAACGTTTCCTGAATAAAGATTCACATATGTTGCATAAGTGGTCTAAATCGTCAACATTTTCGGTTTTCCAAACCATGATCATCCACAACAGTCAGACACTGGCAGCATCATGGATCTTGTTACAATATTGCTTCTACACTTGTCCAACCTTTGACGAAGACCTACTGTAGACTAGTGGATGTACCACTGTGTCCGCCGCCTCAGTCCTGCTTCGGCCTCACCTGACTACGAATATATAGGCCCACCGTCTACGGCCCTCGCTGAACATTCTACGAGATGGATTGACTGAAACAAATCGACTCAAGGCTGAGTGACGGAATATCTCAAACTCCTGCCTCTCCTTACACCCTTCTGCTTTGTATTCAGGACTGATCGAAGCCACTGTGTGGCGAAACGTTTCTGAATCTAAAGATCCCATATTGTTCCATCAACAGTTCGTTCTGCATATCTTCATCTTGGTCAGTTTTCCAAACCATTCATCACCTCACCTAGTCGTCTAATATGATATGTTAAATACTACTATTAGAGCGAGTAAAGGAATTTGACAACTATTTGTTTCTAATGCTTCTGGCAAATGGCAGACATCATTTTCCACCTGCATATATAATGAAGTGAAGGACTCCTTTAGTGGAATTCTTTCCATTAGCATGGGAGAGAGAGAGAGAGTGAGAGAGAGAGAGAGAGAGAGAGAGAGAGAGAGAGAGAGAGAGGCAAAGAGAGAGAGAGAGAGAGAGGAGAGAGAGTGTGAGTGTGGAGTGTGTTGTTGTGTGGTGTGTGTGTGTGGTGTTTTTGTGTGTGTGTGTGTGTGATGTGTAGTGTGTGGTTGTGTACTGTGTGTAGTGTGTTGTGTGTGTGTTTTGTTGTGTGTGTGTTTGTTGTGTGTGTTGGTGTGTGTTGTTGTGTGTGTGTGTGTTGTAGTGTTGTGTTGTGTGCTGTGTGTTGTGTTGTGTGTTGTTTGTGTGTGTTGTGTGTGTGTGTGTTGTGTGAGTGTGTGTTGTTGTTGTGTGTGGTTGGTTGTGTGTGTGTGGTTGTGTGTGGTGTGTGTGTGTTGTGTGAGTGGTGTGTGAGTGTGTAGAGTAGTGTTGTGGTGTGTGTGTTGTGTGTGTTGTGTGATGTGTTGTTTGTGTGTGTGTGTGGTTGTGTGTGTGTGAGTGTGTAGTGTGTGTGTTTGTGTGTGTGGTGTGGGTGTTGTGTGTGTGTTGTGTGTGTGTGTTGTGGTGTGTGTTTGTGTGCATGTGTGGTGTTGTGTGTGTGTTTGTGTGTGGGGTTGTGTGTGTGTGTGTTGTGTGTGTGTTGGTGTGTGTTGTTGTGTGTTGTGTGTGTGTGTGTTGTTGTGTGTAATTGTGTGTGTGTGTGTGTGTGTGGTGTGTAGTGAGTGTGTGTGTCTTGTGTGTGTGTGTTGCTGTGTGTGTTGTGTGTGTGTGTGGTGTGTGTTGGTGTGTGTGTGTTGTTGTGTGTTGTTGTGTTGTGGTGTGTGTGTTGTTTGTGTGTGTTGTGGTGTGTGTGTTGTGTGTAGTTGTTGCGTGTGGTGTGTTTGTGTCGTGATTTGTGTGCGGTGTGTTGTGTGCGTGTTGTGTATGGCGTGTTGAGTATTGCGTGTTGTGTGTGCGTGTTGTGTGTGTGTTGTGTAGTGCGTGTGTGTGTGTGTTGTGTGTGTTGTTGTGTGTGTGTGGTTGTGTTGTGTGTTGTGTGTGTCGTGTGGTGTGTGTGTGTGTGTGTGTGTGTTGTGTGTGTGTGTGTGTGTGTGTGTGTGTGTGTGTGTGTGTTGTGGTGTGAGTGTGTGTTGGTGTGTGTTTGTTGTGTGTGTGTGTGGTTGTGTGTGTGTTAGTGTGTGTGTGTGTTGTGTGTTTTGTTGTGTGTTGTTGTGTGGTGTGAGTTGTAATGTGTGTTTGTTGTGTGTGTGTGTTGTGTGTGTGTGTTGTGTGTGTGTGTGTTGTGTTATGTAAATGTGCGTGGAGGGTGAGTGTGGTGTGCTGTGGGAAGTGAGTGTCGTCGGGCTGTGTGTGTGTGTGTGTGTGTGTGTGTGTGTGTGTGTGTGTGTGTGTGTGAGTGTTGTGTTGTTGGTGTGTGTGTGTGTGTATGTGTTGTGTGGACAGAGGAGTGTATGAGTGGTGTGTGTGGACAGTGAGTGTATGGTGTGTGTGTGGAAAGTGAGTGTATGTTAGTGTGTGGAAAGTGAGTGTGTGGCGCGTGTGGAAGTGAGTGCGTGGTGTGTGTGGAAATTGAGTGTGATGGTAGGTGTGTGGAAAGTGAGTGTGTGTGTGTGTGTGGGAAGTGAGTGCATGGTGTGTGTATGTGGAAAGTAAGTGTAGAGGTAGTGTGTGTGTGGATTGGTGTGGGAAGTAGTGCGTGGTGTGTGTTGTGTGGGTTGTGTGTGTGTGTGTGTGCTTGTTTGTGGTTGTGTGTGTGGAAAAGTCAAAGAGTATGGTAGAACATAAGAACATAAGAAAGGAGGAACACTGCAAGTCAGGCCTGTTGGCCCATACTAAAAAGCAAGTCATTTACAATTCATCCAACAACAAACAATTTGCCCAACCCAATTTTCAATGCTACCACAAGAAATAAGCTCTATTGTGCAAGTCCACTCAATCCAACCCCTCCCACTCATGTACTTATCCAACCTAAATTTAAACTAACCCAAAAGTCCTAAGCCTCAAATCACCCCAACAGGTAGAGGGCAAGTGTGGTGTGTGGAGGCAAGTGTGGTGTGTGGAGGCAAGTGGTGGGTGTGGAGGGCAAGTTGGTGTTGGAGGGCAAGTGGTCTAGGTGTGGTGGAGGGCAGTGTGGTGGTGGAGGCAAGTGTGGTGTGTGGAAAGGCGAGTGTGGTGTGGTGGAAGGCAGTGTGGTGTGTGGAAGGACGAGTGTGGTGTGTGGAGGACGAGTGTGGTGTGTGGGAGGGCTAGTGTGGTGTGTGGAGAGCGAGTGTGGTGTGTGGAGAAGGCGAGTGTGGTGATGTGGAAGGGCGAGTGTGGTTGGTTGGAGGTACGAGTGTGGTGGGGTGGAGGGCGAGTGTGGTGAGTGGAGGGTGATGTGGTGTGTGGAGGGCGATGGTGGTGTGTGTAGGCGAGTGTGGAAGCGAAGTGTGGTGTGTGGAAGGGCGAGTGTGGTGTCGGTGGGAGGGCGAGTGTGGTGTGTGGAGGGCGAGTGTTGGTGTGTGGAGGCGAGTGTGGTGTGTGGAGGGCGAGTGTGTGTGTGTGGAGGGTGAGTGTGGCGTTGTGTGAGGGTGAGTGTGGTGTGTGGAGGGTGATGTTGTGTTGTGGAGGGGAAGAGTGGTGTTTTGTGGAGGTGATGTGGTGTGTGGAGGGAGAGTGTGGTGTGTGGAGGGTGAGTGTGGTGTGTGGAGGTGAGTGTGGTTTGTGAGGGCAGGTGGTGGTGTGGTGAGGAGAGTGTGGTGTTGTGGAAGGGTGAGTGTGGTGTGTGGAGGGAGAGTGGTGGTGTGTGGGCGGTAGTGTGGAGTTGGTGTAGTGGAGGCGGAGAGTGTGGGGTGTGAGGGTGAGTGTGGTGTGGGAGGGAGAGTGTGGTGGTTGGAGGTGATGATGGTGTGAGTGGAGGGAAGTGTGGTGTGTGGGAGGGAGAGTGTGGTGTGTGGAGGAGAGTGTGGTGTGTGAATGGTGAGTGAGGTGTGTGGAGTGGAGATTGTGGTGGTGTGATGGTTGAGTGTGGTGTTGGAGGGAGAGTGTGGTGTGTGATGGGGAGCTGTGGGTGTTGATGGTGATGGTTGGTGTGTGGAGGGAGAGTGTGGTGTGTGATGGTGAGTGTGGTGTGTGAGGGAGAATGTGGGTGTGTGGAGGGAGAGTGTGGTGTGTGATGGTGAGTGTGGTGTGTGGAGGAGAGTGGGTGTGTGGAGGGAGTAAGTTGTGGTGTGTAATGGTGAGTGTGGTGTGTGATGTGAGTGCTTGGGTGTGTGGAGGGTAAGTGTGTTGTGTGATGGTGAGTGTGGTGTGTGAGGTGAGTGTGTGTGTGATGGTGAGTGTGGTGTGTGGAGGGAGAGTGTGGTGTGTGGAAGGGAGAGTTGTGGTGTAGATGGTGAGTGTGGTGTGTGGAGGGAGAGTGTGGTGTGTGGAGGTAGAAGTGTGGTGTGTGGAGGTGGAGAGTGGTGGTGTGTAGGAGGAGAGTGTGGGTGTGTGGAGGGAGAGTGTGGTGTGTGGAGGGAGAGTGTGGTGTGTGGAGGGAGAGTGTGGTGTGTGGAGGGAGAGTGTGGTGTGTGGAGGGAGAGTGTGGTGTGTGGAGGGAGAGTGTGGTGTGTGGAGGGAGAGTTGTGTGTGAGGTGAGTGTGGTGTGTGGAGGGAGGAGTGTGTGTGTGGAGGGAGAGAGTGTGGTGTGTGATGGTGAGTTTGGTGTGTGAGGGAAGTGTGGTGTTGAGGGTGAGTGTGTGTGGTGAGTGAGAGTGTGGAGTGTGTCGGAGTAGTGTTGGAGTTGTGGGAGGGAGAGTTTTGGAGTTAGAGTGAGAGATGTGGATTGTGGAGGGAGAGTGTGCGGTGTGTGGTAGTGTGACTTAGTGTTGTGGTGGGAGGGAGAGTGAGTTTTAGTGGAGAGGTGAGAGAGGAGTGGTGTGAGGAGAGTTTGGTGTAGTGGAGGGTGAGGTTGTGTGTGTTGAGGGAGAGTGAGGAGTGAGTGGAGGGAGAAGTGTGGATGTGTGACGGGAAGATGTATGGTGAGTGGAGGAGAGAGTGTGGTGTGTTGCTGGAGAGTGTTTGTGAGTGGAAGGGAGAGTGTGGTGTAGTGGAGGGATACTAGTGTGAGGAGGTGAGTGTGAGTGTGGAGGGAGATGGTGTGGTAGTGTGGAGGGATATTTGTGTGTGGTATGATGGAGACGTGTTGTGTGTGGAGGGAGGTGTGGAGTTGTTGGCGTTGCCTCGTGTGTATGGATGTGTAGGGAGAGTGCGTGGTGTGTATTGGCATGGAGATGAGTATGAGAGTGGGATTGACGGTATGAGAGATTGTTGTAGGTGAGTTTGTGTATTTGAGGAGAGTTTTGTGTGAGGAGGGAGTAGAGTGTATGGATGGATGTGGAGTTGATGTATCTGGAGGATGCATGTGGGCGGGTGAGTGTGGTGTGTGGAGGGAGAGTGTGTTGTGTGGAGTGAGAGAAGTGTGTATGTGTGGGATGGCCAAGTGGTGGTGTGAGGGAGTGGTGAGTGTGGTGTGTTGATGGGAGTTGTGTGTTGTGGAGGTTTAGTGATGGAGTAAGGAGGGTGAGTGTGGTTGTGATGAGTGTGAGTGTGGAAGTGATGGAGGTGTAGGTTGAGTGATGAGTGGTGAGAGTGAGGTGAGATTTCGGAGATGATTTGAGTGCTTTCGCTTAGATTTGAGTGGTAGTTTGAGTAGCTGGTGAGAGTAGGGATAGTGTGTTAGAGGATGAGAGTATACGAGAGATGTGGCGGGAGATTGAGGAGATGATGCGTTATAGTGAGTTTAGAGATGTGGTGAGTGTGGTTTGTGAGGGTGAGTGTGGATTTGTGGAGGGAGAGTGTTGTGATGTGGAGGGAGAGTGTGGTGTGTTGAGGGAGTGTGTGGAGTGTATTCATGGTGATTAGTTGTGGTGGTGTCTGTGGAGTCGAGTGATGTTGTTGGAGGGCGAGTGTGGTGTGTGGAGAGAGAGTGTGGTGTGTGAGGTAACGTCGTGGTGTGTGTGGATGGAGAGTGTGGTGGATGGTGGAGGGAGTAGTGTGGTGTGTGAGGAGAGATTGGTTGTGTGAGGTCGAAGAGTGTAGGTTTGCGTGGTAGGCAGAGTGAGTGTTGTGTTCGCTGTTGGGTGGAGTGTGGATGAGTGGAGGGATAATAGGAGAGTGTAGTGAGATGTGTGGTTTTGTTGATGGTGAGTGTGGTGAGGTGAGTATGATGAGTGAGGTTATTGATTGGAGGTGCCAAAGTGTGGTGTGTGAAGAGAGTGTGGTGTGAGGAGGAAGAGTGTGGTGTGTGGAGGGAGAGTGAGTTTGTTTGTGAGGGATGAGATGTGTGTGTGTGTAGGGAGAGTGAGGGAGTGGGAGGGAGAGTGGGATAGTGGTTTCGTGGAAGGGAGAGTTGTGGAGTGTGGAGGGAAGAGTGTTGGTGTTGTGGGATGGAGAGATGTACTGGTGAGAGGAGGCGGAGATTGTGCGGGTGTGTGGAGGAGAGTGTGGAGTGTGGAGGGAGAGTGTGGTGTGGGGAGGGAGAATTGTGGAGTGTGGAGGTAATAGAGTCTGGTGTGTGTAGGAGAGTGAGGTGTGTGGAGGTTAGCGTGTGGTGTGTGGAGGAGAGTGTGGTGTGTGGAGGGCGCAATTCGTAGGTGTGAGATGGAGGTCTCGATACTGTGTGTTATTATATATAGGCTTTCGCTATAGTTAGATAGGAGTTCTCTATATAGATAGCGTGCGCTGATATTATATATGTCTTTCGCTATATTAGTTATATCTTCCGGTGTAGAGCGAGATTATTTATGGCTTGCTCGATGATGATATATTCGTTCTCATAATATTATATCATTTCAGATCTCTATAGTATGTATATTATCTACTATATTATATAGTCTTTATCGATATTTATATTATTCTGCTCGACATATTATATATTTTCGTTCCCTATATTTAATATTCTTCGTCTCTATATTATATATTTCTTCCCATCATGATATTATTCTTCACTCTATTAGTATATATTGCCTTTAATCTGATATTAATATATTCTTTCCCGATAGTGTGAGTAGCGCTCTTTATTATATATGCTTATCCCTATATTATATATATATTCTTGGCTCTAGTATTATATAGGCGGTTCTCGAATATTAATATTCTTCTCTATTATTATAATATTCTTTATCTATTAGGTATATATTCTTTCCCTATTTATTATATATTCTTTCTCTATATTATACTATTCTTTCCCTATATTATATATTCTTTCTCTATATTCTATATATTCTTGTATCGATATTAATATTCTTTACTATATTATATTTTCTTTAGTCTATATTATATATCTTCTCTATATTATATATGTCTTTCTCTATAGTATAGTATTCTTTATCTAGTATGTATATTATTCTATATCTATATTAGTATTATGCTTTTCCACCTATATATATATTCTTTCTCTATATTATATATCTTTCTCGTATATTCTATATATATTCTTTCTCTATATTATATATTCCTTTCCCTATATGTATATCATTCTTACTCTATATTATATATTCTTTCCCTATATTAATATATTCTTTCTCTATATTATATATCTTTATCTATATTATATATTCTTTCTCTATAGTAGAGAGTTCTTTCTCTATTTATATATCTTTCTCTATATTATATATTATTACTATATAGTTATATATTCTTCTCTATATTATATCATTCTTTCTCTATAATTATATGATACTTGCTCGATATATATATATTCTTCTCTATATTATATATCTTTGCTCTATAATGTATATGAGTTCTGTGCTCTATTTATATTATTCTTTCTTCTATTATTTATGTATTATTCTTTCTCTATATTATATAGTCGTTCCCTATTTTAATATATTCTTTCTCTAGATTACTATATTTTTCCCTATATTAGATATGCTTTCTCTATATTCATATATTTATCTTTATCTATATTATATATTCACTTCTCTAGTAGTATATATTCTTGTCTCTATATTATATATTCGGTCTCATTTTATATATTCTTCCTTATATATCTCTAGGTCTTTTATATTCTTCTCTAATATTTATATATTCTTTCTCTATAATTCTCATATATTCGTACTATATATTATATATCTTCTCTATATATATATATTCTTTATCATATGATATATTCTTTTCCTATATTAAATTATTCTTTCTCGATTTTTATAGATTCCTTTATCTATATTTTATATTCTTTCTCTATATTATTATCTATTCTTTTCTCTAATATTATATATTCTTTCTCTATATTATATATACTTACCTATATATTATATATTCTTTCTCTATATTATTATATTGCGTTCGTCTATATTATATAGTCTTTCTCTATATTATATTATCTCTTTCTCTATCTATTATATAATTCTTTCTCTATGATTATATCTTCTTTCTCTATATTATTATATTCTTTATTCTATATTAATATTCTTTCTCTATATGATAATTCTTGCTCTATTTTATTATTCTTTATCTATAATTATATATTCTTTCTCTCATATTTATATATTCTTTCCGTCTAATATTATATGATGTCGTTTCACCTATATTAAATATTCTTACCTATAAATTATGATATCTTACTCTAGATTATAATATTCTTTCTCTATCTTATATATTCTTCTTCTATATTATATATTCTTACTATATATTATATATTCTTGCTGAAATTATTATATATTCTTTCTCTATATTAAGATATTCTGTCTCTATATTATATATTCTTTATCTATATTATAATGCTTACCTATTATATATATATTCTTTCTCTATATATATATCTCTCCCTATATAATATATTTCACTTTCCGGCTATAGTGATATATTCTTGATCGAGAGGTATAGTAATTTCTTGCTCTAAGATGTGTATAGATGCGTGGACGGGATACCTTTCTGGACGAATAGGCGATTAGAGTCATGGAGGTCTACTATTTGAGTGTGATATATTCTTTCTCTATATTATATAGTCTTGCTCTATATTATATATTCTTACTATATATTATATATTCTTACTATATCTATTATATATTCTTTTCTCGTGAAGACAAAATAAGAACTGAGGACTTCCTACTTGCGATCTGAAACAGAAATAATACTAGAAACCAAATGACATGATTTTAGGTAAGGGGTTCCACTTAGGGTTGTCACTGAGGAACCAAGTTCCCTGAGTGAATAAAGGTTCAAAATTTTAGAAAAACAGAAAACTGTTCTTAGGCGTGATCATTACAGATTCAGATTTTCTCATATCAACAAATTCAAGATACATAGATTATAAAATGAAAACTTATTTCCTGTAAAAAACAAAATTATAACATAATGTATTCAGGTAAAAGCAAATAAAACTTGATGCAGAATTATAAATAGTTATAAAAATATTTACACACACACGACACATAACCACACACACACACACACACCTTACACACACACATACACACACACACTACATGCATGGCACACATGCACACACACACCACTGCACACACATTTCACACACACAAGCTAAGGGTAGGAGCACATTATCCACAACACACACACATAATGAGAGTGTGGACTTTGGTCTCATTTAGTAGAGAATGGATCAAAGAGTGTAGAATGACATGGAGAGCATTTAAAAATTGATCCTGTAGGTGTGAAAGGAAGTGCGGGGTAGGGGTCACGTCCCTCGAAAAATAAGGTTGGAAGGAAGGGGTAAGGGAGGCTATTGTGGGCGAGGTCTTGGACTTCCAGCAGGCGTGCATGAGCGTGTTCGATAGGAGTGAATGGATGACGAATGTTTTATTTGGGTACTTTACGATCTGTTGGAGTGTGAGCAGTGTACATATTTAGTGAAGGAGGAATTCAGGGAAACCTGGTTATTTCTCTTATATAATAACCAAAGTTGAGGTCTCTGAAAGGGAACTACAATGCCTGCACTCTAAAAGGAGGGGTTTTGGTGATACTAGCAGCTTGTGAGGAGAATAGTGTGTATCTTAACATATTATATGCTCTAAAACTGTATTGTGTTCTAGCACACTCTCTGCAATCATACGAGAATGATTATCTGTGTGAGTTGAGGCTGACACAAAGTGTTGAATGAATGACGAAAAGCGTAATTTTCATTCTTTTCTGAGGATTTACTTTCTTTTACTGCTGATCACCCAGCCTCAGTGGAGATGGACCCAATTGTTGAAAAACAAAAATATTAATATACTATATATCAAGTACTTATATGTAAAAATAATGATATGATATATCATATCTTATGATAGTATATACAGGAAAGAGTAAGGAAATACAGGAAAATTATTGGAGTTTACTGAGGATAAACAAAAAGTAGGGTGAATGAATGATTGAATATCAAGATTGAGGAGAGAGTATGGAGGAGGGAAAGTAACGATATTTGGGAGTGGACGTCAGCGGATGGGTCTATGAAAGTATGAGGTGAATCATAGAAGTGATGAGGGAAAAAGAGTGAGGTGGTCACTTAGAGTCTGTGGAGACGGAAAGAACTTTGTCCCTTGGAGGCAAAGAGGGGAATGTATGAGAGTAATAGTTTTACCAACGCTCTTATATGGGTGTGAACGTGGGTGATAAGAGTTTGCAGCGAGGAGAAGGCTGGAGGCAGTGGAGATGTATGTCTGAGGGCAATGTGTGGTGTGAATATAATGCAGAGAATTCGAGTTGGAAGTTAGGAGGAGGTGCGGTATTACCAAAACGGTTGTCCAGTAGGGCCTAGGAAAGGGTTTGTTGAGGGGTTCAACATGTAAGAGAATGGAGCGAAACAGAATGACTTCAAGAGTGTATCAGTCTGTAGTGGAAGGAAGAGCGGGGTAGGGGTCGCCTAGGAAAGGGTTGGAGGGAGGGGGTAAAGGAGGTTTTTGTGTGCGAGGGCTTGTACTTCAGCAGCCATATGCGTGAGCGTGTTGATATGAAGTGAATGGAGACAAATGGTTTTTAATACTTGACAGGTGCTGTTTGGAGTGTGAGCAAAGTAAACATGTTTATAGTGCAGTGGATCAGGAAACCGGCTGGCCGGACATGATCCTGGAGATGGAAGTACAGTGGCCTGCACTCTGAAGGAGGGGTGTTAATGTTGTGCAGTTTAAAAACTGTAGTGGTAAAAAGCACCCTCCGGCAAGACAGTGATGGAGTGAATGATGGTGGAAAAGATTGCTATTTTCGGCGCAAGCCAACCCTGCCTTGGTGGGAATGCGGGGGCCAGTGTGATAATAATAATAAATAAAAAAAAAAAAAAAAAAAAAAAAAAAAAAAAAATAATAATAATAATATATATATATATATATATATATATATATATATTAAATAGTAATATATATATAATATAAATAGGTATATAGATAAGATAGTATATATATATATATATATATATATATATATATAGTATATCTTCTTCTTTCAACATACCACCGTATCCCACCGAGTGGGTGGCACCAAAAGAAAAAACAAAGTCTCTCCTTTTAAATTTAGAAGTAACATTACAGGATGGAAGGGGTTACTAGACCCTTGCTGCCCGGCATTGTTAGTCACCTATTACGAAAACGCATGGCTTGACAGAGGAAAGAATTCTGTTCCACTTCCCCATGAGAAGTATGTAATATTTATTTTATTATTATCACACCTGGGCCAGATTTCTCACCAAGGCAGGGAGGCCCTAAAAAGAAAAACTTTCCACCATCATTCACTCCATCACTGTCTTGCCAGAAGGTGCTTTACACTACAGTTTTTTAAACTGGCAACAATAACACCGCCTCCTTCAGAGAGCAGGCACTGTACTTCTCATCTCCAGGACTCAAGTCCAGCCGGCCGGTTTCCCTGAACCCCTTCATAAATGTTACTTTGGCTCACACTCCAACAGCACAGTTAAGTATTAAAATCCAATTGTCCCTTCCATTCACTCCTAACAAACCTACGCTCACGCTCGGCCTGCTGGAAGTCCAAGCCCCTCGAACACAAAACCCCTTTACACCCCTCCCTCCAACCTTTCCTAGGCCGAGAGGCCCCTACCCCGCCTTCCTTCCTCTACAGACTGCGATACACTCTTGAAGTCATTTCGGTATCGCTCCCATTCTCTCTACATGTCCGAACCACTCAACAACCCTTCCTCAGCCCATCTGACAACAGTTTTAATCACGCACTCCTCCAACTTCCAAACTAAGAATCTCTGCATTATATTCACACCACACAGTGCCCTCAGAACATGACATCTGGCCACTGCCTCCGAGCCTTCTCCTCGCTGCAACAGTTCATCACCCATCTGTTCACACCCATATAAGAGTGTTGGTCAAAACAATACTCTCATACATTCCCCTCTTTGCCTCCAAGAGACAAAAGGTCTATGATCTCCACAGACATCCTAGTGCACCACCAGCCCTTTTCCCGCCCCTCATCAATTCCTATGATTCTCCCACATCCTCTCAAAGACCCATCCGCTGCACGTCCCACTCCAAATATCTAGAATACATTACACTTCTCCATACACCTCTCCCTCCATATCTAGAATAGCCAATCTTTCATCACTAATATTTTTTAGTGTTATCCTCATAACCATGTACTCTTTCCCTGTATTCACTATTTTAAAATTTTCTTCTTTTGCAGCATCCCCTAGCTACCAAAGTCATCCACCATCTCTGCAACATCTCTCTTCAAATCCTCCCAAGAGCATCAGAGTGGTCATCAGCAAAGAGCAAATGTACAACTCCCACCTTATGTGTGATTTCTTATCTTTTAACTCCACGCCTCTTGTCAAACCCTCGCACATTTACTTCTCTTACAACCCCATCAATATATATACTAAACTACCACACGCGAACTTCACAACATCCCTTGATCTAAGGCCTACATTTTACTCTGGGCAAATATTTCCAAATAAGACTCTTCCTCATTGTAACTCTAACTTAGAGCCTCACTATCCCCAGAAAAAACTCAATCTTCAACTGCTTTCATAACCTACCTCCTACACCATATAATCAGTCCCATCGCTGCAGCC
Organism: Cherax quadricarinatus; assembly: GCF_026875155.1. Lineage (NCBI taxonomy): Eukaryota > Metazoa > Arthropoda > Malacostraca > Decapoda > Parastacidae > Cherax > Cherax quadricarinatus. The sequence goes on from NC_069404.1 coordinate 65,672,442, forward strand.
ACATCTATATATATATATATATATATATTATATAGTACTATAAAATATTATTATGAATATTATTAATACTATATATATATAATCATAATATATATAGATATATTATATAGTATAATACTAAATAATTATATATATAAATAAAACAGCTAATTTATACTCCCAAGTACATAGTTAAGAAAATATACATAACCAAGTTCTTTCTCACAAAGTAACAGTAAACCACTGCCCTGTCACTAGCTTATGTTCCCAAATCTTCTGTCATACCACAGTGTAATTAGGGTCAAAACGCATGAAAGCATAAGGACCTTTATAGTCCTTGAGTAATCTGAGCGAAAAGTATCTACTCTTCTCTATTTATATGTAGATTAAGGACTATTATGTATTACATCTGGGTGTTTGAAACAAGGATATGGTTAAAGCAGAAAGCTCTCTCCCTCACCCGTCTCACTCCCTCCAGCCACTGCTAAATGAAAATGCGGGAAAAAGAGTCTCTCCTACCATATTGGAAAAATTCATATGGAATGTAGAGCAGAAGAGAAATGGAAGTGGGTGGAAAGAAGAGGTACAAACTATCTCTACTTAATTTAGCACAGTTTTTATCATAACTACAGTCTACTTGAGTTATTCCACTGCCTATATTGACACAACATCTACTCCTCCCACCATATTACTATTAACTTCATTGCCTTATTGTCATTTAATCATCCTAATGAAGTATTGCATGAAGAAAAATCATGAAAATTCCATTCTTGATTTAATTTGTCACTAGCAAAGTATCCCTATTAAAACCCTGTACTTTCAAATTGCTTATACCAATAACTGGCTCATAAATGAACCATTGTCTTTGGTGCATAAGCAGCATCTAGCAGGTAGTTGTTCCAGTCCCAGCTATAAACTCTGCACAGAAGAAAAACTTTACCATCATTTACATGCAGTTTCTTTTTCGACCCCTGAAGAGTTTCATTCCATACTTTTTGGAGTTATGCCGCTCAATTTTTGCACCTTAAATAAACAATTCTTATTGTGTTTTCGCTGTATCAAAAAATGTTTAATATTTTTAAAAAGGCTGAATGAGATCACTACAATATTCTGAGTTTTGCACATTTCTTAGGAAAAGAATTAAGTTTAAGAACTTTGAGTCTACTCTCATCATAAAGTTTTGTTTCTTAAGGGCTGAGGGCAGAGCATGGTAGGCCCTCTCATGTACCCTATCCCCAATATATCTTGAGGCTCTTCTTATTGGAAATCAACACGGATGGCATGTTCGAGATGTGGTCTAACTAGTGCACCTAGTCAAAACGATTCAGGTATTTTGTACTGAGGAGCTACTAGCTTCTGAATCCTCGCATTTATTAGCTTGTGTTTGCAGCGAAGCACCACTTGGTACTTTTGAGGTTGTTGGTTCATATTACCCCAAAGTTTCTTTTGTTCCTCTTATTTTCGTCTGTGTGTTGTTTAAACATTTCGTATTCCAAAATTTAGAATTATATCAATAATGGGATTACTTATGTATTTATCAAGTGATGAAACTTTAGATCTGCATATTGTACCACAGTACAGTGGACCCCCGCATAACGATCACCGTCCAAACTGCGACCAATTATGTAGTGTAATTTATGTAAGTGCGTTTGTACGTGTATGTTTGGGGTCTGAAATTGACTAATCTACTTCACAAAACAGTGGACCCCCGCATAGCTGACACGCATATCGCATAGGCCTGAACAATCCGCATCCAGGCCGCGAAACGCTTTCTGTCTTCGCTGAACATTTTGCCTCCCGCATCAGCGTAGAAAACAAAAACCCGCCTCAGCAGCGAACTCGTACCGAGAACGATGCGTCCCAATGTCGGCCTCGGCCAGGCCCTCACAAGTCCTGTTGCCTGTCACCATTGTTTACCAGCTAGCCTCCGCGGTAAACATTCAAGCATACACTCGGAATATTTCGAATTATTACAGTGTTTTTCGGCGAGTTCTGTTTTTGCAAAATAAGTGTACCATGGGACCCCAAGAAAAAGCTTCTAGTGGCCAACCCTGTGGTAAAAAGGGGTGCGAGAATGTAGATATGAAAATTAAGTTAAAAGATTTTGAAGGTCTTGGGGCTAACACCCTGGAGAAGCTATGCCAGTTGTGAGGAATCCAATGTGCCTACTTCAAAAAATTAAGGAAATGTGTGCACAGTGGGTTGAACTGGCAAACCTTTATGGATAGAAAATCTCCCTGACACAGCTGCATTGCAAGGCTGCTGGTGACTATTTTTCAATACAATGTTTTGGACCATTTTAACAAATTCGTAAAGGAACGAGGAGTACAAGAGCTTCTAATGGACAGAAAGAATGTCCAGTGACTCTCAAGCTGGTCCTAGTGCATTAAAAGAATAAGGGAAGTAACCCCGGAAAAGGACATGCCACCTCAAGTGTTATGGAAGGGGATTCCCCTTCTAAACACAACACTCTCTCTCCCCTCCTCCCTTCCCATCAATCATCCCCAGATCTTCAATAAAATAAGTGTCAGAAATATGTGCATTCCTTTTTTTTCAGATAGTGTGTACTAAAATTAAATCATTTTTTTGTGGTAAAAAAAAATAATTTTTCTCATATTTTTGGGTGACTTGCATTGCACGGCATTAATTTTATTTCCATTATTTTCTTATGGTGAAAATTAATTCGCATGAGCGAAAGCCTTCTGCATAATAATCGGACCAGCCTCTCTTGCACGGGATAAGTTTCGCTATCGGGGGTCCACGTATTCCTTATGAGAAAAAATTCGGTCAGTACGGCACCTGAACATACTACTGTAATGAAAAAAGTTGTTCGTTAACCGGGGGGGGGTCCACTGTACTACCCTATCCACATCACACTGGATATTCAACCCAAGCTGCTGTGGATGCTGCACTTTCCCCCAACAATGACTCAGCAAATTTTGGCTATCTCTTGAATACTCGCCTATCCTGAGATAATGTTATGAGTAAACAGTGTAGAGGATCTGGCTAGAACTGATCCACCCTGAGAACCTCACACTCTTATTTTCAAGCCAAGTTAGACACCTCTATACTGGCTTTCAGTGCTGCTTTTCCTTGGTGTGAGCCACTCATCTTATCCAGACATAGAGCTTTGTGTATCCTATACCATAAGGCCTTTTAATTTTGGCTAGCAATGCTTTGTGAAGAGGAAGGGCATTTTCAAATACCTTTTGGAAATTCTGTAATGCACTGAGTGACTATCCTTCTATTTTCCTTCTCTATATTTTTATATACCTTTCTATTTTCCCTTCCTATATTTATTATATATCCTTCTATTTTCCTTCTCTATATTAAATATCCTTTCATATTCCTTCTCTATATCATTTTTATATCCTTTCTATACCTTCCTATATTATTATATATTTTTTCTTTTTCCTTCTATATATTAATGGGACCACCCACAAACAACACCCCAACACCCCCCCCCACGCCCATCAATAATTCCCAACCAACCCACCCCCCCAAAAAAAAGCCCACCCCAAACCCCACCCCCCAACCTTCCACATAAAATTACCGGAAAACCCAATTCCCAAAGAAAACCCCAGTTCCACGTTAAATCCCCCCCCCAGGGAACCCAAACACAAATTTCTTTTGGAAACAAAGACCCCAAAAAAAAAAAGGGGTTTGCTATTAAAACTATAACATTATTATCTTCAAATTTGCTTTTGTAAAAAAAAAAACCTTCTGATGATTCACAAACATGATGCTCTTGGGCTGTCTAAAGGGAAAATTTTAAATTTTACAAATTTAACGCCTTACATCAACACCATGAGCAAAAAATTTGTAATACAAGAGTTAACTGTGTATACAAAAATTTAAAATACATACTACCAAATTGGAAAATTTTTTGAAATGAGTACTATAACATTTTTAAAGGGGTAGAATTCATGACTCAAAAACTTTTAAAGGCATCCCATAATTCTTGCTTGCCTACTTGAAATTTCTCCAGAAAGTGTATATGCAACGTATTGAAAAACTTGATAAAATTGAATCTTTATTTACAAATCAGTTGCACTGCCCTAGTCACTGATTGTATTTACATGAACAACAGTCTGACCATCTGTGATGGTAGAATCACTAATGGTACTGGAAATTTTTTGCAGAAAATGTAAGATCTTAGGATCCATGTCCTGAGTGGATACTACTTGTGGTCCACTAAGCAAGTAGTCCTTCAGGTAATCTGGGTGAACTTCCACCACAGAATATGCTGTCTGTGGCTCTTGATTTCCTAGTAAATCAGCATCCATAGTTATTGCAGCATGTGATGCTTCTTCTGCAGTTGCCTGATCACTTCTATCTATGGCAGAATCAGGGACATTCGAGAGTACAGATCTATCCACCTCTTCCATACCTTCCATGTTTTCAACTGCTTCTGCATTTTCCAGAGAGTTCATTGCTTCAATCTGTGAAACATCTAAAATTTCATGAACCTTAGCCAAGTGTTTCACCAGAGTAGTGCGCTGAGTATAACCTTTCTGACATATACTACACTTATATGGATGTGAACCAGTATGAAGTGTTACATGCCGCTCCAGCTGTAGCTGTGTGGTGAAGCCCTTACTACATACAGAACACAAAAAGGGATACTCTCCAGTGTGACGCATCTTATGATTAAGGAGATTCACTTTACTACGGAATGGTTTACGACATATATCACACTGGTAGGGACGCTCTCCTGTGTGTTTGATTTTGTGTACAGCAACCTCAAACTTCTGTGCAAATCGTTTCCCACATACATCACATGCATGTGGCTTAACCTCTCTGTGTCTATATTTATGTTTTGTCAAATATTGCTTCTTAGCAAAAGATTTACCACAGTCATCACATGTAAATGGCTTTAAAACAACCCTCTCCTCCTCCTCTTGCTCTTCCATTTTTTCATGCACCATAATAACTTCTGACTGAGGCACATGTTCGGCTTCAGCCTGCTCTTGCTCATGGTCTTGTGCCTCTGCAAGATCAGAATATGGTGTATTGGCTGCTTCAGGAAAGACTAAAAGTGGCTGTGAACTATCAACTAAAAACTGTTGTTGACTATTATCAACTAAAAGCTGTTGGGTAGAATCCATTGCTTCACTGACTCCTCCCACAGTTTCAAAAACATACAAATGATGAGAATTATCTGCTGTTGATACAGTTTCTACCCCAGGGTTCATTATCATCATGCCTTGCATATGGCTTGCTTTATGTTGATTCAGAACCTCTGAAGTATAAAAGCTCTCATCACATACATCACATCTCAAAGTGCATGCATCCGGGATGGGATGTGAACGTTCGTGACGCTTAAGGTTGGAAGAACTACGAAATTCTTTTTTGCACTGACTACACTTGAAGGGCATTTCTCCTGTATGAATTAAATTGTGATTCTTCAGTGCAAGACGTGATGCCAGTTGCTTCCCACAAAAACTGCAATGGAAGTTGCGTTGACGAGAGTGGACATTGTGATGAGTGTAAAGGTACTTTTTCTTATCAAATACTCTTCCACATGTGTCACACATATAAAGATGGGTCTCCACATTACCATCTGTCTCAAGACCCATATTGGCATTCTGATATTGCTGTTGAAGGTTGTGAAATTGTCTGTGTTTTTCCAGATGATGTTCTCGCCGAAATTTGTGCTGGCACACATCACATTTGAACATTTCTTCTCGAATGTGATCCCGCATGTGCAGATTGAGGCTGCTGTTATTTATAAAAGTCTTACCACAGTTACCACACTTGAATGGTCTTTCTCCAGAATGAATTCTCATATGTATTTTGACTGATTCATGGTTAGCAAAATACTTGCCACAAGTTTCACATTGATATGGTTTTTCTCCGCTATGCATTCTTTTATGCTTTAAAAGACGACCACTCTGTGAACACCTGTACTCACACATGTCACATTTGTATGGTTTCTCACCACTATGAATACGCTTATGAGTATTGTAATTGCCACTTGTAGAAAAGCTTTTACCACACTCACATTTAAATGGCTTATCATCTATATGTTTCTTCTTGTGCATAATAAACAGTGATCGCTTGTGAAAGTTACGTCCACACACATCACAGGTAAACATAAACGAGTGCATGACCTTATGCCGAATAATGTCACTCTTATGCACAAACAATTTATTGCACAAGCCACACTTTAGAAGTGGAGTGCCAGAGTGCAAAAGTTTATGGCGAACAAAATGACTCTTATGAGCAAAATCAATGCCACATTCATCACACTTGAGGACTGTGGGAAGTGTACTTCCAAGAATCATCTCCCCACCATCCTCTCCTTCTTCAGGAATAAATGCAAACTCAGGACCTGGGCGAAGAGCTTCACGCAGATGCACATGAGAGTGCCTAATCAGAGTAAGCTTTGTGGCAAAAGCTTTCATACAAATGTCACATTTCCAACTTTTGACTCCTTTGTGAGTTAGTTTATGTTTCTGTAGGTACCTTTTCTCTCGAAAGGTACGGTGGCACACATCACATTTATATGATGCTGACAATTTATGAGTTAGTTTGTGAGTAAGGAGTGAGACATAAGTTGGGAAATACTTACCACAGTACTTGCAGTTATACTGCTTTCCATCTCTGACATCCTCACATACTTCCATATCTCCTCTATCCTCCTGTTTAATATCACACCGTTGGTCTACTAATTGCTGTTCTTCAGTTTCTGATATTTCTGCTAAACGAGATTTCACAGAGAGCCCTGCATCACCATGACTATCAAGGTGATATCTGAGAAGGGCAGGGGTGAAGAAAGTTTTACCACATAACTCACACTTATTTTGGTTTTTTAATCTGTGGGTCCACAATTTGTGCCTAACAAGTGCTGCACTTTGTCGAAAACTCTTTAAACAGATGTCACACTTAAAGGGTCTTTCACCAGTATGAACTAAAACATGTTTATCTAAGGCTGACTTCAGTGGAAAACCAGCATCACAAAGATCACATTTGTAGTTTTTTTCTTGTGTGTGTCCTCTTTGATGCCGTGCAAACTCTTGATGCTTCCTGAAGTTTTTTCCACAAATTGGACACACAAATGGAAATTCATCTGTTGGCATAATGTGTATTATACTCTGTTGTTCTTCAAAAAGATGGAGCTGTTTGTGCTGCTCAAGCTGTTGTTCCGTAGCACAACCTACACTACATACATCACAGTACACTTCCTGATCACCAGTGTGAGAATTGGTGTAGTGATCACATAGCACATCAACATCTGTGAATGACTCTTCACATATACCACACTTGAATGGATTTGTGGGAAATTTGCTCTCAAGAGTTTCTGACTGCTTAGGTTCATCATACAGTTCAGAAGTTTTTGGTGCATAACCTTCATTGAGCTGTTCCTGAAGCTGTTCAACAATGGAAATTCATCTGAAAATGGTTTCACAGCACCTTCATCTTCCTCTTTGACTATGAGGCCATCATCATGCACAGTGGACATATGCTTAGTCAGAGTTCTTTTATAGGTGAAGTTGGCTTGACACACACTGCACTTTAGTTCATCCTCAAGGCCTCCAACAGGGTCACTAGATCTTTTGTGAACTTTTCTGTGCCGGTTGAGACCACTGCTAGTAACAAAGCTAAGAGTACAAATGTCACATATAAACGGGCGATCTGAAGTGTGTGTCTTCATGTGAGTGTAGAGTGTATCACGGTGAGCAAAATTTCGGTAGCACACCGAACATTTGTATTGGAAGCTCTCTTCATGTATAGCTAAATGTTTTTTTAGTTGTGATGCTTGTGCAAATGCTTTGAAGCAATGCTGGCAACTATGAGGTCTCTCTCCTGTGTGTGTAAGAATGTGTGTTTTAAGATGTGATGGATCAACAAAGCCTTTACCGCAGTAATCGCAACGGTGTGGCCTCTCTAATCCATGTACTTTGTGATGAGCTTCCAGAGCTATATGAGATGTACAAGTCTTGCCACACTGATCACATTCAAATGGTCGAAGGTTATGTTTCTGACGGAGATGACGGATGTAATCACGTTTAAACTGGATAATTTCCCCACATTCTTCACACCTGTGACCATTGACACAAGCATCATCTGAAATGAAAAAATATAAGTGCACAGTAATACAAAAAATACTTAAGTTGACTGACCTTTGTGGAATCTAATTTTAAAAAATGACCAAGAGCAAACCTGGAACATGTCTAGTAGAATGAGTGTCTTTGCTCATATAATGATTACTCCTGCCAGGCAACTGTGACCAACAAATGAATGCATGCAATATGTGGCCAGCTTGCTAGGGTTATAAGCTGCTCCTCAACAGACCAAAACTAACTCCATAAGCTTTGTTGTTGTTGCTGTTTGGCTCTTGAGAATTCATGAGAAATCGCATGAAAACATGACTGTAGAATTTGCTGCCTGTCCAAGTATCACATCACTGTAAGCAAATGATATTATTCCTTCCTCTCTATCTCTTGCATAACTCCTTCAATTTTGCCTAATCAAATTAACACTATCAATTTTTCTTACATACTTGTCGTCCTTTCTTCACTTTACCTAACTCCCCCTCCCCCTTCCTCCAACCCTTCAGCATACTTCTCCTCGAATAGGAACCTCTATCTGGTAAGTACAGTGAAACCTTTACAAGACAAACTAATAAGGGAAAAGAGATGTATGCTGTAATGAAAACCCATTATATTAAAATTTTCAATTAAGAGGATGTAGTCCACTTAAATGATCAACTACTGGACATGAACAAATGCCCAATAAAACACAGACAGACTTAGTCCATTGTATTGATGAGATTACTGTACACACTAAGAATAAACTAGAGTACAATATTACACAACAACACTGTACAGTACCTGTACCTGAAAAGAAAAAGGAGCTGTAGAGTTCCACAGTAACATCACAACATCACTCATGGTATGGGAGACAGAGGTAGATAGTGTGGGAAATGTAAATAGTTCAGAAGACATAGATGGCTCAGGCATGCTGGTAGATGATTTGGGAGAAGTAGAATGAGGAAAATCTTTAAAGAATGAATCCAGCTTCATTTGTTTGGCATGCTGATGCTGCTTCCTTATGAAAAGTTCCCTAAAAAAGTTAAAGTTTTGATAATAGGCCTGTGCATTTCTTTTGTCTGAAAGGTCTACCTGGAGGTCGTTCCGAGGGCCAATGCACCCACGGCCCAGTCCTTAACCCCTTAATTGTCCAAACGTAGATCTACGTTGTTACTGCTAGCGCTCCAAACATAGATTACTGTTTTATTTTTCCTGCCTCCAAATTTGGCACGATTAGCCTGAGATGCCTGGTCAACACAGAATGGGTCTTAACAGTCGGTGTGTGCAGTATTAAAAAGATCTGGGACTACTTAGTACCTTGTGGGAGCACCAGTTCAGTTGAGCACCGGTTAGAGGAAACAGCACGGCAAACACCAGGGATTCACTGGTGTCATGTCGCATTAAGACTCCCATTTTAAGAGGAAAGTGATGTTGACCCCAAGTTTAGTGGCTTTGAGGTGGATGTGCCCACAAGTGGATGAGGAAATATGAAAAAAAACCTTGATAATAACCCATGTGCAACATGGGTTATTATCAAGGTAGTGTCATCCTGCCAGAACATCCTATAACCTATACCCTAAGTAAAGAGAAACAATTCTGGAACGTGTAATACGTATTCAGCAGGTTGGTTGACCTGCTGGTTGGCCGCCTGGCTGGCCAGCTGACTAGGTGGCTGGCTGATTGGCTGTATCTATCTGTCTCAATCTGACTGTCTGTCTCTGTCTACCTCTTTCTCTGTCTATGTCTCTCTCTCACAAGTACATATAAATACAATTATACATAGTGTAAATTACCTAGGATAACCCAAAAAATCCAGACAAAGTGCTGTACTGTGCTTGTAGATATAATGCATAATAAGCGTGATTGGCAGGTAATACAGTGGACCCCCGCTTAACGATCACCTCCCAATGCGACCAATTATGTAAGTGTATTTATGTAAGTGCGCTTGTACGTGTATGTTTGGGGGTCTGAAATGGACTAATCTACTTCACAATATTCCTTATGGGAACAAATTCGGTCAGTACTGGCACCTGAACATACTTCTGGAATGAAAAAATATCATTAACCGGGGGTCCACTGTATGCATTTTTACTTGTTCAGGAATCAGACATGACTACTCCTACTCTGCATCATGTGTAATACCTGTTGGTTCATGAGTTGCTCTCTCTGAGACAGAAAGAGAACAAGCAGAGAGACAGAAAGACAGATAAGCAGAGACAGAGATAAATAGAGAAGTAGACAGACAGATGGACAGATGGACTGACAGAAAAACAGACAGACAATGTTTATATGTAACAGTGAAAACAAAGCCAAAGCAGTGCACTATCATCAAATGTCACTCCACTGCTGCACTGTCAGCAGTGGAGTGACACTCATCTTACACCAGCTTAACCCTTAAATTGTCCAAATTAGATCTACGTTTGGTGCGTAACGCTCACAACAAGATCTAGTTTTTTTTCACAAAAAAACAATGTAAAATTGAACTCGACTATGTTTGGACATTTTAACCCCTTTTGGGGTCCATAGATCTACGGCTTTATTTTGAGGGCCCAAAAAAAACGTAGATCACCCAAATTCTAGCGGCGTAAATTAAGGTGAGAAGGCTGGTAGGCCTACATCTGAGAGAATGAGCGGGGTGGCGTGTGCGCATAAAAAAAAAATCGGGACCTCGCATGGCATTGTGGGAATCCCGCCAAAGTACTTTGTTCACATGCTTGGGAAAAGGAAGCCTCACCCCCCTACCACTCTCTGGTGAATTTGATTTCCCTCTTCACAACTTACAGTTTAAGCGATGGAAGGGAGCTAAAAAAGAATTCAGGGTTTTTGAACCATTGGACCTTGTACCATAGGGTACAAGGATATATGGTACAATGGACCATATGGTAAAATTCCATTAGTACATTTACCATATGGTACATTGACGGGGACCCTAATGGAAATAAGTCTGATTTTTTTTGGGTTATCATAGGTTCTCCAAACATTGCATGTATGATAATCATGTAACTTTTATTTGTATTACCTAAAAAAAATTTTCTCACAAAGCACATGCCTTAGTGTTTTTTCTGAAGAAATACAATTACAGTAGGCCCCCTTTTCGGGTTTCGCCTTACAGGTTCTGCTAATACGATGATTCAAATTATACCAAAATTTTCTTACGGCAAGTGGTCTTTCAAATACGGGGGGCGCCCCACCCGGTTTTTTTTTACTTTTTCCTGCCACATCATTTTGTCAGGGAAAATTTCCAAAATTTCAAGTGTTTTAAAGTTACTGTGTATTTTATGTGTACTCTGATAATTATACTTATGTGTACCTGTACCTAAATATACTTACACACTGTGCTGGTGTGCAGGTACACATTAAAATCGCTAAGTCTCTCTCTACTCATGACACCAATACTACATAATAATAAACACTCTTGGGCACACTAAATGTCTTATTTTACATTAATATAGGCATTTTCATTAATCCATCTATGATATTTTCCTCAAAATTATATATGAAACCCTTTACATAGCATATAAACATGATACATACACTCAAAGAATAAAAATTGACGTAAATATGAGATTTGTTTACAAAGCAGCTGTGTAGGTAGTGTCGGAAGAATTACGTTTTCTCTAGTCAAACTGGGGGATAACTGTAGAAAAATATTCTTTTCATATGCCTTTACTCTATATATAGCAATTCACGACCTTTGTGGGTTTGGTGCTTTTAATAATAATAATAATAATAAAATAATAATAATAATAATAATACCTAGGTAGTAGGTTGGTAGACAGCAACCACCCAGGGAGGTACTACCGTCCTGCCAAGTGAGTGTAAAACGAAAGCCTGTAATTGTTTTACATGATGGTAGGATTACTGGTGTCCTTTTTTCTGTCTCATGAACATGCAAAATTTCAGGTACGTCTTGCTACTTCTACTTACACTCAGGTCACACTACACATACATGTACAAGCGTATATATACATACCCCTCTGGGTTTTCTTCTATTTTCTTTCTAGTTCTTGTTCTTGTTTATTTCCTCTTATCTCCATGGGGAAGTGGAACAGAATTCTTCCTCCATAGGCCATGCGTGTTGTAAGAGGCGACTAAAATGCCGGGAGCAAGGGGCTAGTAACCCCTTCTCCTGTATATATTACTAAATTTGAAAGGAGAAACTTTTTTTTTTCTTTTGGGCCACCCCGCCTCGGTGGGATACGGCCGGTGTGTTGAAAAGAATAATAATAATAATAATAATAATAATAATAATAATAATATCTTTATTCACTCTAAAAATGGTGTGTTGCTGTTTGTTTATTCTGAACTAACTTGTACACAATGTAAGAGTATTTGTATTGTGAGGTAATTATTATTATAATAAAAAAATATTGAGGTAAATGTTTTACAAACTCTTACAAACGTACGTGAATGAACTAAAAGTAGACACATATTAATACGCATTTATTTCGCCTGACCAAGTGATTGCCCACTACCTGTTCAGTTTGTGTTCTTACATTGTCTCAACTCTGTATCTCGTTCTCTCTCTCATTTACTCTTTCGTGAACTAGTTGGCTCTCTTTGACGATGGCGTCTAAGGTTAGCTGTGATAAAAAGAGGAGTTGTAAGCCTCTTGCTTTAAGTGTCAAGTTAGAGGATGATGGTGTGCCATTCTGATTTTATTCAATAAACACCCTGCCACTCACCTCTCACACATTAGTATTAATATTTTAAGGAAACTAATAAGTGTACTCTGTGTGTATTTTACCTTTTATTGTGTTTTTAATGCCTATTTCTATTGCTAACTTAATATAAGTTAGTGTAGACATGTTGTCTGGCATTTATCGCATATTTTATATGTGCTCTGATAATAATACTTGTGGACCTGTGTGGTAGCCGGGTGGAGGGACACCATTACGTTTTCTCTGCTCAGCCATCAGAGAAAACGTGTATGAATCTGCGTTTGGCCCAGCCACTCCCTCACTCTGCTTTTGTTTACAATTTTCAGCATGAATTTATTCATTACTTCTCCCTTCGTTTATGATGGCATCTAAAGGTAATTGTTAGAAATGATTAAATTCAGTGAACAAGGTATGTCGATGTTAATAATATGGCTCTGGGCCACAGTGTAGGTAGCTGGTACCGGCTACACCTTCCAGCTACCTACACTGACTTCCTACAAATAAATACTACTCACCTCTCTTCCTATATTAAGACTACACATATTTTAAGGTAAATAATGAGTGTACTGTATGCGTATTTTACCTCTCTGGGATGTTTTAAATACCTTATATTAACCCTTTGAGGGTTTTGGTCGTACTAGTACGTCTTAAGCGTAGGGGTTTTTGACGTACTAGTACACATAAATTCTAGCGGCCTCAAATCTAGTGGGAGAAAGCTGGTAGGCCTTCATATGAAAGAATGGGTCTATGTGGTCAGTGTGCACAGTCTAAAAAAAATCCTGCAGCACACAGTGCATAATGAGAAAAAAAAAAACTTTGACCATTTTTTTGGAATAAATCAGCGACTTTGCAGTATATTTTCGTATGGTATTTATTGTTGTATTCTAGTTTTCTTGGTCTCATTTTATAGAATGGAAGACATATTACAGAAATTGAGATGATTTTGACTGGTTTTACAATGAAAGGTGCCTTGAAATTGAGCTCAAAGTAGCAGAAATGTTCGATTTTTACCAAACTTCAAAAGTAAACAAATCGTGCCAAGCGTGCAATACACGTCAACTGGTGAGTCTAATATTCTTTCACAAGTGCACCAATAATATTTATACCATTTTTTACACTAATGCAGTAGTCTGCATAACAGTAAATCTTATATTTTTTGTGAGAATAAAACTTCAAAGTGGAAAGCAAAAGAATATAAGAGGGGCCTTGAGACGTGACTAATGACTAGAGGAAATGTCATTTTAGTGCCAGGAATGTCTTTCTTGTTTATTCTGGACCCTATTCGGAAATTGGCATCTTATGAAATTTGTGTGAAATTGGCAAAATTGCTAAATTCTGACCACTGTACTGGATAGTTGAATTTCATAAATGGGTGGTTTCTTGCACCCATTCGATAGAAAAAATGGAGTTCTAGCGAAATATTCATGTTTTTTGTCGACTAGTACAGTGAAATTGGCCGAAAATGGGGCTCAAAGTGGGCAAAATCGCCGATGCGTAAACATCACCGAGACCGCTAACTTTGCGAGAGCATAATTCCGTAAGTTTTCTATCAAATTTCAAACTTTTGGTGTCTTTTTGACCGGGAAAAGATTCTATATCTTTTCATAAGAGAAAATAATTTTTTTTTTTTTTTTAAATTTGGCCGACCCTGAGAACGAGTTTCGGAGAGGGCCTGTCGACCCTCAAAGGGTTAAGTATGAGATGGGGAGCCAGGGCTACCTACACCTGGGCTACCTGCACCTGGGCTACCTGCACCTGACTTCCTACAAATAAGTACTACTCACCTCTCTCCCTACATTAAGATTACAAATACTTTAAGATAAGTAATGAATGTACTGTGAATGTATTTTACTTTGTGTTTTTAATGCCTAGTTCTATTACTAACTTAATATAATTTAATGTAAACTTGCTGTCTGGCATTTATATGCATTTATAAATGGAAAAAAATGGCGTTCTGCCTTCCGGCGATGTCTGCTTTCCGGCAACAGCCTGGAAGCTAACCCGCCATATAAGTGGGGCCATATTGTACATGGATTATCATTCATAGCAACATATGTATAAAATCCTAGGATAACCCAAAAAAAAGTCAGGGTGACTTATTTCCACAGGGATCCCTGTATCTGTACCATATGGTGTCCTGTACTGCATGGTACCCTGTACCATATGGTACCCTGCACCATATGTTATCCTGTACTGCATGGTACCCTATACCATATAGTACAATGTACCATATGGTACCCTGTAACATATGATACCATGTACCATATGGTTAATAGGTGTTGGTGACAAGAGACACCAGCCAAGACTGAGTGAGTGGCGATGCAAGCTAGCTACTGACTCGGCAGTTTCCAAGACAAAGCGCTTTGTCATCTTCCTCAAGGAAAATGTCGAGTTCCTGTGCATTTGTAAATACATAAAAGAACATTACTAATATACAACATTTTTGCATATTTTTGTTGTAAACAATTATTGCAAACAAAATAATGATGACAATATTAGTGTGTTTATTGTGTTGAATACAACAGTACCATATAGTACCATATGGTACAATGGTGCCATAGGGTGCAATGGTACCATATAGTACAATTGTACCATATGGTACAATATGGTACAATGGCACATGATACAATGGTACCATATGATACAATGGTACCATATGATACAATGGTACCATATGGTAGAATATGGTACAATGGCACCATTTGGTACAATGGTACCATATGATACAATGGTACCATATGGTGCAATGGTACTATATGGTGCAATGGTACCAGATGGTACATTGTACCATATAGTACAATGATACCATATGGTTCATTGTACCATATGGTACTATATGGTACTGTTGTATTCAACACAATAACCACATTAATATTTTCATCATTTTGTTTACAATAAACTTGTAAACAAGCTTTGTAAGCAATATATAGATAAACAAATTAGTGCAGTTATAGTGTTAAATACGAGTGTACACTTATACAATATACATTATATTGGTCTCACAGGCCACAAATGTTACTAGAAAAAGAAAAAATTAGATAAGAAAAAAAGTATGAAAAACGTAAAATAAAAAAATGCAATTTTGCGGAAGTCGCTGATGTTGCCGCCACCCGGTCATTTTGGGTCAACTTCCCACCGCTGTATCTCAGTAAGTACTGATCAAAAAAAATTTTTTTGTTTTATTACCTTCACAAAAATATCTTCAATTCTGTAAGAAAAAAATAATTTTTTTTTTTTTCAAAATTCCTTGGACACTGGGGCACCTCTTCATATTTTGACCTTGGACCCTGAAAGGGTTAAGGGTTAAAGGAAACTTATTATTATTATTATTATATACTCCTGTGTATCCAAAACACTGCTTTGACCTATAAATACTACGTATATATTTCTAGACAATAGTATGTGACTAAGGTAGGTAAAAATGTTCACCTGTCAGTGTGATTGTGACTATATGAGTACTATTTCAGCACCTAATATTAGTGTCAGAACAAAGACTGACTATGAAATCACAAGAACTATTATAAATTGTAATTATTAGAACATAAAAATTATATAAATTAAAATAAAAACAAGAAAAAAAGGTATATCGGCAACACTTCTGCATGAGGCAGGACTCAGTGTTGCTGTCGGGTGAGCATCCAGCACCAACTTCGTGGTCCTTTATCTCGGTAAGTACTGGTGCTAATTTTTTTTTTTTGGTCTTATTACACACAGAAAATGGCCCTCTTTAATTTAATTTTTTTTTTTTTTTTCAAAATATTCACAGGCTGGGCGAGTGAACGTAGATCTACATCTGGACCGTTTAAGGATTAATATATGATAGTGTAAACATGTTATCAGGCTTTTATATGCATTTGAAAGTGAAAAAAAGCTATGTTTCACTTTACAGTATTAGCCTGGAACCTAATCTGCTGTATATGTTGGGCCCCCACCTGTATTTGCAAGCTACCAGTCACAACAATGCACTGTTCTAATGTAGTACAGCTGAGCTCCCACTCACAAGAGCAATGAACTATTCTAATGTAGGACAGGTGAGGCCCCCAGAATCACAAGTTGATTATTTTACATGCTTTGATTAAACAACATCTGCTAAACTTTTTCTATACATGTGCATACTCTGATAAACTTTCTGTATGCATGAGCATACACTGGTTACCTCTCTATGCACCTTAACCCTTTCAGGGTCGAGAGGCCCTCTCCTAAACTTGTTCTCAGGGTCGAAAATTTTTCGGAATAAAAAAAATTATTTTTTCTTATGAAAAGACAGAGAATCTTTTCCCAATCATAATGACACCAAAAGTATGAAATTTGATGAAAAATTTATGGAATTATGCTCTTGCAAAGTTAGCGGTCTCGGCGATGTTTATGCATCGGTGATTTTGTCCACTTTGAGCCCTATTTTCAGCCAATTCCAGTGTACTAGTCGACAAAAATCATAACTATTTTGCTAGAATTCCATTTTTTTTTATCGAATGATACAAGAAACCACCCATTTAAACTATCCAATAAAGTGGTCAGAAATTGGCAATTTTGCCAATTTCACATAAATTTCAAAAGATGCCAATTTCCAAACAGGGTCTAGAATAAACAAGACAGACATTCCTGGCACTAAAATAACATTTTCTCTGTTCATTAGTCACGTCCCCAGGCCCCTCTTACATTTCTTTTGCTTTCCACTTTGAATTTTTATTCTCACAAAAAATAGAAGATTTATTGTTATGCAGACTACTGCATTAGTGTAGAAAGGGTATAAATAATATCAGCGCACTTGTGAAAGAATATTAGACTCACCAGTTGACGTGTATTGGACACATGGCATGATTTGTTTACTTTTGAACTTCGGCAAAAATCGAACATTTCTGCTACTCTGAGCTCAATTTCAAGGTACTTTTCAGTGTGAAACCAATCAAAATAATCTCAATTTCTGTAAAATGTCTTCCATTCTATAAAATGAGACCAGGAAAACTAGAATACAACCATAAATACCATACGAAAATACAGTGCAAAGTCGTTGTTTTAACCCTTTGACTGTCGCGGCCGTATATATACATCTTACGACCGTTTTTTTTAATTAAAATGCCGACTTTGTGGTCTATTTTCGTATAGTATTTATGGTTGTATTCTCGTTTTCTTGGTGTCATTTGATAGAATGGAAAACATTATAGAAATAGAGATGATTTTGATTGATTTTACTATAAAAAGAACCTAGAAATGGAGCTCAAAGTAGGGGAAATGTTTGATTTTTGCCAATGTTCCAAAGCAAACAAATGATGCCATTGTCCAATAAATGTCCAACTAGCCATTCTAATATGCAGTCATGAATGGGTTGATGTTATTTATACAATTATTACAGTATTGCAGTAGTCTGCATAATAGTAAGTCTTCTATTTTTTGTTTGAATAAAAATTCAAAATAGAAAGCAAGAGTAATATCAGAGGGGCCTGGAGACATGACTGATGAACAAAATAAAATGTTATTTTAGAGCCAGGAATGTCTGCATTGTTCATTCTGGACCTTATTTTGAAATTGTCATATTTTTTAGTTTTCGTGAAATTGGCCAAATTGCAAATTTCTGACCACATTGTTAGGTAGTCGATATCAATAAATGGGCAGTTTCTTGTACTCAATCGATAGAAAAAATGGAGTTCTAAAGAAATAGCTATGAGTTTGGGCAACTGGAACAACGGAATTAGCCGAAAATGGGGCTCAAAGTGGGCAAAATCGCAGATTTGTAAACAACGCCGAGGTCACTAACTTCGCGAGAGCATAAATCCGTCAGTTTTCCATCAAATTTCGTTTTTTTGGTGTCATTACAATCGGGAAAAGATTCTCTATCATTTCATAGGAAAAAATTATTTTTTTTTTTTAAATTTTGCGACACCAGGAGACACCTCAGGATTGGGGGTTGCGACAGTCAAGGGGTTAAACCAAAAACACGGTCAGTTTTTTTTCTCATTACGCACTGTGTGCTGCAGGATTTTTTCTATAGTATGCACAATGACCACACAGACCCATTCTTTCATATGTAGGCCTACCAGCTTTCTCTCGCTAGATTTGAAGGCGCTAGAATTTAGTCATACAAGTGCGTCAATAACACTGGTGCGCAAGCCATACTAGTATGTCGAAAACCCTGAAAGGGTTAAATTTTGAAGGCCTTCTTATGTGAGTAAAGTAAGCTCTCTTATGAAGCTCTTCTGTATGGTGTAATATCTTGTAAATGTCACTGAAAAAGTTTATCCCAAAGTGAAGCGTGTGTGGAAAGACCTTCATAGCACATTATATTCAATTTGGGATGAATTTTTCAATTACATTTACAAGAAATCCTAGGTAGTATGTTGTAGACAGCAACCGCCAAGGGAGGTACTACCGTCCTACCAAGTGAGTGTAAAATGGAAACCTGTAATTGTTTTACATGATGGAGAGTATACCTATACCTAGAGTATATCTGGTAGGATTGCTGGTGTCTTTTTTCTGTCTCATAAACATGCAAGGTTTCAGGTACGTCTTGCTACTTCTACTTACACTTAGGTCACACTGCACATGCATGTACAAGCATATATATACACACACCCCTCTGGGTTTTCTTCTATTTTCTTACTAGTTCTTGTTCTTGTTTATTTCCTCTTATCTCCATGGGGAAATGGAACAGAATTCTTCCTCCATAAGCCATGCATGTCGCAAGAGGCGACTAAAATGCTGGGATCAAGAGGCTAGTAACCCCTTCTCCTGTACACATTACTAAAATTTTTGGGCCACCCTACCTCCATGGGAAATGGCCGATTTGTTGAAAGAAAGTAGAAACATGCAAGGTTTCAGGCATGCCTAGCTACTTCTACTTACACTTAGGTCACACTACACATGTATGTACAAGCATATATACACAAGCCCCTCTGGGTTGTCTTCTATTTTCTTACTAGTTCTTGTTCTTGTTTATTTCAGCTTATCTCTATGGGAAAGTGGAGCAGAATTCTTCCTCCATAAGCCATACATGTCATAAGAGGCAACTAAAATGCCGGGAGAAAGGGGCTAGTAACCCCTTCTCCTGTATACATTTAATAAATTTGAAAAGAAAAACTTTCGTTTTTCTTTTTAGGTCACCCTGCCTGGTGGCATATGGCTGGTTTGATGAAAAAAAAAGTTACAATATCACACTGTATACAAAAGCTTACTGGGTATGTAAAGAAAAAAAAAAGTACTACATCAACTGATAGTGGCTCTTATTTTCTGTCAACATCAATACGTAGTCAGGCCCTTACGAAGTATTTCGTTTATCAGTGTTTACGCATGTTATAAATGGTTGAATTTGGTTAAATGATATTAGGCTAACATAACCTAAATATTGAGAACATGACATATAAATTAAAAAAATTATTAATGACAAACAAAATTGAATTTCTTAAACAAAAGACAAACTCTGAACCTACCTCACATCTGTGTAGGAATACTCTAAATTACTTCTGTAGCAATAACATAATGATTAAGAGAACTATTAAATAAAGAACTAAAAAAACTTCCTTACCAGCTGGAAGATCAATGTCCTCTTCTGTCTGTGTACCTTCTGCAAATTTTAAATAAAACAAAAATTGATATTAATTTACTTTATGTGAAGTATAAAACCTGTGAAGAATTTTACTCAAGAGTGGAACACTTAAAATATATTAGAGGATTTTTATTTGATATAAAACCAAGGCAAAAATTGAAATGAGTACATTAGAACAGTAGTGGTGGAGGGTGAGGGAGGAAAGGGGAGGGTTTGCTTGTTAGTGTAACTGTTTTATTCATGCATTTATTAATTTTTTTTTATTATCACACTGGCCGATTCCCACCAAGGCAGGGTGGCCCGAAAAAGAAAAACTTTCACCATCATTCACTCCATCACTGTCTTGCCAGAAGGATGCTTTACACTACAGTTTTTAAACTGCAACATTAACACCCCTCCTTCAGAGTGCAGGCACTGTACTTCCCATCTCCAGGACTCAAGTCCGGCCTGCCGGTTTCCCTGAACCCCTTCATAAATGTTACTTTGCTCACACTCCAACAGCACGTCAAGTATTAAAAACCATTTGTCTCCATTCACTCCTATCAAACATGCTCACGCATGCCTGCTGGAAGTCCAAGCCCCTCGCATACAAAACCTCCTTTACCCCCTCCCTCCAACCTTTCCTAGGCCGACCCCTACCCCACCTTCCTTCCACTACAGACTGATACACTCTTGAAGTCACTTTGTTTCGCTCCATACTATCTACATGTCCGAACCACCTCAACAACCCTTCCTCAGCCCTCTGGACAACAGTTTTGGTAATCCTGCACCTCCTCCTAACTTCCAAACTACGAATTCTCTGCATTAATTCACACCACACATTGCCCTCAGACATGACATCTCCACTGCCTCCAGCCTTCTCCTCGCTGCAACATTCATCACCCATGCTTCACACCCATATAAGAGCGTTGGTAAAACTATACTCTCATACATTCCCCTCTTTGCCTACAAGGACAAAGTTCTTTGTCTCCACAGACTCCTAAGTGCACCACTCACCCTTTTCCCCTCATCAATTCTATGATTCACCTCATCTTTCATAGACCCATCCGCTGACACGTCCACTCCCAAATATCTGAATACATTCACCTCCTCCATACTCTCTCCCTCCAATCTGATATCCAATCTTGCATTTATTAAATTATATAAATACTATCCTTTTAGGTTAGAGTTTTCCACTCATTAAATTCTATTTATAATACAACATTCTGCCGGTTAACAAGTGATCTTTTAACACTTTGCTCTAACAGGATTGCAATGTTGCAGCATATTTTGGGTGAATGTGCCATATTAATCAGTTAATATGGTGGAGTAAACATGTGGGAAAATATGGCACATGCCAGGTTCTTTCTCCTCCATCTTACAATGAGACTAAAGTTGAGTCCACTGTCTTACCAGGGAGGCCTACTTAATGTACACAACCTCCCTTACCTCAGGGCTCCATTAATACACATCCAATACCATACCTTAGTGACATGCTTCTGTCATACCACCTGCCTCCATCTATTCCTTGCTGCACACCCCACCCAGCAACCAACACCCACACCACCTACTCATACAACTCTTCCTCCCCTATAGCCACATGCCCTCACTACACACCCAACAACTTCACCCATTTTGCCCAACAACCCTCATCCATACCACCTGCCCTATAATTTCCCCCACAACCACATGCCTTCACCCACACCATCCCAACCAGCAACCCCACTCACAACCTGCCCACACAATTACTCCCAAAGCTACACACCTACACCTATACCATTCTGCCCCAGCCACAGTTTCCCAACTAACTCAAGATCACACTTTGTCCAGCCCAACTCCCTCACCCATACCATTTTCCCATGACTTGATGCCCACATCTTGCTCAACCACACCAACAACTGCACACTCACTTACCCAGTCTCCCACCACCATCCACACCAGGCCACTGATGCTGCCACTTACACAGCCTCCACTGCTACATCCCTCCACTGCCCAGCATACTTCACCTCCCAACATTAGCCTCCAGCTCCTGCCCCCATCCCTCCACTGCTCAGTTTCTACCTCCCACAACAGCAGTTTCCCCAATCCCCAACTCTGACATTTAAGCCCCCCTCACCCCAACTGCTCAAACCCCCTCCCATGTATATCCAGGCGACTAACTCCTTTATAACACCCATACAGTGGCAATCAGTGGGACAACTGAACTGTAAGGCACTTCTGTCTGCTGGCAGAGATGTAGCTGCTGGATCCCTGTCTAATGAATGTAACCTTACTTTTCCATACATTCTTCAGTTCAGTTTACATGCATTTTTGATTACACACCATTATCAGGAACAAAACTACTGTGTACACTATGGCTGTCAACTGTACTTCAGTTTTAATATACAAATAATACATTTTATATGTTTAAGAATAAAACTTTTGGATAGTGAATCTAAGGGACCACAGGAGGGTTTAAAGTTTTAATAATAAAAAAATCAGCAAAGATCCTCATCCTCATATCTGACATAGACAGGGATGTAAGCCACAGCACCGTGTCTTCCTTTGCAGATGACACCTGAATCTGCATGACAGTGTCCTCCACTGAAGACACTGCAAGACTCCAGGCAGATATCAACCAAATCTTTAAATGGGCTGCAGAAAACAATATGAACTTCAATGATGAGAAATTTCAATTACTCCGATATGGAAAATGTGAGGAAATTAAAACTGTATCAGAGTATGAAACAAATTCCAACTACACAATAGAGCAAAAAACTAATATAAAAAACCTGGGAGTGATAATGTCAGAGGATCTCACCTTCAAGACCACAACATTTTATCAAACACATCTGCTAGAAAAATGACAGGATGGATAATGAGAACCTTCAAAACTAGGGATGCCAAGCCCATGATGAAACTCTTCAGGGTGCTTGTTCTATATAGGCTGGAATATTGCTGCACACTAGCAGCATCTTTCAAGGCAGGTGAAATTGTTGACCTAGAAAATGTACAGAGAACCTTCACTGCACGCATAACTGTGATAAAACACCTCAATTACTGGGAACGCTTAAAGTTCCTCAACCTGTACTCCCTATAATGCAGGCAGGAGGGATACATGTTTATATACACTTGAAAAATCTTAAAAGGATTAGTACCAAACTTGCACACGAAAATCACTCTCTATGAAAGCAAAAGACTCAGCAGACGATGCAACATCCTTCCAATGAAAAGCAGGGGCGCCACTAGCACGATAAGAAACAACACAACAAGTGTCAGGGGCCCAAGACTGTTCAACTGCCTCCCAACATACATTAAGGGGATTACCAATAGACCCCTGGCTGTCGTCAATAAGGCACTGGACAGGCACCTAAAGTCAGTACCTGACCAGCCAAGTTGTGGTTTGTACGTCGGGTTGCATGCGGCCAACAGTAACAGCCTGGTTGATCAGGCCCTGATCCACCATGAGGCCTGGTCATAGACCAGGCTGCAGGGGCATTGACCCCTGAAACCCTCTCTAGGTATACTCCCAGGTATACTCCAGGTATACTCAGTCATAGCTCTATTCTTGTATCTACAAATAAGTAATTACAAAGAGACATCAGAAAACACTTCAATATACAAACAGTAAAGAGGCATAGTAAGTTTAAGTTTAAATAAATCTGAAAGAACTAATTCACATCTGCCAAATGAAGTTAAGAGGAAAGTTCAAAGGTTATTTCAAATTTTTATTTTTAAATATATAAGAGACTAAAAAAACAGGTGAAAACAACTTGTGACTGACCAGTAGTAGTGTGGTCATGCAATTCATTGTGATGCTGTGTTGTAGGTGGTGGTGGAAGCATAGTGATCACCATCTCTCCAGTCTCTGGCCTTTGGAATGTAATAAGCAAGTTGTGCTTGTCTGCATCTGTTAAATCTCCCTCAGTGACGCTGGTAACTAAGTCACCAGCTCCAGCTTCACTAATGTGAGTGTCATCTATTGTTCCTCCTAGAATATGATGCCGAGTGTCTGGCTCCATTTTGATCTCTGTTGGAGGTGGCCGATCTTTCCTTGGGCGCCCTTCAAAATAAATTTTATATTATATAACACCCTGCCTCGGTGGGAGACGACCGACTTGTTGAAAAAAAAAAAAAAAAAAAAAAAACACAATCATAAAAAAATACAAGCAATGTACTGTAATCTGCATTGCAGAAGAATACAAGGCATGCCAATGAAAAAATTAAGAGTGCATTACATGGTTGAAATGGAAAGAAATGACAATGACAATAAAAAATGTGACTATAATTACAGCCCCTCCTCACTTAGCAACGTACTCGTTTACTGATGCCTCGGACTTACGACAGGCTCTCTGTGGAGTATGCATACCTAAATAATGTATATTAGAGCTGATTTCCCCTATTCTGTTTATTACAATATACAGCACACTATTTTATAAACATTTAAAAATATACCAGAAATGTTATAAATGGTGCAAAGGTGATATTAAAACAATATCAAAGATGATTGACACAAATTCAGTACCATTATAGTAAGGCCTCACTTAGCGATGAATTCATTTAACGACGTGGTCTCAGGAACGGAACTCCGTTGTTAAATGAGGAGAGGCTGTATTAACCATGGTGACTGCTCTCAAGAAGACTGCATCTTCATGCTTCATATAATGAGAGAACAGTGTGCTTGTCTTGTTATTAATAAAGGTGGCAGGATTCAGCTTCATCAATCCTGCCCTGAATGACCCAACACAGTCACTAAAAAGATTTTCTTTGCAAAATGGGAGATCAATGGAATATTTTTTTGAGAAGAGGTAGCAAGTGTTACAACCACAGAAGCTTTTAAAACTTTATAATAGATAAAATACTGAAGATTGGACACCACAAGCTTAGTTCTGGCCCTGAAACTACAAATACTCACACTGTTAAGATAATCATGGGTTTTGTGCTTCACATAAATACATGTTAAATGTTTTAATACCTCGTTTGCCTGGTCCTGACGCTCCTCTTGTTCGTGGCGCCGGTGGTGGCCGCCGGTGTGTCAAGTAGTCAGGTGAAAAGTCATCTTCTTCACCCATAGAAAAGTCATCATCATCATTTTCACGTTTTTTTAAGGCCTGGATCATTTTCTCGTACCTTAAATTTAATAACTTTTATACTACTAGAACTACTTAGGATGATAAATATATAATTTTAATATTTATTAGTGCAATGTGAATACTGAATAATTTTTAAATTTCCATACAATACCAGTGTAATACTTATCAAAGGTATTTTGTACTATATCTTATATATGATAAGATATTATGGGGCACATTTGAAATTATGACAGTTTTCCAAAGTTGCTGAACAGTTTAGATGAAAATTTATTACCTTCCACAGTGCCATTAGATTACATATTAAAAACAAAATTTTATTCCTCTGAATATATATTCATAATAATAACCATTGAACATGTAAGTATAAAATGAAAACTCCTTTAGTCCAGCTCTTACATTTTCTTACACTGAATGCATTTCTAAGAAAGAGCCCTGGTGGCCCTCTTAGAATACTACTCTTCTTGGTAATTTTGTACTAGATGTTAAGTACAGTGTATTGATTTGAGCACTGCATGGATCACTAGAGGGCACTAGTCACAGGTAATGACATATGAGCAGAGGCCTAAATTGAATGCAGCAGAATGAGACCAATCCTGCTAGAGCCTAGAGAGATGAATATTGGTGTGAATGAAATAGGATGAGTTTCTAGTGAATCACCAATCTCCTAATGTATAAATAATTTTATATATTTTTAAATAATTTATTATAGGTCTCTCATTTGTCTTCTAGGTAGTAGGTGGGTAAACAGCAACCGCCCAGGGAGGTATGTACTACCATCCTGCCAAGTGAGTGTACTTGTGTACCTGTACTTGTTTAACATGATGGT
The DNA here is from genome assembly GCF_026875155.1 of Cherax quadricarinatus. Classification (NCBI taxonomy): domain Eukaryota; kingdom Metazoa; phylum Arthropoda; class Malacostraca; order Decapoda; family Parastacidae; genus Cherax; species Cherax quadricarinatus. The sequence goes on from NC_069404.1 coordinate 65,698,535, forward strand.
AGGATTGCTGGTGTCTTTTATCTGTCTCACAAACATGCAAGATTTCAGGTATGTCTTGCTACTTCTACTTACACTTAGGTCACACTACACATACATGTACAAGCATATACAGTGGACCCTCCCTTTTCATCAATCTCTGTTATCGCCGATTTCCGTTTTCGCCAACTTTTTGTCAAAATATTGGTTCCATTTTCGTCGATTTCCTCCATTTTCATCAATGGTATGGAACCTGTCCAGTGCCCAGCGTGCAGACAAAGCCGCCTCCCACACGCATTCTCAGGCAGTGTCACGTTGTTTCTCGGTGACAACATATCCTGCAAGGTCATACAAAAGATTTCATAATAATCCATTGTTTTTGGCACTTGTTTACTGTGTGTGACTCCTAAATGAGCCACCATGGCCCCAAAGAAAGCTCCTAGTGCCAGTCCTTTGGTAAAGAAAGTGAGGAATACCGTATAAATGAAAAAAGATATCGTTCAAAAATGATAGTGGCATACGCATTGCTGAACTCGGCAGGATGTATGGGAAGGCGCCATCAACCATCAGCTCCATTGTGGCAAAGAGAAAAGAAATCATGGAAGCTGATGTTGCAAAAGGGGTGAATGCAATAACCAAACAGAGATTACAAACAACTGAATAAATTTGAATTTGAATTTGAAGTGGAGATATCGTTGTTGGTGTGGATCAGAGAGAAAGAATTAGCAGGAGATAGCGTTGTACAGTCAATAATTTGTGAAAAAGGCAAGGCAGTTGTATGAAGATTTCATAAAGAAACTGACTGAATTAAGTGCTGATGATGGTGAATTTAAGGTCAGCAAAGGCTGGTTCGAAAAGTTCAAGAAGCGAAGTGGCATACACAGTGTTGTAAAGCATGGTGAGGATGCCAGTTCAGACAAATATGCAGCTGAAAAATTCGTGTGGGAATTCAAAGACTTTGTAGAGGCCGAAAAGTGTTCAATTGTGATGAAACAGGCCTGTTTTGGAAGAAAATGCCAAAGAGGACCTACATCACGCAGGAGAAAAAGGCACTTCCAGGACACAAGCCTATGAAAGACAGGCTAACTCTCTTGTTGTGTGGTAATGCTAGTGGGGATTTCAAAGTGAAGCCTTTACTGGTGTATCACTCTGAAAATCCCAGTGTTTAAGAAAAACAGTGTTGTCAAGAGTAAATTGTGCGTGATGTGGAAGGCTAACAGTAGGTCATGGGTCACAAGGGAAATTTTCCTGGAATGGTTCAATGAAGTGTTTGGCCCAAGTGTGAAGAAATACCTCCTGGATAATAAATTGCCACTCCAGTGCCTCCTGTTAATGGACAATGCTCCTGTTCATCCTCCAGACTCGGAAGACCAATTGTCTAAGGAATTCAGTTTTGTAACAGTGAAGTTCTTGCTCCTAATACCACTCCTCTCATCCAGCCCATGGACCAGCAGATCATTGCAAACTTCAAAAACCTGTACACCAAAGCAATGTTTCAAAGGTGCTTTGACATAACCTTGGACTCTGAATTGACCCTAAGAGAGTTCTGAAAGAATCACTTCAATATCTTCCAATGCATAAGCCTTATAGATAAAGCTTGGCAGGGAGTGACTTCCAGGATGATGAACTCTGCTTGGGAAAAATTGTGGACAGATTGTGTCCAAAAGAAGGATTTTGAAGGGTTTCAGGCTGACCCTGTCGACCCTACACTCCTACACCTGTTTTGCAATCAATTGTGGCATTGGGGAATTCTATGGGGTTGGATGTGAGTGGCCAGGCTGTGGAAGAGTTGGTGGAGGACCACAATCAAGAGCTAACCACTGATGTGCTGCAAGAGCTTCATCTGCAACAGCAACAGATCACAGCTCAAGAAATTGCTTCAGAGGAGGAGGAAGAGAGATGGAAGAAGGTGCCTTCTTCAGAGATTAAGAAGATTTGTGGAATATGGACTAGGGTGCATTCATTTGTGGAGGAACATCACCCTGAGAAAGCTGCTGCAATCCATGCTGGCGACTTTTACAATGACAATGCCATATCCCATTTTAGGCAAATCTTAGAGACACCAGAAACAGACCTATACTGGACAGATATTTTGTGCAACAGGAGTCCAGTGACTCTCAAGCTGGTCCTAGTGGCATTAAAAAACAAAGGAGGGAAGTGACCCCAGGGGTGGACTTGGTACCTAGAGTCATTATGGAGGGGGATTCCCCTTCCAAACAATAACCTCTCATCCCTCTCCACTCCTCCCTGTCTTCCATCCATCAACAACAGCCTTCAATAAAGGTAAGTGTCATGTTGAATGTTCATTCTTTTGTGCATGTAAATCTATCTTTAACCCTTTCGTAGATCTACGGCTTTACGTTTAGAGTCCAAACTGTAGATTTACACCAAAATTCTAGCGGCGTCAAATTTAGCGCAAGAAGGCTGGTAGGCCTACATCTGAGAGAATGGGTCTGGGTGGTCAGTGTGCGCACTATAGAAAAAATCTGGATGCCTGCATGGCATTGTGGGAACGAAGCCAAAGTAGCTTTGTTCATCATGCCTCACGGCAAAGAAGCTCACTCCCCACTCACTCTCCTGGCGAATTCTGACTCTCCTCTTCACAACTTACAGTTCTAAGACTGATGGAAGTGGATCTGAAGAGGAATTCTACAGTTTTGAACCATATGGTACCAATGTACCATATGGTACAATGGTGCCATGTCATACAATGGTATCATATGGTACAATGGCACCATATGGTACAATGTACCATATAATACATTGTACTATATGGTACATTATACCTTATGGTACATTGTACCATATGGTACAGGGTACAGGGACCCTAATGGAAATAAGTCTGTCTGGCTTTCTGTAGTTATCCTAGGTTCTCCAAACATATGCTGCAATGTATGATAATCTATGTTACTTTATTTGTGTATACCTAAATAAACTTAAGATGCCACATCTGCTTGAGAAAGTTTATTCAGGTGTACACAAATACAGTTACATAGATTATCATACATAGCAGCATATGTACAAACTCCTAGGATAACCCAAAAAAGTCAGGGTGACTTATTTCCATAGGGATCTCTGTAACTGTACCACATGGTATCCTGTACCATATGGTGTCCTGTGCCATATGGTACCCTGTACCCTATGGTATCCTGCACCATATGGTATTCTGCACCATATGGTACCCTGTATCATATGGTACTGTGCACCATATGGTACCCTGCACCATATGGTATCCTGTACTGTATATAACGAGATTATTTGGTAGGGCTGAAAGCGGGGTGTGAATGATATACTTCTTCGGAGGCTTCTTAGTTTATTGTTAATGTAGTGGTGGGTACACAGGCTTGTGTGTTGTGCCCATGGCCCGGGCAGGGCCATCCCACAAGAGGAGCTACTAGGCCTTGTGTCTTCCTGCTAGGCTGCTGTGTGAGTGAGAGTGAGGCAAGGGCAGGCAGGCTGAAGTGGCAACGCCTATAGGTGGCAGCACCAGCATGGCGCGAAATATGAACTAAGCTGGCAGACAGCATGGGCTGTCTGTGCAGACAGTACAGGCTGTCTACATACACTCGGCCACCTACCGCGCGTCGTCCCGACGCGACGATACTGGTGGTAAAAGGAACTCGGTCTCTCTCGTAGGAACAGGGCACAGAACACAAAATAAAAACATATATATACATATGGACATGGAAAAAAAACTTCCTACAGGGAGGGAAGAAAAAACATGTGGGGTGTGCTAAACATCGTGGTCATAGGCAGTGAGCGTCGATGGGCATCACTGCACGCCTTCCTGCGTCTGGACAGATACTGCAACACAGGAGACATCGCTGCGGCTGAGCTGTGACGTAACAGGGTACTGTCTCCTCTGGAACGGTGAAGCAGTCATCGTAGGAGTCGTTGCAGGTTTCACTCAACCTGGGGCACGACATGCTGGTGCCCACGAGTGAGGCTTCGACAAAACTCAGCAACTGGGCAGGACTTCTGGCAAGCGACTAAGGAGGACACTTCTTGACTGGTACTGTCGCTGGGCTGTCACTGCCGGCGAGCGTGGAGCGAGTTGTGGAGCGAGTCGTGGCAGAGACGACTGGGCGAAACATCTGGGAGTCGTAACATCATACACCAGACTGCAGTGAGAGAGCTAGCAGTCAAAGCGACATCTTTGTGCAGGCTGCTCACTGAAGCTTGTGACACAAGGCTGACACAGCGTGTCATTCTCTCGACAGTTGGAGTTATAGCAGAGGTTAGTCTAAGCGTCCCCAGACTTGTTTCTCTACATATAACTGCATTCTGAAGGTCTGGAGGTGAAGTGAAACAAATCTCGATGGGAATCGTAGCAGGTACGATTCTGCAGAACATCACGAGCATAAAAGCTTTCTGTACAAGAGGGCTCGGTCACTCGAGGCTGTCTTGACATCAGCTGTCAAACACACTGGTCACACGGGTGACTTAACACAGTGGTGCTACTCAGGTCTGGCTGAGACCTCACTGGACACACGGAAACTTTACACACCCGCGGTACATGCAGTACAACATGGCTTAAACTAGCAAATGATGCTTTTCTGTGCACAAAACTGACACTAAGACATATACTAAAATGTGAGAACACTGACTGAGAGGAATTAATTAACACACGACATATATCTTCTCTCAATCTTCTCGACAATACAAAAATAATTACTAGAAATACTCGATGTGACATCATGTGATGTCAGGCGTGATGTTGCGAGGTGACGTCAGCAGCACTGTGATGTCAGCAGACATCTCGAGGTGATGTCAGGCAGACATCGTGACATCATGAAGTCGGGCAGCATCGTGGGTGACGTCGATGTGATGCGGGCAGCAGACCACAGCATGAGGCCTGAGACATCTGGTAACTCACGTGGCTGGTAGATCTACGTGACATCGCCCACACCCACGTGGCATCGGGATCCACGTGGCGTCATGATCTATGTGGCATGCTGATCCACGTAGCTTCGAGTGGCCTCGGGCACTTGGATACACAGTTCTGGCAATGAATTCACACGGAAAACAGCAGAAAACACAGCAGAGGGAGTGGGCAGTGGTGAGTGGTGTATGGTAGTGTGGTGGCGAGGAGCGTGGATGAGTGTATGGCGAGGGAGCATCTGGCCATTCCTCCTCCTCCCACCCACAAACACAGGGAAACACACTGGACGCAGAAATCGCCACAAAACTCACCTCTGGCTTGCTGAAACAGCTGTGCTGAGCTGAACAACAACAGCAACATACAAGTGACGCTGAACACGTGACTTGAGAAACAGCGTGGGACGCTGTAGCGTGGGGTCACTTACAATTCTCGGAGAATTTCGGCAAATTTCGGCTGGATCCTGCTTGTACCTGTGTCTGGATGCTCAAACGTGCAGACACGACATCAGGATAACTCGTTGAGAGACGGATGCTTCTTGTATAGGATGATGAAGTGAAGATGACTTCATACCTCTTCCTTCCTCTCTCTGGGCAAACACAACTGCTGCGACCACTGCTGCTACCATTTATAACGAGTTTATTTGGTAGTATGGTAGCGGGGTTCAAATGATAAACTTCTTTGGAGGCTTTTTACTTTATTGTTAAGTCGTGGTGGGGACACAGGCTTGTGTGTTGTGCCCATGGCCCGGGCAGAGCCATCCCACGAGAGGAGCTACTAGGCCTTGTGTCTTCCTGCTAGGCTGCTGTGTGAGTGAGAGTGAGGCAAGGGCAGGCAGGCTGAAGTGGCAACGCCTATAGGTGGCAGCACCAGCATGGCGCGAAATATGAACTAAGCTGGCAGACAGCATGGGCTGTCTGTGCAGACAGCACAGGCTGTCTACATGTATGGTACCCTATACCATATAGTACAGTGTACCAAATGGTACCCTGTAACATATGATACCATGTACCATGGGTACATGGTATCATATGTGGGATTAAATTATGGGTGAATTAAATACAAAATGGGAAGTGACACAGTTACTTTTTGCTGATGATACTGTGCTTATGGGAGATTCTAAAGAAAAATTGCAAAGGATAGTGGACAAATTTGGGAATGTGTGTAAAGGTAGAAAGTTGAAAGTGAACATAGAAAAGAGTAAGGTGATGAGAGTATCAAATGATTTAGATAAAGAAAAATTGGATATCAAATTGGGGAGGAGTATGGAAGAAGTGAATGTTTTCAGATATTTGGGAGTTGACGTGTCAGCGGATGGATTTATGAAGGATGAGGTTAATCACAGAATTGATGAATGAAAAAAGGTGAGTGGTGCATTGAGATATATATGGAGGCAAAAAATGTTATCTATGGAGGCAAAAAAAGGAATGTATGAAAGTATAATAGTACCAACACTCTTATATGGGTGTGAAGCTTGGGTTGTAAATGCTGCAGCAAGGAGGCGGTTGGAGGCAGTGGAGATGTCCTGTCTAAGAGCAATGTGTGGTGTAAATATTATGCAGAAAATTCTGAGTGTGGAAATTAGGAGAAGGTGTGGAGTTAATGAAAGTATTAGTCAAAGGGTTTGTTGAGGTGGTTTGGTCATTTAGAGAGAATGGATCAAAGTAGAATGACAAGGAGAGCGTATAAATCTGTAGGGGAAGGAAGGCGGGGTAGGGGTCGTCCTCGAAAAGGTTGGAGGGAGGGGGTAAAGGAGGTGTTGTGGGCGAGGGGTTTGGACTTCCAGCGACCGTGCGTGAGCATGTTAGATAGGAGTGAATGGAGACAAATGGTATTTGCGACCTGACGATCTGTTGGAGTGTGAGCAGGGTAATATTTAGTGAAGGGATTCAGGGAAACCGGTTATTTTATATAACTGGACATGAGTCCTGGAAATGGGAAGTACAATGCCTGCACTCTAAAGGAGGGGTTTGGGATATTGGCAGTTTGGAGAGATATATTGTGTATTTTTATATGTATATACTTCTAAACTGTTGTATTCTGGGTACCTCTGCAAAAACAGTGATTATGTGTGAGTGAGGTGAAAGTGTTGAATGATGATGAAAGTATTTTCTTTTTGGGGATTTTCTTTCTCTTTGGGTCACCCTGCCTCGGTGGGAGACGGCCGACTTGTTGAAAAAAAAAAAAACATGCAAGATTTCAGGTACGTCTTGCTACTTCTACTTACACTTAGGTTACACTACACATACATGTACAAGCATATATATACACACACCCCTCTGGCTTTTCTTCTATTTTCTTTCTAGTTCTTGTTCTTGTTTATTTCCTCTTATCTCTATGGGGAAGTGGAACAGAATTCTTCCTCTGTAAGCCATGCGTGTTGTAAGAGGCGACTAAAATGCCGGGAGCAAGGTCCTAGTAACCCCTTCTCCCATATAAATTACTAAATTTAAAAAGAGAAACTTTTGTTTTTCTTTTTGGGACACCCTGCCTTGGTGGGATACGGCCAGTTTGTTGAGAAAAAAAAAAACTTCCCTTCTTTTTTTTTTAATGCCACTAGGACCAACTTGAGAGTCACTGAACCCCTCTCACACCAAAAATCTGTCCAGAGAACTGTTTCTGGCGTCTCTTTGAGATTTCCCTAAAATGGGACACAACACTGTCATTGCAGATGTTGCCAGCACGGCCTGCAACAGCTGTGTCAGGGTGATGTTCATCCATTAAAGTTTGCACTTCATTCCACTTTGCACAAATGTCCTTAACCCTTTCAGGGTCCAGACCCAAAGTCTGAGACATGTCCACAGGGTCCAAGAATTTAAAAAAAAAAATTGACGAGGAATGTACATACATTCACCGAACCTTCACAGATTTATATTTTCCTTCCTTTTTCATCAAAGACTGCAAGAAAAGAGCTCTTCAGATCATTAATTCCCCACGCACCAACACCACTCCCAACAACATTATAATTCTTCCCAACAGCCAGGTTACACTGAACGTTTCTAAAGTACTTTCACAAGCTAACACCAGAGTCGCCATCGCTTCCAGCACTTCGATAAAGGATCTAACCAGAACAAAATCCAAGCACCATGAACCAGTCAATGCAGGGGTTTACACTATACCCTGTGGAGGCTGCGACAAGATTTATGTAGGTGAAGCATCAAGAAACCTCGACAGCCGCCTCAATGAACACATTTATGCATGTAGGAACGAACAGCAGAATGTGCTAAAAACTTCCAGAACAGATGTATGTGTATTACCTTAATCCCCTTCGTCTAGGCGGTAGCTTCCTCTTGTTAGGGTCCACTTCCTCTTCCTTCTTGAGCTCAAAATCAAGTGGTTCTTGCTTGAGATTCCCCATCTCTAACACTCGCAGCTCTTGTAGTCCATCACTTCCCTCTACACCTGCTAGCTCAATTGTTGGAACATTTTCTGACAAGTCATTTTCTGTAAAATATTCAACAAAATACTGCATAGCCAGTTTTCAGATTGCAACATATAACTTCATTTTGCCATGTTTCATGTTTCTCTATAAAACATGTAACAATTTTCAACATATGGTAAATAAATTATTCAGTTCACACAAACTTGGTTTATTTTTACTGTTATTCAGTTAAAACAAATATACTCACATAAGTAGACAGTTTATATAATTAATCATCTACTTGGATAATGCATTGTCTAACATAAGTTTTATTAAAGTAAATTAACACTGTTGGTATCATTCTTCATTTTGTTAAAAATTTAAGTTATTTATAGAACTGCAAGACAAATGAAGTCTTTAAATTTGTACAGTAACAAACCTTGATCCTCATGCTGGCCATCCAATCGAGTGTCAGGTCCAGTGTGTATCATGCGAGCTCCATGAGGCCCTTCAAGCAGAGTCTCAACCTGAATTGTTTGAAATATTAAAGTGTATTTCGCATGTTAAAAACTGACATCCCTTTCAAATTTGTTTTCTTTTCAATCAGGTACTAAGAGTTACTGCACTGTGAAGATCTTGTTCTCTGACTTATGCAGGACCTGGAGTACATCAGATAATTACATTTTTCAGTTGATGCATTCCCGTCAAGTGTGTAATAGCATGACTTGCTGATGCAGTAAATGAATTGATGTTATTCTTGTAGATACAGTACTAAATAAAGGTCTCAACTAATGAGCGAATTCTGCTCCTGGGTTCTGACTTACAAAAACAAGCTGTTTGTAACTGAATCTATTTTAATGAATACAAAAGCATGTAGGAAGGCTAGTGTCACACATTTTTTGTAAATGCAGGTTGGAGTGCATAAAGAAATTAAGTGTGAGGGATTCCAGCTACTGTATTATACCAAAGTGATCTGAGTTAGATGGCCACCAGGTAAAGCTCCTATAATTACTATTAGATCAGACTCTGACACATTAAGGAAAAATTTGAAAATTTAACTAATTATAATGCTGACAGTTGAAAAACAGGATCTTACAGTCATTTTAATCATTGAAGATTACTACTATTTATTAATCACAAATTTAAAAATTAAATTTTTGAAATAAAAATGTTGTTATAACTATTATAAATTTGTTCAAATAATTACACAACAATAAAAATTCACAAATAGAGAAGTTAAATAGTGCTGTACCTTCTTTGGTCTTCCTGGCCTCCGACCTGTGGATGATATAACATACGTCCCTCTGGGACGCCCACGACCTCTCTTTTTACGACGTCCACGGCGAGAAGTAACTGGCAGTGTGGGATCTAAATCTGGTAGAATATATTCCTCATCCTCCGGTGGACCTTTGACCAGTACAGCCGATGCTGGTGACCCCCCTGGCAGAGTCATGTCTACCACAATGCCTTCACTCCCTGAGTCCTCCAATTTGATGCATCCATCCAAGTGATGATCCCCAGAGGTCTCAGCAAGCAATATAGAATCACCTGGGGCTTCCTTCTTCAAAAGTGAAATAGTTTTAGCAATTTGGTCATTATCTTCTCTATCATCAATTCTAGACACAGAGGATGGTCTGCCTCGTCCTACTCCCCTGCCTCTCCTTCCATAGCGTTGATGTGGTCGTACAGGCACTGGGATTTTTCTGGTTCGAGGACTTTTTGACCCATAAAGATCAGAATCACCAGAACCTTTGACACTTACGATTAAAGATTTGCTTTCTTTCAACTTTTTTAGATCTTCTGGACGTGGCAGGACAGTAACCATCCGGTTTCCAATCCTCTGAACAACACCCTGTGCAGATATAGCCAGTGGACCAGTGCCAAGGAATTTTCGAGGTTGCTGACTAGAATTCTGCTTCCCTGATAAAGGGCTAGTTGTCTTCAGGACGACAGACTTTGTACTTAAAGAATGATGAGATCTGGATGTTGCATTTGGAACATGAAGGTGTTGAGTAGTTGGTAGTCTATTGTGATCACTGTGAATGCTAGACTGAGAAGTCATAACATTGAATGTCCCACTGGCTGTAGTAGGTATAGTTGATGACTGCAGTACTGACAGAACTTGACTGTGTGTCACATCTGCACCACTGACTGAAGCAATGTTATCTGAGTCAACTGGAGAAGTTAATGTAATTGAATCTCCACCAGTCTCTCCTACTAATGGTAACTGAAGATGGCTAAGCCCTTGTAATATGGAAACCCCAGCACTATCATTTAGAAATGAGAGGGGCAGAGTAATGGTGTGTGCTGATCCTGACTGATCACTTGCAGGGATCTGAATTAGTTGCTCACCTAATAAGGCTGAAGCAGACCCATCCCCAGTATCCTCTGCAGCAGTGAGGTAAGTGATGGCTTGTGCTCCCTCCCCACTGGTCATGGTGACAGTCGAGTGGCCATGTTCTTGATCTAGAAGAGCGAGTTGCTCCCCGGTGTCATCTGCAGTCACCACAGTGATTGGTCCTTCTCCGGGGAAATCTTGTTGGAGCACCATACCTGTTTCACCTGTCAACTCCCCTTGATCTAGCCCCAGTTCACCATGTACTCCAGGAAGATCAACAAAGTTGACCAAACTTCCATCTGGTGTCCGGATCATAGGCAGAGCAGACTGAGGGTACACCACAGTGACCGAGTGTCCCGACTCATCTGTTGTAACATAATGTACTTCATTTTGTAGAGTTGTGTGATCAATTGAGTGTCCACCATCATGTGTTATCATGGAGGAGACCTCCAGGGTATTTTCATCTTCATCCATTTCATCCATCACTCCAACACTATTGTCTCCAGCTTCCACCAGATGGTGAGCTGTGACTTCATCACCTTAAAAGATAATAATATGTAATGATTTTTTGAAGTCAAATAAACATTACAGATAAATGCACAAAATAAAATGGGCAATAATCAAAGCAAGCCCAGCCAAGCCAAGCCCAGCCCAGCCCAGCCCAGCCCAGCCAGCCTCTCTCTCTCTCTCTCTCTCTCTCTCTCTCTCTCTTTTGCTGATAAGAAAAATGTTTGAAAAAAAATCCGACTCATTTTGTTAAAATTAAATACTTCATGCTTCTTTTTATTATTTTTTTAAATTAATTTGATGGAATAACCCCTGAACATTAAGTTTGAAATGAACACAAAATTTTACAGCCCAACCCTTAACATTATCAAGGTGAAATATTTCACCACACAGCTAATAGTAAATGGGAAAAAAATAGTCTTTATACATGGAACTTATAGTCCCTAAAAATTCTGTAATTATTTTTCAAGTTTAGTGTCAATAACTCACCTCCACAACATGCTGATTACTATTTTTAGTATGTTTATAAGGTGCTGGTAGCTTACATAAAATGTTTGTGGCTCAATTGGTAATGACCTCAGGTCACAACTGAGGGAATGGGGTTCAGACCCCAGACAAACGAAAATGCTGAGCATATTTCTCTACAGCTGATGCCCCTTTTCACCTAGCAGTAAGTAGGAACCTGGGAGTTAGCCGACTGTTGTGGGAGTGCACCCTGGGAGAGGATTGAAGGGCCCCCAGTGGAAATAAGCCAGACAACCTGATGACAATGGCTTTGTTGGATTATCCTGGGTAACTAACCTTCCCAGTTAAGCAATTACAATCTTCTTTGCTGGAAAGTGTGAAGTTTGTCACATGGCAGAGGGAAAAAAGACACCAGAGAATGAAAGCTGGAAGCACTGAGGAGAGGACTTCAGCAGAAATATGGGGAATGGGACCTGAGGTGATGCAGATAATTAGTTGCAGTCAAGAGATCAGAGAGCCTGCATTATAGGATGGACCATCAGTGGACTTTGCCTTGTAATAGCAACGTCAGCAGCAGGAGCAGAGTTAGCAACATCAGTGGCAACACCAGCAGCATGAATGAATAGCAGCATTAATGGCAGTGGCAGCATCAGTAGTCAGCATTAACAGTCATGTCACAAGGAAAAATATATTTGTTACAGTTCAGATCAAGTCACACACTATAAGCAAAAACAGATTATAGTAAATGGGGAAATGTTGCTACTATTTAAGAAGTAAGAAGAGGGAGAATTTCAAATTTGTACAATGAAATTACTCTGTACGAGAGAGAGTTGGCAGATGGGTGCAAGGCACTCTTATGAAAAACAGGGATACAACAAGTACACTAAGTGATACCTCAACAAGAAGGCACCTTCTGATTACTACAATATCTTGAATTTTTGGATGACCCATAATCCTGATCTCTAAAGATGCCCTTCCTGTCCATTGCTCCAGTGAATAACTGACTCTGATTCCTTCTTTCAGTCGCATCTAGTACAGTGGACCCCGCCTTATGAACGCATCACATTACATTAAATCCGCCATACGAAGCATTTGAACGCAAAAATTTTGCCTCGCCTCAAGATAAAAAACTCGCCTTACGTGATTCATCTGGGATGCGTCCCACGTGTGGCCTCAGCGCCAGTGTTTACAAGCCAGCCAGTGCGGTCACATCTACGCATACATTCGGTACATTTCACATTATCCCAGTGTTTTTAGTGCTTGTAACTGCAAAATAAGTCACCATGGACCCCAAGAAAGCTTCTAGTGCCATCCCTGTGGTAAAAAGGGCGAGAATTAGTATGGAATTGAAAAAAGAGATTAAGGAAATGTGAGCAAAGTGGGTTGAACTGCAAACCTTTACGGATGAAAATCACCCTGACACAACTACTGCAAGCCGTGTTGGCAACCTGTACAATGACAATGTTATGGCCCATTTTAGGAAAGTCTTAAAGGAACGGGAGATACAGAGCTCTGTGGACAGATTTGTTGTGCGACAGAGGTCCAGTGACTCTCAAGCTTGTCCTAGTAGCATTAAAAGAAGAAGGGAAGAAACCCCGGAAAAGGACTTGCTACCTCAAGTCCTAATGGAAGGGGATTCCCTTTCTAAACAATAACTTCTACACTCTCCCCTCCTCCCATCCCATCAGTCATCACCAGATCTTCAATAAAGGTAAGTGTCATGTATTCTATTCATAGCAGAGTAGTAATTGTGCATGTCTTCTTCAGTTTGTGTGTATTAAAATTAATATTTCACGTGGTAAAAAAATTTTTTTTCATACTCTGGGGTGTCAGGAACGGATTAATTTGAATTCCATTATTTCTTACGGGGAAAATTAATTCGGCTAATGATAATTTAAGCTTACGATGAGCTCTCAGGAACATATTAATATCATAAGGCGGGGGTCAACTGTATATGGCATTATCTTCGTCTTCAGCTACTGATCTTCCCAGAGATCTTTTGATATTAATATGGTGATGGTGGAGATGGAGATCAATCAATACTCAGTGAAGGGAGGCACACCATACCTATGCCTCTGGTAATGCCAATACTAGTCTAGCTGTACCCTTCTCTACTCCTGTCTGATATACTAGGACATTTCCTGTTAAACATGCAACAAATGATGTCTCTGAGGGAGAGAGACTTTAAAGCATCACTACTTTTATTAAAGCTACTATCTGGCAACTTTTCTCAAAAGTATTTGGGCTCAAAATGATCTCCATCTCCTGCTTTTCAACATTATTATTATTATTATTATTATTATTATTATTATTATTATTATTATTATTATTATTATTATTATTATTATTATGCACAAAAAATGTGCTAAACCCATATGCATCATACAGCACTATGGGTAGGGGTTAGTTGAGATGAGGGTTAGTGTGGGTATAATAAAGCACAACTGAGATAAGAGGAGAGGGGGGTGAAGTGAGTGTTTGATGAAAAGAGTGCTAGCATGCCAGTAGTTACTAAGCACCACGAAAAACTGCAAACAACCCCATTACACGTTGATGGCTCTTTACAATACTGTGTGTGTTAAAGTTATAGTTGGTGCAAAAGGTTTGTGTCTGTTAAAAAAAAAAAAAAACCTAGTGAATTCTAGGTATTTTCTGATATACAGGACTGTCTGTTAATATATGGAAAGTGACAGTGCAACTTGGCAGTCCCTGTATTATTATTATTATCATTATTATTATTATTATTATTATCAAAAAGAAGCGCTAAGCCACAAGGGCTATACAGCTTAATGTGTCAGGTGTCGCCGTAGCGATGGTGTCTTGACAGTATGTGTGTTGTCCGTCCTTATCAAGGGGAGCAGTCCCTGTAGATAGGTGGTGTGTGTGTTTCTTCATGTAGTAATCTATGTGTAATTCTTCAGTGTCTAATTCATAACTGTGAAAGTGTAATTCCCAAACTAGACAGTGGTTGGAAGATGGCCAGACACTCAATTGTGATTTGATAGGGAACAATGTCACATTCTAACACAGACCAACATTGCTGACAGCAGTTTCGTAGTTGTTAAAAAAGCCCTGACAAATAGTCTGAGAAAGGAATACCCCTGCAAGAAATTGGTAGTTTGCAAAGAGATAACTGAGTGGCTGAGTCTGAGTGTTCATTATCCTGAACTTCAGCTCATCCAGGAACCCAGCAAAAGTTGCTTCTTTGTGCTTACTAGAAATGTGACACAACTATGGTTGTATACAAAGGAAGCTGGGATGACGGCAATCAAGTTCCTAGATAGTGTCTGGAAAACACTCAGTTCTTAAAAATTCAAATGCTTCTTCTTGGCACCATCACGTACTTTAGAGGCCATTGTTATATTGTAACACTGAACAGGGAAACTTGGACACCAAATAATATAGCCATACTGGATAAACCTGTGATGAAGCAGACCAAGTCTGCTTCATTGGTGGTACTGCTGGACACCTCTGTTATGGACAACTGTGCATTCCAGTGGACTTGGTCCACTGCATTGATAATTCTACCAGATAACCCTGTGCAGCAGACTTACCAAGCCTTTCACTGGCCAGATTTTTTTGGCCATTTATTCAATATCCATTGCATAGAGGTTCTGTTATACCAAGGTTTTACTGTAATTCTTCTAGGAAAAATGGTTTCTAGTTAGCATGTTTCTTAGGATGTGAATGAGAAGATACAGAAGTTACAGCAGTACCACCTAGTACATGTTAAGGTTTTTTGCATGATGACTTTGAGCCAGTCTATCTTTTGACATGAGAACAATAAAAAAAAAGGCACTGTGTGTGTACTCACCTAATTGTACTCACCTAATTGTGGTTGCAGGGGTCGAGACTCAGCTCCTGGCCCCGACTCTTCACTGATCGCTACTGGGTCCTCTCTCTCTCTGCTTCCTGAGCATTGTCATACCTCTTCTTAAAACTATGTATGGTTCCTGCCTCCACTACTTCACTTGCTAGGCTATTCCACTTGCTGACAACTCTATGACTGAAGAAATACTTCCTAACGTCCCTGTGATTCGTCTCAGTCTTCAGCTTCCAGTTGTGACCCCTTGTCCCTGTGTCCCCTCTCTGGAACATCCTATCTCTGTCCACCTTGTCTATTCCCCGCAGTATCTTGTATGTCGTTATCATGTCTCCCCTGACCCTTCTGTCCTCCAGTGTCGTCAGTGTCCGATTTCCCTTAACCTTTCCTCGTACGACATTCCCTTGAGCTCTGGGACTAGCCTTGTTGCAAACCTTTTGTACTTTCTCTAACTTCTTGAAGTGCTTAGACCAGGTGTGGGTTCCAGACTGGTGCTGCATACTCCAGTATGGGCCTAACATACACAGTGTACAGTGTCTTGAACAATTCCTTATTAAGGTATCGGAACGCTATTCTCAGGTTTACCAGGCGCCGTAGTTTTGCAGGGGTTATTTGGTTGATTTTTCCCCCCGGTGATGTGCTCGGTTTTGGTACCCAAGGTCTTTCCCCCTGAGTGAGGTTGTAGTTTTTGCCCACTAGCCTATACTCTGCTCCCTTTTCTTTGCCCCCCCCAATCTTATGTTTTTGGTTTTTGGGGGATTAAATTTCGAGAAGAGTTACGGCCAAATGTCCAGCCTGTCCAGGTTCCTTTGCATCTCCCTATCCTCGTTTGTGTTTGTGTGTTTGTGTGTGTGTGTGTTGTGGTGTGTGTGTTGTGTGTGTGTGTTGTGTGTGTTGTGTGTGTGTGTATCATTTAATTGTGGTTGATGGGTAAACCAGCTCCCGCCCCGCCTTTCACTGATCGCTCTGGATCCTTTTGTCTGCTTTGAGCTTTGTCATACTCTTCAAAAACTTGTAGGGTTCCTGCCTCCACTACTTCATTGCTAGGTATTCATTGTGCAACTCTATACTGAAGAAAACTTCCTAACGCCCTGTGACAGTCTGTGTGTGTGTGTGTGGTGTACTCCCCTAGTTGTACCCCCTTTGTTGAGGTTTTGCGGGGGTCGAGTCCGAGCTCCTGGCCCCGCCTCTTACTGTTCGCTACTAGGTCACTTCCCGACCCTGAGCTTTATCATACAACTCCCTCCAGCACAATAAGGGGGATTAAAAACAGACCCCTGGCAGTCTTCAAGCTGGCACTGGACAAGCCCCAAAAGTCAGTTCCCCGGATCACCCGGGCTGGGCTCGTCGTTGGTTTGCGTGCAGGCACCAAAAGCCGGTTATCAGGTTTGATCCCCGGGAGGCGGTCACAGACCGGGCCGCGGGGGCGTTGCCCCCCGGAACCTCTCCAGGTAAATCCGGGTATGTAGGATCCTGCCCCCACTACATCGTTTCCCCAAACTATTCCACTTATGATACTCTGTGGCTGAAGAAATACTTCCTAACTCCCTGTGTTTCATCTGTGCTTACTTCCAACTGGTTTTCCCCCTTTTTATGTGTCCAATCTCTGAACACCCTTTTTTGTTTCCCCCCTTGTCAATTCCTCCATATTTTTTATGTCGTTATCAGTCCCCCCTATCTCTCCTGTCCTCCAGTGTCGTCAGGTTGATTTTCCCTTTAAACCTCCTCTAGGGCATACCCTTTTAGCCTGGACTAGTCTTGTTGCAAAAACCCTTTTCATTTCTCTAGTTTCTTCACTCTTGGGGAGGGGTGGGGTTTCCAAACTGGTGCCGCATACTCCAATATGGGCCTAACATCCGGTGTACAGGGTGTTGTGTGTGTGTGTGGTGTTGTGTGTGGTGTGTGTGTGTGTGGTTTTGGTGTGTGTTGTGTGTTGTGTGTGTGTGTGTGTGTGGTGTGTGTGGCGCACGTGGTGTGTGGTCCACCTAGTTTAGGTTGCAGGGGGGCGAGCAACCTCCCGGGCCCCCCCTCCTTTATGGTCGCACTAGGTCACTTCCCTGAACCTTTGAGCTTTATCAACCTCTGTTTTAAAGCTATGTATGGCCCTTTGCCTCCACTACATCGCTTCCCAAACTTTTCCCCACTTCCTGATACTTTTAAACTGAAGAAATATTTCCCAAAAACATCCCTGTGATTATCTGTGTCTTCAATTTTCCGATTTTTGCCCCCCTGTTGCTGTGCCCCATTCTGGAACTTTCCTGCCCTTTGTCCCCCCTTTGTAAATTCCTCTCAGTATTTTGTATTTTGGTTTTTCATGTCCCCCCTATCTCTCCTGCCCTTTCCAGTGTCTTTCAGGTCGATTTCCCAAACCCTCTCCTCCTGTGATTCATCTGTGTTTCAGCTTCCAACTGTGTCCCCTTGTTACTGTGCCCCAAATCTCTGGAAATCCTGTCTTTGCCCCTTGTCTTTTCTCTCATTTTTTTTGTTGTCTTAAATCTGTCCCCCTATCTCTCCTGTCCCCCGTGTCGTCGGTTGTTTTCCCCTTACCTCCCCCTTTTGGGGCATCCCTTTTTGCTCGGGGATTGTCTTGTTGAAAACCTTTTGCCTTTTTCTATTTTCCCTTTTTTTTGCTTGGCGGGTGTGGGTTCCCAAAACGGGGTCCCGCATACCCCCTTTAGGGGCCCCAAAAAGGACGGGGTTAAAAAGGGGGTCTAAAACGATTCATTTTTGGATGTGGGAAAATTGTTTTCTGAGGTTTGTTTAGGCGCCCATTATGCTGCAGCGTTATTTGGTTTGGGTGCACTTAAGGAGATGTGCCTGGGGGTTTTACTCACCCAAGATCTTTTTTCTTGGTGGGGTTTTTTGTCTTGGCCCCCTAGCCCCTCAAAAAAAGGTTCCTTGATTTTGGTGAGGGGCTCTTGATTTGGGGAAAATTGGATTGTGCTCCATTTCCCCGAATTAAGCCTGAATCCCCTTCCACATCCCCCCCCGGGCGTAAAATCCCCCCGGGTTTGCGTTCCCCCCTTGATTATTTTTTTTTAATCTCCCCCCCTTTGGATTTTTCTCTGTCTGGGGTTTCTTTTTTGCCCTTCCCCAAATCTTCATGTTTTTTCCCACTTGGGGGGGTTTTTGGGGGTGTGTGTGTGGGGTGTGTGTGTGTGGGTGTGTGTGTGTGTGTGTGTGTGTTTTGTTTTACCTATTTGCATTTTTTTTTTTTTGGGGGTTGCGGGGCGAGATCAGCCCCTGGCCCGCCTCTTCACTGATCGCTCCCTGGGGCTCCCCCTCTCTGCTTCCGAGCTTTGTCATCCCTTTCTTCTTAAAATGTGTTTTTTTTCCCCTTCCCTCCATACTTCCCTTGCTGGGCTTTTCCATTTTTCCTGACGACTCTTGATTTGAAGAAATTTTCCTTTAACGTCCCGGTGAATCGTTTTGGAGTTTTCCCGCTTCCAATTTTAAACCCCTTGTTTCTGTGTCCCTTTTCTGGAAAAACCCCGTCTCTGTCCCCCCTTGTCTTTTCCCCGCAGTATCTTGTATCCCCATTATCTTGTCCCCCCTGCCCCTTTTCTGTCCCCAGTGTGTGTGTGTTTTTTGGCTTTGTCCCGCATGTGTGTGCGCCCCAAATTTAAATTTTTTTGCACTAAAAAACTCACTACATTTTGTGTTGGGGTTTGTGGACGTGTGAAGGGCTTTAAACTTTTTTAATTTGTTCAGGTTTGGGTCCTTGTACGGCCTCTCCTCACTTAGTGTTTGTATGTTTATGACAAATCGGACTTACAATGGGTTGTCTGACCAGTATGCACACCTAATATTGGTATATTAGAGTGATTTCCTTATTCTTTTTTATTCCCAATATAAGTACATTCCCTTAAAAATTTTTTAAAAAAAAACCCCAGAAATGTTAAAAATTGGGGGCAAAGGTGACATTAAAAAAAAATTTTAAAAAGAGGGATGACACCCCCCACTCCCATTTTTGTATGCTATCACTTAGCGACATTTCGAACTTTTCCCAAATCCCTGTTGTCCTGTTCCCCCTGCGAAAATTTGGGGTACCGGGGTGTTAGCCCGACGGGTTTTGGGGGGGTCGCACCCGGGGGGGTTTTTTTTAAAAGTTTGGGGAAACCCCAATGGAAAAAAGTAGAAGTCCTAAATTGACGCACTGACTTTTTGGGATTATCCTGGGTGGAAAACCCCTTTGGGGTTTAAAAAACCCAAAACGAAATTTTATCTTATTTTTTTTATTTATTTTTTTTATTTTTTTTTTAAATTTATTAATTTGAACATGATACAGAGGTAAAAGGAATAAAACTTTTAAAGGCAGCATGAAAACCCCCTTGTATGCAGGCTTTAGGGAAAAGGCTTAAAATTAATTAAGATTAACTAAAAAAATGATAATTCAGGGGTTAAAAAAATTATTGTAAAAAAATAACAATTTTGTAAAAATTTGAGTTTTTAAAAAAAGCCCTTTTTCATTTTGGAAAAATTTAAATGGTTGCTGTGAAATCAGTAGAATGGGGTATTCTTTTTAGGAAAATGAAGTTAAATATAAAAAAAAGTTTGTTGGGTAACAGGTTGACATTTATGAGATAAAAAGGAGTTAAAATTTTGGGAGATACTTTTTGGGGGATACAATTATTCAGTATTTTTTTAGTTGGGGGGTGAGTAAGTGATTTTTTTGGGAAAAGGGGCTTGAATTTATAAACAAAGGGCAGTGTTTCTTTTTTTTTTCAAAGGTAATGTTTCAGATTTTAGGGGGCCCTTTTTTGGGGCATTGGGGTTTTTTTAAAAGCCCTGGATGGAACGGGAACATCAAAGTGTGATCTGTGCCCTTTTTTTATGGTCATGTGTTTGTTGAGGTTGGTTTAAAGGAATGTTTGAGGGGAGGGGTTTTTTGTCAGAGTTAAAATGTTCTTTGTTTGTAGTAGATGAAATTAGAGGGAGTACGGGGGGAATTGAAAATTTTGGGACAAAACCCCCCCTTTTAAAAAACTTTTTGCTTTTTTGGGTTTTCCTAGGGAATTAAACTTTATTTGATTTAAATTTTTCTTTCAGTATATTCGTAAAATTAAACATAGTGTAAAAATTTCCTAGGAAACCCAAAAAAAAAGAAATGAGTAATTAGGGTGTGCAGGTAGTTAAACATTATAATTACTTCAGCCCAAAAGAATTTGAGAAATGGGAAGTAAATTATGTTTGATCTAATGGGGGGGGGTAGTTGAAATTTCCCTGGTCAGAGCCCTTCACCAGCATCAAGGTACCCTAGTTTTAAAAATTATTTAGGGGGTTTTGATCACCCCAATTATATTTATGGGGGGGAGCAGGATGTATTATATACCCCCTGGGGGATGGAAGGAATCAGTTTTGATCCAAGGAAGTGGACACTCTTAAATTCCCCTGGATCAAAGCCTTTACCAAAATCAAGGAAACCACCTTTGAATGGGACTTAATACAGCCCCAGCGGAAAGGGACGCAACCCCGGAAATTTTAGGATAAAGGGAGCCTAATTCCCTGGACCAAGGCTCTTCACACATCTTTCCCCTTAGGGGCCTCAGAGACTGCCTTTAAATTTTTAACCCATTCTGGACTTAGTTTTGGACTGAGAAAAACTCGAGACCCTTACATTTGAAATATTTTTTCTTAAATTTAAAAGGTTTTTAAAAAAAAAAAAAAGGGGGAAAAAATTAATCTGGGGAAATAGGAAACGGGAATCCGGGGTCGACCCGGGAAGGTGGGAAGATAAGGGAAGTAAGCCCCGTTAACTCATCAAGCGCCCGTCCCCGTCTCAAGGGGCCCTTTCCCTTTAAGGTATAATAAGGTCAAGGTGAACCTTGGGGGGGTAATATGGGCGTCACACTCAATGGTTTTAAATAAAGGATGGTTTAGTGACACACACTTAAAATGTAAAAAACAAGGCAAGTGCTTAATTTGTCGAGAATCAGCAAAAAGTCATGAAATGAGAAAGATGTATAATTTAAAAGGGGGTATATGGGGGGGGGGCGCAGGCAAAGTTGCCCTTTTCACAAATGTTTATACTTCATCAAAAACTAAAAAAAGTTCCAAAAATTCGTGAATAAATGGGTGGGAAGCTGATTTGGGAAAATCAAATTCGTAATTATTTTATTTTACTACCTCCCCTTTTGCCAACCAGACTTGCTTAATTACCTTCGTTCTAGCCCGGGGAAGGAAACCCCGGTTTTTAACTTAGAGCTCGCCTTTTTCCCATTATTTGCAAAGGGAGAAGGCCTTTTTCACAAAGGGGTACCGCCTGTTTTTAAAGCCCGGAATACCCACCAATCAGCGAGCTTCCCCCGCCCGGGCCAATTTCAAAATGGGCGCTACATTTAAATGGTCTATAAAGCTAGATTTATATTTAAGTGTTACATGCTCATCATATAAAAAATATTACAACGGTCTCGAGAGAACATATGTGTTATATGGACACATATATAATATATCATCAAGATTTAACCCAAGATGGCCCAGTAAAATCAATGAGCTTGTTTCCAATGTATTTCAGGAATATTTACCTGATTTTAATAATTATCATGAGACTACAATTTTAAAACCACAGCCATACTTATCCAACTTAATGCTTCTATTAGTGAAGATCCACTTACATATACAACATTCGTAGACTGATATAACGTTACTGGCTTATTGCGGTGGATCATGTACACTGATAACTCCATCAGTCAGGTTATATTGTAAGATTAACTCAGTAAGTAGATGATGAACGATCATTGCTGGGGGTGGAGGTGATGATGGGTGAACGACCATTGCTGGGGGTGGAGGTGATGATGGGTGAACGATTTATTGCTGGGGGTGGGAGGTGATGATGGGTGAACGACCATTGCTGGGGGTGGAGGTGATGATGGGTGAACGATCATTGCTGGGGGTGGAGGTGATGATGGGTGAACGACCATTGCTGGGGGTGGAGGTGATGATGGGTGAACGATCATTGCTGGGGGTGGAGGGTGGGTGGGTGAACGATCATTGCTGGGGGTGGAGGTGGATGGGTGTGAACGTCATTGCTGGGGGTGAGGGTGGAGGCGATGATGGGGTAAAGACCATTGCTGGGGGGGAGGTGAGATGGTGTAACGATCATTGCTGGGGGTGGAGGTGAAAGATGGGTGAACGATCATTGCTGGGGTGGAGGTGATGATGGGTGAACGACCATTGCTGGGGGTGGAGGTGATGATGGGTGAACGATCATTGCTGGGGGTGGAGGTGATGATGGGTGAACGATCATTGCTGGGGGTGGAGGTGATGATGGGTGAACGATCATTGCTGGGGGTGGAGGTGAGATGGGTGAACGACCCTTGCTGGGGGTGGAGGTGAGATGGGTGAACGATCATTGCGGGGGTGGAGGGGATTTATGGGTGAACGACCATTGCTGGGGTGGGGTGATGATGGGTGAACGATCATTGCTGGGGGTGGAGGTGATGATGGGTGAACGATCATTGCTGGGGGTGAGGGTGGAGGCGATGATGGGTGAACGACCATTGCTGGGGGTGGGGTGATGATGGTGGGAAAGATCATTGCTGGGGGTGAGGGGGGAGGCGATGATGGGTGAACGACCATTGCTGGGGGTGGAGGTGATGATGGGTGAACGATCATTGCTGGGGGTGGAGGTGATGATGGGTGAACGATCATTGCTGGGGGTGGAGGCGATGATGGGTGAACGATCATTGCTGGGGGTGGAGGTGATGATGGGTGAACGATCATTGCTGGGGGTGAGGGTGGAGGCGATGATGGGTGAACGACCATTGTGGGGGTGGAGGTGATGATGGGTGAACGATCATTTCTGGGGGGGAGGTGATGATGGGTGAACGATCATTGTTGGGGGTGAGGTGGGGCGATGTGGGTGAACGATCATTGCTGGGGGTGAGGGTGGAGGGGGATGATGGGTGAACGACCATTGCTGGGGGTGGAGGTGATGATGGGTGAACGATCATTGCTGGGGGTGAGGGTGGAGGTGATGATGGGTGAACGATCATTGCTAGGGGTGGAGGCGATGATGGGTGAACGATCATTGCTGGGGGTGGAGGTGATGATGGGTGAACGATCATTGCTGGGGGTGAGGGGGGGAGGCGATGATGGGTGAACGATCATTGCTGGGGGTAAGGGTGGAGGTGATGATGGTTTAACGATATTGCTGGGGGTGAGGTGGAGGCGATGATGGGTGAAAAGATCATTGCTGGGGGTTGGAGGTGATGATGGGTGAACGATCAATTTCTGGGGGGGTGGCGATGATGGGTACGATCATTGCTGGGGGTGAGGGTGGAAAGGGGATGAGGTAACGATCATTGCTGGGAGGTAAGGGTGGAGGTGATGATGGGTGAACGATCATTGCTGGGGGTGAGGGTGGAGGTGATGATGAGTGAACGATCATTGCTGGGGATGGAGGTGATGATGGGTGAACGATCATTGCTGGGGGTGGAGGTGATGATAGATGAACGATCATTGCTGGGGGTGGAGGTGATGATGGGTGAACGATCATTGCTGGGGTGAGGGTGGAGGCGATGAGGGTGAAAAGATCATTGCTGGGGGTGGGGGCGATGATGGGTGAACGATCATTGCTGGGGATGGAGGTGATGATGGGTGAACGATCATTGCTGGGGGTGGAGGTGATGATAGAATTTAACGATCATTGCTGGGGTGGGAGGTGATGATGGGTGAACGATCATTGCTGGGGGTGAGGGTGGAGGCGATGATGGGTGAACGATCATTGCTGGGGGTGGAGGTGATGATGGGTGAACGATCATTGCTGGGGGTGAGGGTGGAGGCGATGATGGGTGAACGATCATTGCGGGGGGGAGGGTGGAGGTGATGATGGGTGAACGATCATTGCTAGGGGTGGAGGCGATGATGGGTGAACGATCATTGCTGGGGGTGGAGGTGATGATGGGTGAACGATCATTGCTGGGGGGTGGAGGTGATGATGGGTGAACGATCATTGCTGGGGGTGGAGGTGAGGGTGAACGATCATTTCTGGGGTGGAGGTGATGATGGTGAACGATCATTGCTGGGGTGGAGGTGATGATGGGTGAACGATCATTGCTGGTGGTGGAGGTGATGATGGTGTGAACGATCATTGCTGGGGGTGGAGGTGATGATGGGTGAACGATCATTGCTGGGGGTGAGGGTGGAGGCGGGATGATGTGTGAACGATCATTGGGTGGGGGTAAGGGTGGAGGTGATGATGGGTGAACGATCATTGCTAGGGGGGAGGCGATGATGGTGAACGATCATTGCTGGGGGTGGAGGTGATGATGGTTGAACGATCATTGCTGGGGGTGGAGGCGATGATGGGTGAAAAGATCATTGCTGGGGGTGGAAAGGTGATGAGGGGGAACGATCATTGCTGGGGGTGAGGGTGGAGGCGATGATGGGTGAAAAAGATCATTGCTGGGGGTGAGGGTGGAGGTGATGGGTGAACGATCATTGCTAGGGGTGGAGGCGATGATGGGTGAACGATCATTGCTGGGGTGGGAGGGGATGATGGGTTTAACGATCATTGCTGGGGGTGGAGGTGATGTTTGGGTGAACGATCATTGCTGGGGTGGAGGTGATGATGGGTGAACGATCATTGCAGGGGGTGAGGGGGGAGGGGGATGATGGGTGAACGACCATTGCTGGGGTGGAGGGGTGATGGGTGAACGATCATTGCTGGGGGGGAGGTGATGATGGGTGAAAAGATCATTGCTGGGGGTGAGGGTGGAGGCGAGATAGGTGAACGATCATTGCTGGGGGTGAGGGTGGAGGCGATGATGGGTGAACGATCATTGCTGGGGGTAAGGGTGGGGTGGGTGATTGGTGAACGATCATTGCCCAGGGGTGGAGGCGATGATGGGGGAACGATCATTGCTGGGGGTGGAGGTGATGATGGTTGAACGATCATTGCTGGGGGTGGAGGCGATGATGGAGTGAACGATTTATTGTGGGGGTGGAGGTGATGATGGTTTTTGGGAAAGATCATTGCTGGGGTGAGGGTGGGGGCGATGATGGGTGAACGATCATTGGTGGGGTGGGATGGAGGTGATGATGGGTAACGAATCATTGCAGGGGTGGAGGCGATGACGGGTGAACGATCATTGCTGGGGGTGGAGGTGATGATGGGTGAACGATCATTGCTGGGGTGGAGGTGATGATGGGTGAACGATCATTTTCTGGGGTGGAGGTGATGATTGGTGAACGATCATTGCAGGGGGTGAGGGTGGAGGGATTTATGGGTGAACGATCATTGCTGGGGGTGGAGGTGATGATGGGTTGAACGATCATTGCTTGGGGGTGAGGGTGGAGGCGTGATAGGTGAACGATCATTGCTGGGGTGAGGGTGGAGGTGATGATGGGTGAACGATCATTGCTGGGGGTGGAGGTGA
This sequence comes from Cherax quadricarinatus, assembly GCF_026875155.1. NCBI lineage: Eukaryota > Metazoa > Arthropoda > Malacostraca > Decapoda > Parastacidae > Cherax > Cherax quadricarinatus. The sequence continues at coordinate 65,724,263 of NC_069404.1, forward strand.
TGATAGAAAGAACGATCATTGCTGGGGGTGGAGGCGATGATAGGTGAACGATCATTGCTGGGGGTGAGGGTGGAGGTGATGATGGGTGAACGATCATTGCTAGGGGTGGAGGCGATGATGGGTGAACGATCATTGCTGGGGGTGGGGGTGATTTATGGGTGAACGATCATTGCTGGGGGTTTGGGGGTGATGATGGGTGAACGATCATTGCTGGGGGTGGAGGTGATGGGTGAACGATCATTGCTGGGGGTGGAGGTGATGATGGGTGAACGATCATTACTAAGGGTGGAGGTGATGATGGGTGAACGATCATTGCTGGGGGTGGAGGTGATGATGGGGTGAACGATCATTGCTGGGGGTGGAGGCGATGATGGGTGAACGATCATTGCTGGGGGTGGAGGTGATGATGGGTGAACGATCATTGCTGGGGGTGGAGGTGATGATGGGTGAACGATCATTGCTGGGGGTGAGGTGATGATGGGGTGAACGATCATTGCTGGGGGTGAGGGTGGAGGTGATGATGGGTGAACGATCATTGCTGGGGGTGGAGGTGATGATGGGTGAACGATCATTGCTGGGGGTGGAGGTGATGATGGGTGAACGATCATTGCTAGGGGGGGAGGTGATGATGGGTTTAACGATCATTGCTGAGGGGGGAGGTGATGATGGGTGAACGATCATTGCTGGGGGTGGAGGTGATGATGGGTGAACGATCATTGCTGAGGTGGAGGTGATGATGGGTGAACGATCATTGCTGGGGGTGGAGGTGATGATGGGTGAACGATCATTGTTGGGGTGGAGGTTTATGATGGGTGAACGATCTTGCTGGGGGTGGAGGTGATGATGGGTGAAAAGATCATTGCTGGGGGTGGAGGTGATGATGGGTGAACGATCATTGCTGGGGGTGGAGGTGATGATGGGTGAACGATCATTGCTGGGGTGGAGGTGATTATGGGTGAACGATCATTTCTGGGGGTGGAGGTTTATGATGGTTGAAAAGATCATTTCTGGGGGTGGAGGTGATGATGGGGAACGATCATTGCTGGGGGTGGAGGTGATGATGGGTTTAACGATCATTGCTGGGGTGGAGGTGATTATGGGGTGAACGATCATTGCTGGGGGTGGAGGTGATGATGGGTTTAACGATCATTGCTGGGGGTGGAGGTGAAGAGGGTGAACGATCATTGCTGGGGTGGAGGTGATTATGGGTGAACGATCAATTGCTGGGGGTGGGGTTTATGATGGGTGAACGATCATTGCTGGGGTGGAGGCGATGATGGGTTAACGATCATTGCTGGGGGTGGAGGTGATGTGGTGAAAAGATCATTGCTGGGGGTGGAGGTGATGATGGGTGAACGATCATTGCTGGGGGTGGAGGTGTGATGGTTGTGAACGATCATTGCTGGGGTGGAGGTGATTAAGGGTGAACGATCATTGCTGGGGGTGGAGGTGATGATTGGGTGAACGATCATTGCTGGGGGTGGAGGCGATGATGGGTTAACGATCATTGCTGGGGGTGGAGGTGATGATGGTGAACGATCATTGCTGGGGGTGGAGGGGATGATGGGTGAACGATCATTGCTGGGGGTGGAGGTGTGATGGGTGAACGATCATTGCTGGGGGTGGAGGGATGAGGGTGAACGATCATTGCTGGGGGTGAGGGTGGAGGCGATGATGGGTGAACGATCATTGCTGGGGGTGGAGGTGATGATGGGTGAACGATCATTGCTGGGGGTGGAGGTGATGAGGGTGAACAATTCTTGCTGGGGGTGAGGGTGGAGGCGATGATGGGTGAACAAATCATTGCTGGGGTGGAAAGGGGGGAGGCGATGATGGGTGAACGATCATTGCTGGGGGTGAGGGTGGAGGCGATGATGGGGAACAATCATTTTCTGGGGGTGAGGGTGGAGGCGATGATGGGTGAACGATCATTACTGCGGGTGGAGGCGAAGATGGGTGAACGATCATTGCTGGGGGTGAGGGTGGAGGCGATGATGGGTGAACAATCATTGCTGGGGGTGAGGGTGGAGGCGATGATGGGTGAACAATCATTGCTGGGGTGAGGGTGGAGGCGATGATGGGTGAACGATCATTGCTGGGGGTGAGGGTGGAGGCGATGATGGGTGAACAATCATTGCTGGGGGTGAGGGTGGAGGCGATGATGGGTGAACGATCATTACTGCGGGTGGAGGCAAAGATGGGTGAACGATCATTGCTGGGGGTGAGGGTGCAGGCGATGATGGGTGAACGATCATTGCTGGGGGTGGAGACAATGATGGGTGAACGATCATTGCTGGGGGAGGGGGTGGAGGCGATGATGGGTGAACGATCATTGCTGGGGGTGGAGGCGATGATAGGTGAACGATCACTGCTGGGGGTGGAGGTGGAGGCGATGATGGGTGAACGATTATTGCTGGGGGTGAGGTTGAAGGCGATGATGGGTGAACGATCATTGCTGGGGGTGAGAGTGGAGCGATGATGTGTGAACGATCATTGCTGGGGTGGAGGCGATGATGGGTGAACGATCATTGCTGGGGGTGAGGGTGGAGGCGATGATGGGGTGAACGAACCATTCCTGGGGGTGGAGGAGATGATGGGTGAACGATCATTGCTGGGGTTGAGGGTGGAAGGATGTTGGGTGAACGATCATTGCTGGGGTGGGGGTGGAGGCAATAAATTTGGGGAACAATCATTGCTGGGGGTGAGGGCGGAGGCGATGATGGGTGAACGATCATTGCTGGGGTGAGGGTGGAGACCCATGATGGGTGAACGATCATTGCTGGGGGTGGAGACAAGATGGGTGAACGATCATTGCTGGGGGTGAGGGTGGAGACGATGATGGGTGAACTACATTGCTGTGGGTGGAGACAATGATTTGGGTGATCCATCATTGCTGGGGGTGGGGGTGGAGGCGATGATGGGTGAACGATCATTGCTGGGGGTGGAGACAATGATGGGTGAAACGATCATTGCGGGGGTGGAGACAATGATGGGGGAACGATCATTGCTGGGGGTGGAGACAATGATGGGTGAACGATCATTGCTGGGGGTTGGGGTGGGGGCGATGATGGGTGAACGATCATTGCTTGGGGGTGAGGGTGGAGGCGATGATGTGTGAACGATCATTGCTGGGGTTTGAGACGATGATGGGTGAACGATTATTGCTGGGGGTGAGGTTGGAGGCGATGATGGGTGAACGATTATTGCTGGGGGTGAGGTTGGAGGCGATGATGGGTGAACGATCATTGCTGGGGGTGAGAGTGGAGGCGATGATGTGTGAACGATCATTGCTGGGGTAGAGGCGATGATGGGTGAACGATCATTGCTGGGGGTGAGGGTGGAGGCGATGATGGGTGAACGATCATGCTGGGGGTGGAGGTGGAGGAGATGATGGGTGAACGATCATTGCTGGGGGGAGGGTGGAGCGATGATGGGTGAACGATCATTGCTGGCGGTGGGGGTGGAGGCAATGATGGGTGAACGATTCATTTGCTGGGGTGAGGGTGGAGGCGATGATGGGTGAACGATCATTGTGGGGGGGAGGGTGGAGACGATGAAGGGTGGACGACCATTGCTGGGGCTGGGGTGTGGAGGCGATGATGGGTGAACGACCATTGCTGGGGGTGGGGCGATGATGGGTGAACCATCATTGCTAGGGGTGGGGGTGGAGGCGATGATGTGTGAACATCATTATTGGAGGGTGGGGGGGGAGACGATGATTGGTGGAACGATCATTGCTAGGGGTAGGAGTGGAGACGATGATGGGTGAACAATCATGCTAGGGGGTAGGTGGAGAGGATGATGGGTGAACAACCATTGCTGGGGGTGCGGTGGAGGCGATGATGGGTGAACGATCATTGCTAGGGGTGGGGGGTGGAGGCGATGTGTGAACGATCATTGTTGGGGGGTGGGCGTGGGGGTGATGATGGGGGAACGATCATTGCTAGGGGGGTGGGGGTGGAGGCGGATGGGTGAGCGATCGTTGTTGGGGGGGGGTGGAGGTGATTATGGGTGAACGATCATTGCTAAGGGTGGGGTGGAGGCGAGATGGGTGGGAAAGATCATTGCTAGGGGGTTGGGGTGGTGAGATGGGGGAACGATCATTACTGGGGTGGGGGTGGAGACGATGATGTGAACGATCATTGTTGGGGGCGGGGGGGGAAAGGCCATGATGGGTGAACGATCATTGCTGGTGATGGGGCTGGAGGCGATGTGTGAACGATTATTGCTGGAGGGTGGGGGCGGAGGCGATGATGGGTGCACTCATTGCTGGGGTGGGGGGGGGACGGGGTGATGATGGGGGAAAGATCATTGCTGAGGGGTAGGTAGAGGTGATGGGTGAACGATAATTACTAGGGGGTAGGTGGACGCGATGATGGGTGAACGATCACTGCTAAGTGGGAGGTGGAGGCGAAGATGGGTGAACGATCATTCCTAGGGAGTAAGTGGAGGTGATGGGTGAACAATGATTGCTAGGGGGGAGGTGGAGGCAATGATGGGAGAACGATGGTTGCTAGCGGGTAAGTGGAGGCGATGATGGGTGAACGATCATTGCTAAGAAGTAGGTGGAGGGGATAATGGGTGAACGATGGTTGCTAGGGGTAAATGGAGACGATGATAGGTGAACGATGATTGCTAGGGAGTGGGTGGAGGTGATGATGGGTGAAAGATCATTGCTGGGGGGGGGGGTTGGGGCGAGAGGGGGAAAAATCATTTTCTAAAGGGGAAGTGAGGGGAAGGGGAAGATATTTTCTAGGGGGTAAGTGGGGCGAGTGGGTGAAAGTCATTGCTAGGGGGGAGGGTTTAGGGTGATTTGTGAACGATATTGCTAGGGGGGAGGTGGAGGTGATGATGGGCAACGATATTGCTGGGGTTAGGTGACGGAAAAACAGGGGAACGATCATTTTTAGGGGTAGGTGGAGGGGGACATGGGAACGTCTTGTGGGTTAGGTTGACGGGAAAGACAGGTGAACATCATTGCTAGGGGTTGGGGGAGGCACGAGGTGAACGATCATTGTGGTGGGGGGGGGGGATCGATGATGGGGAAAGATCATTTCTGGGGGGGGGGGAGGAGGCGATATAAGTGAACGTCAACTGGGGAAAGGTGGGAAGGGTGATGGGGGAATATCATTGCTGGGGTGGGTTGGAGGGGATGAAGGGGAAATTTTATTGCGGGGGTGGGGGAGGAGGCAAAAGGGGGAACACATTTCTGGGGTTGGGGAGGAGGCGGGGATGGATGAATGACATTGCTGAGGTGGGGGAGGGGCATAAAGGGGTGAACGATCATTGCTAGGGAAAGGGGGAGGGATATGGGGAACGACATTCAGGGGGAGTGGGGGCGATGATGGGGTAACATTCATTGCTAGGGGGGAGGGGAGGCGATGATGGGGAAAAAAATCATTATTTGGGGGTGGGGGGGTGCGTGAGGGTGAACAATTGTGGGGGGGTAGGTGGGCAATGATGGGTGAACGATTATTTCCTTGGGGGAGGTGCGATGATGGGGGAACTTCAATTTTGGGGGAGGTGGAGAGGAGATGGGTAACAACCATTTCTGGGGGGGGATGGAGGGGTGATGGGTGAAGACCATTTCCGGAGGGGGGGGTTGGAGGCGGGGATGGGGGAAAAGATCATTGTGGAGATGGGGCGGGGGGGTTTGTGAACGATCTTGTTAGAGGGGGAGATGGAGGCGTGATGGGTGAACCACATTTCAGGGGTGGGGGGGGAGGGGATATGGGGGAAGATCTTTTTTGGGGTGGGGGGGGAGACATGATGGGGGAACGATCTTGCTGGGGGAGTGGAGGGGGGGTGAACGATAATTTTAGGGGGAGGGGGAAAGGGGTGGGGTAAAAGATCATTGCTAGGGGGAAAGGGGGAGGGGTGATGGGGAAAAGATGATTGGTAGGGGGGGAGGGGGAGGCGAGATGGGTGAACGATGATTTGGGAGGGGGTAGGTGGAGGCATGATGGGGTTGAACGATGATTGGTAGGGGGTAGGGGGAGGCGGATGGGTGAACGATGATTGGAGGGGGGAGGGGGAAAGATGAGGGGGAAAGATCATTGGGGGGGGTGGAGGTAAGGGGGAACGATAATTGTGGGGGGTGGAGGCATGAAGGGGGAACGATCATTCTAGGGGGGAGGGGAGGCGAGATGGGTGAACGATCATTTCTAGGTGGGGGTGGGGGCGAGATGGGTGAACGATCATTGCTAGGGGTAGGTGGGGCGAGATGGGTGAACGATATTGGGAGTGGGTAGGTGGAGGGGATGATGGGTGAAAATCATTGCTGCGAGTGGGGGTGAAGGCGATCAGGGTGAACGAACATTTTGGGGGGTGAGGGGGGAGGGAATGATGGGTGAACATCATTGTTGAGGGTGAGGGTTGAGGCATATGGGTGAAAAGTCATTGTTGGGGGGAAGGGTGGAGGCGATGAAGGTGAACGATCATTGTTGGGGGGGAAGGGGGGAGGTAATATGGGGGAAAGATCGTTGCGGAGGCGAAGGAGGAGGAATGAGGGGACGATCATTGTTGGGGGTGGGGGGTGGAGGCAATGAGGGTGTCGATCGTTGTTTGGGGGGGAAGGGTGGAGGGGAGATGGGGGAAAGATCGTTTTCGGAGTGGAAGGAGGGCAGAAGGTGAACGATAAATTTCTGGGGGTGGGGGTGGAGGCAGGATGGGTTACATCATTCGGAGGGGAGGTGGGGGCAGGATGGGGTTTTCGATCATTGCTGGAGGGGGGTGGGGGGTGTGAGGGGTGAACGTCATTGTTTTGGGGGTGGGGGGGAGGCGAAGAGGGGGAACATCATTGATGGGGGGGGGGTGGAGGGGATGATGGTTGAACGAAATTGCCGGGGGTGGAGGGGGGGGTGGAGGGAGATGGGTAAAAGTCATTGTGGGGGGGGGGGTGGAGGGAGTGAGGGTGTACGATCATTGCTGGGGGGAGGGGGGGAAGGGAGTGATGGGGTAAGATCTTTTGGGGGGTGAGGGTGGAGGGATGTGGTGAACGATCAATTTTTTGGGGGGGGGGGGGGGCAGATGGGGGAACGATAATTTATAGGGGGGGGGTGGAGGGGATGATGGTTTAACGATAATTTCGGGGGGGGAGTGGGGGGAGGGGATGATGGGGAAGATCATTGCTGGGGGGGGGGTTTGGGGGCGGATGGGTGAACAATCATTTGCTGGGGGTGGGGGTGGGGCGTATGGGTGAACGACATTGCAGGGGGGTGGGGTGGAGGCATGATGGGGGAACGATCATTTGGGGGGGGTGGGGGTGGTGTGATGAGGTGAACGATCATTGCGGGGTTGGGGTGGAGGCGATGATGGGGGGAACCACATTGGTGGGGGGTGGGGTGGAGGGATGATGGTGAACGATCATTTCTGGAGGTGGGGGTGGAGGCAAGAGGGTGAACACCATTTGGGGGGGGATTTTGGGGGCATGAGGGGGGAACCATCGTTGTGGGGGTGGGGGGGAGGCAAGGATGGGGGAACATCATTTCTGGGGGGGGGTGGGGGGTTTAGGCATGAGGGTGAACCTCATTGCTGTGGGTGGGGGTGGGGGCGATTGGGTGAACGATCTTCAGGTGGGAGGGGTGGAGGCAATATGGGTGAATTTTTTGCTAGGAAGTGGAGATAAGGGTGAGCGATCATTTCCTAGCCCGGTAGGGGGGGAGGCGATGGGTTAACGTCATTTTCTGGGGTAAGTGGAGGCGATGATGGGGAAGTCATTGCTAGGTGGGAGTGGAGGTGATGTTTGGAACGATGTTTGTAGGTGGGGTGGAGGTGTGTGGGCGAACGATCATTGTGGGTGTAGGGGGGGGGTTTTGGGGGGGGGAAGGGGGCGTGTTGCTTTGGGGGGTAGGTGGAGGTGATGATGGGTGAATGATTGCTAGGGGGTAGGTGGAGGTGATGATGGGTGAACGATGATTGCTAGGGGGTAGGTGGAGGTGATGATGGGTGAACGATGATTGGTAGGGGGTAGGTGGAGGTGATGATGGGTGAACGATCATTGCTGCTGGTGGGGAATACCTGGAGTTTACCTGGGGAGAGTTCCGGGGGTCAACGCCCCCGCGGCCCGGTCTGTGACCAGGCCTCATGGTGGCCCAGGGCCTGATCAACCAGGCTGTTACTGCAGGGTGGATGCGATGATAGGTGAACGATAATTGCTAGGGGGGAGGTGGAGGTGACGACGGTGAACGATCACTGCTGGTGGTGTGGGTGGAGGTGATGATTCGTGAACGATCATTGCTGGAGGTAGGTGGACGGAATGATGGGTGAACGATCATTGCTAGGGGGTAGGTGGAGAGGATGATGGGTGAACGATCATTGCTGGGGAAGAGGGTGGGTGCGATGATGGGTGAACGATCATTGCTGGGGTGGGGGTGAAGGCGATGGGTGAACGATCATTGTTGGGGTGGGGGTGGAGGCGACGATGGGTGAGGATCATTGCACGGGGGTGGATGCGATGACGGGTGAACGATTATTGCTGGGGGTGGGGGTGTAGGCGATGATGGGTGAGTAGTATATTCATGTCGATCTAGAAACACTGCCGGATAATGACCATGGAAAAGAAAATAATGATGGGGTTTGCATGAAGGGTAATTATTTAATAGGGTTAATCATGGCCCAAGGGGATAGAGAGACTTATTCCTATGCATTAATAAGTAGGTAGATGAAGTAGAACAAAGGATTCGGGTGTGCAGGTGGGCAGATTTTGGGATAATGAGTGTGGAAAAGAATGTTTATAAAGGGTGGTCTGCATAAGCACAGGGGCTGTCAGGGGGGACAAATTTAATATGTTTAATCAACCCCCAGGGGATAGAGAGATTTATTTTCTGTGTAATTACTAATTATAGGAAGGTAGGTAATGATCACTTCTGACACCCCAAATCAATCACTGTGATAGATGGGAGAGGCAGTACAAAAAAGGAATCAGGTGTGCAGGTGGGCAGATTCCCAGGGTAAAGAGTGTGGAAAAAAAAGAATGAGATAATGGTTGGGCTTATAAGCTCAGGTGCTGTCAGGGGTACAAAATTAAATTGTTTAAACATCCCCAAGGGGATAGAGAGAGAGAGGCTTATTTCTGTGTAATTACTAATTATAAGAAGGTAGGGTAATGATCACTTTTTACTCCCAAACTCAATCACTCTGATAGATGGAGAGACAATACAAAGGATTCAGGTGACTGGGTCAACTTACCATCTCCCAGGGAGTCCCCCCCCCCTTTTTGGGGCTGCGATCACTGACGCGACTGTTCTCTTACAAAAACACAAAATGTGGGTTTAAAAAATTGTAAAGG
>NC_069404.1:65734051-65756333 GCF_026875155.1 Cherax quadricarinatus
TGGTCATGCTGGTCAGGCGGAGGTCGGTTCCATTTTTTCGATCCATCTGGAAGGATGTTCACCAGTGCTGAGGAAAGTTTGGAGGGCTTCTGTGCAGGGGTTTGAATGGGCTAGCCTAAGCATATTGACCCCAATAAGGATATTTCTTTCAGTAACACGATCTCTAATGCTTGGAATATTAAGTTCTTTCCGCATATTTAAAATTTTGGCAGGACGAGGGCATCCTAGGATGATCCTCATTGCTTCGTTTTGCAGTTTTTCCAGCCCTGCAAGCTTCCAGTCAGACACGAGTGCAAGTAGTGGCGCCGCATAATCAACCAATGATCTAATATAAGCAAGATACATCATTTTCACAATTTTAACATTAGCTCCATACCTGGGATGAAAACCTGCCACAACTCTAAGTGCCCTCAGCCTTTCTTTGTACTGGCGACAAAGTCTCGTTACAACAGGTCCAAGTAGTAGAACCTCAAAGCCTAGATACCTGTATCTGCTTACATATTCTAGAAGAGATCCATCATGCAACTGGATCTGACGAACTGTGCCTCTCTGCCGAGGAGGACGCCTGTTGAGTATCTTTGTTTTATCCCCCGAGATTTTTAACCCCAGGTCCTGACACGAGGCTAGTACATGATTAAGAATGTTTCACCCATGGAGGGGTGAAATGCTCTTGTTGCCTACAGTGATACAGTTCATGTAGGTTATAAAACTTAATGCAATTGCACGTTTTCACAATCCATTTAGATCTGTGTGTATTTACCTCTAGACACTTGGTAAGATTCACTGTGACAGTGTCTGGTTCGTTTCTCAACATTCTAATACCGAGTACAGTGTTAATTTCAACAATCCTATCACTGATACTAGAAATACCAAGCTCCTTCCTCATGTTAAGAACTTTTGTAGATCTGGGACAGCCAAGAATAATCCTGAGAGCTTCATTTTGCATTAACTCCAAGGGTCGGAGAGAACTTTCTCTAGCTAATATCAACAGGGGAGCAGCATAATAAATTTAAGGACCTAACATAGGCTATGTACATCATTCTCACGATTCTCACATTAGCACCATAGTTGGGATTGTAGCCAGCAACAGCTTTGAGAGCATTTAGCCTAGCTTTGCATTTCTTGTTTAGTTGTGGTATAGTGGATTTGTTAAAGGGTACATCTACACCAAGATATCTGTAAGTTTTAACGTAGCTAATGATTTCACCCTGCAAATAGATGGGTGGGGGATGTCGTTTGCTTGTTAAGATCTTTGTTTTAGAGGAAGATATTATGAGGCCTAGTCGATTACAAATTGCTTGAACTTCATTAAGAATGGTATTCATCTTCTTATGCCCTGTTGTATGGATCATGATATCATCAGCATAGCTTATAGCTATATGTTTAGGTGAGGCAGGTAGAGCATTTAGGAGAGCATTAATCAGAATATTAAATAGCATGGGACTAAGAACTCCTCCCTGCGGTGTACCTAAAGACATTTCTTTAGAATCACTTCTGAAGCCTTGGTAAAGGACAGAGGATATTCTATTTGACAGGTATCCTATTATCCAGCAGAGTAAGCTACCACCAATATTCATTTTGGCTAGTTCATGTAGTATAACGGTTCGGTTCGGTTCACAATATCAAATGCAGATTTTAGATCAAGAAAAGTGGTAAAACTAGTAGAGGTGTGTGCAGTGAGAAAGGTGGAAATACAGTTCTGCACACTTTTACCTTTCATGAACCCATAGAGGTAGGGGGAAAGTTGGTGTCTGATTCTGTAGTACAGTCTGTTAAGCATCATTCTTTCAAAAGTTTTACAAAGACAACTAGTTAAGGAGATCGGCCTAAATGTATCATGCTGTTGGGGCTTAGGGATAGGCACAATGAGACTATTGGTCCAGGAAGTAGGAAGAACGCCCTCAATGTAACTGAGATTATACAGTGCCAACAAAGGGTTATCAGGCACGTGCCTTAGAGTTCTGAGAATATCATAGGTTATACCATCCTCTCCAGGAGCAATTGATCGACCTTTGGTTAATGCATTATCTAATTCATACTCGGTAATTGCCAGCATGGGCTACAAGGGGGTGGTGAATACGGAGGAGAAGTAAGGATGATTGGAAAATGATCACTGTCATGCAAGTCCAGGAGGACAGACCAGGTAAAGTCTAGTACAGTTGAGGAAGAGCAAACCGAGAGATCGATGCCAAAGAATGAGTACGAGGATCAAAATCGGTGGGAGTATCTATATTAAAACATGGAGGGGGAGAGAAGTGAGAAAAGCCTCCAACTTAATGCTGTGGGAGTCACAGTGAGACCACCCCCTAGAGGAAATGGTAAGCATTAAAATCGCCAAGTAACAAAAGTGGTGGCGGTAAGGAAGAAACCAGAAATGCAACATCTGGGATAGATAACGCCCGAGAAGAGAATTACAAAGAACAGATTGTATACCACTTATTCAAGTAGATACAGGTTGTAGTGTAATGCAGCTAAGTATGAACAAAGAGCTAAAGGTATGGAATACCGGTGCGTACAAGAAGTGCACTTTCATTGAAGGTTCCATCGGGAAAAGGATCAGATGAATATAATAAAACAGCCCAAGATGGGATGGATAACAGTGGAGTGAATTTGGATTCTTGTAAATAAACACAAACGGGAAAACTGGGAGAGCAACACCTGAAGCTCACCCTGGTTACCTCTGAGGCCACGATATTCCACTCTAAATAAGCCATGATTTGCAAAGAGAAATATGCAAGAAACCGAAGGTAGAGGTATCTACGAACTAGAAGGGTTAGAAAAGTCCATGTGTGGAGGCAGCGGAAGATGCACAAGCAGCGAAGGATTGGGACGCTGCGGAGAAAGAAGTTGTGTGCAGACGGAGAAGAGTGAAGAGGAGGAACAGGAGGTGGATTGGTGTCCATCAATGGTCTAGTCTCCTCAATATATTTGGAGATAGCTTCAAGTGCTTCAGAGGACAAAGACTTTGTATGTGGGATGATGTTGGAGATGGGAGGAGGAGGGTGAGTAAAGATCGGGGTGATGATGGAATTTACCAACGTGGGGGGGGGGAGGGACGACGAGAGGTTATAGGTAACTTGAGAAGCTTGGTAGGGGACAGGAGAGGAAGGTACTATACGAGGAGGAGGTAAGAGGTAAAGAGCCAGGCACTGAGACAGGAAATGAAAGAGATTTATCCTTTGGAGATTTGTTGGACTTTGAAGAAATAGAGAGGCGAGGGGGAGGAGCTGTTGTGCGAGGTCTTGTAGGCATAAAAGCTTGTGTGTGAGATGAAGATTGGAGAACAGTAGGAGGTGACAAGGTAGGGGCCTCGGAGTCCAGGACTGCAAAAAAGGTAGATACAGAGATGACTGTCGAAGGTGTGATTGCAGAGGAAACCACAGGAATTGGGACCTCAGAGATTGAGGGTCTCAGTAACTCGAGAATAAGAAATATGGAAAAGATGAGAGACTGCCATGGCATAAGTAAAGATTTCTGTCTCTGAGACAACGGATTTCACATTCGTTCAAGTAAACCTGGCAATGATGAGAATAAAATGGCTGAACTTCATGACAATTGAGGCAGGAGGGAGGTAGACCACAAGATGTATTGGTATGATCATCATCACCACAGACTGGGCATTCAGCCATGGACCTGCAATATTCTGCCGAATGGCCAAACCGCTAGCAATTTTTACACTGTTGTGGTGTAGGGGTCACCTGTCGGACTTGTAAACAGTGACCCGCAATACAAACCGATGATGGAAGCTCACGGCAGTCAAAAGTTAAGCAAGCTACATTGCAAGGGGTAGTGCCTACACCAGTGGGCAGGCAGTACATACGTGTCTACTTTAAGGATAGGGAGGTCTTGCAGCTCAAGCTGTTTCAGAATGTCATCACCACATGCCTGGAAATTATGTTCAACAATGGTATGTGGTAGAATGACTACCACTGCAAGAATTGAGAGTGATGTTTTTCAGTTGTCACAGGAATGGCATCTATGGTTGTAAGGAGAAAGATTGTGAAAATTTGTCTGGACTGCCTCCATGTGAGTTGTCTACCTAAGCAAGCTCTGTTGACACCGAGCCCTGAGGTCGGTACCTCAGCCTCACAAGTGGCTTATAGGACAGATTTCCATAAATGACTGATGTTGCAAGAAATCTCACCTGCATGCACTTATAAAGGACTAAATTACTTGGTGTCGGAGAATGTATCCTGGTCTTCAACCTCCCTAAGCTTTAGCCCCTCTGGACTTCCCCTCAGAACCACGTGTAACTGGGAACCTTAATTCCTGCAATATTCAGTCGGTATTAGTGACCTGCCTGCACCTCAAAAATTCCTGTTTCCAAGGGGATGTGTATCCCCTAGTATAACTATGCAAAAATAGACACTAGCTTTTAAGCCTGACGGAGTGATGCCGGTACATACTGGTCATGGGCCGCCCGCCTGCACAAAGACCCACAGCTCAACTCACTTGCAATTTCCTCCAGAAACTGGCCAGAATACTGAGAAAGAAAGGGAGGTCTTGTCTTACTGTATGGGCCTGACAGAGGAGGGCATCTATGGTACTTCGAGGTGCCTCCACCAGATTTCCCCAGGTCTAGTATGTGAAGACACATGGGGGCGCCGCCTGCTGTTCACGGCACTTGTTGATCTGATGGTGTCTCGTCTTAGAAGAAGGCACTGTGGTCTCAAAACTCCATGCCCCAGCATTCAAACTTGGGCTGCCAGTTCTCCCTGGCTAATATAACCTAGTGTTTGCCTACATTACCGGCCTATTACTACCTGCATTAAGGTCTTAGGTCTACATTATTATCTACACTTGCCTCAATAGTCCTAATATTAGTTCACTAACAGTATAAACTACCAACCTCTTCCTCGAAGGGTAAATCTATCAATCAAATGTACCTTCCAACCATCTTCGCCAACCCAGGTGTGTGTGTGTGTGTTTTGGGCGAATGTAAGGGCCACCCAACCCAACTGTTCCATCCGTGACATGCTGGGACCTTCGTACGACGTATCCATCCTGTAGAACTTTAGGACCGAATAAATTTCCACAAAGATTGTGAGGAGCTTGGCTAGCATTCTGTACTGTAATGATGTGTGCACCGCTTTTGAGAGCATGAAACAGAATATTGCAACCAACATTGTGTAGAAGCACCTTGCTGATACTATGATCAGAAAGATATTCTGAAGATGTCGGTTGTAGAGTGAAAAACTTCGTCCATTGTGTACTATGATGCATAGTATGTAAAGGAAGTTATTGTTATGTTGGTCTTTTCTGAGCAGAATGAGAGTCAGTCAAAATAGTGTCAGAAGAAGGTCATGGTCATTTAGATACAGGACCAGAGGCAGTCCGTCTTGAGGCAGGAATGCGATCCAAAAACTGTCACACCATATTCGGAGAAGCTGAAAGCACAGTCAAAGATGTGCGGAGGTCAGAGGTGTCAACGGAGTCAGGCCGAGCCTCTGTATCAGGAGCATGGGACAAAATGTCACCTGCAAAAGATACAGGGGCAGTAGAAAGGTCTGAAGAATGATCTGGTAACAAGGTAGGGTAATCAGAGGGTGCTGCTACAGGAAGGGGCCCAGGGGGAGGTAGATGGACCTGGGACTCCATGGTTCAGAAAAAAAAAGAAAAAGAAAACTAAAGGAAAACAGAAAAAATGGGGGGGGAGCATGGAGGGGCAGCTCCCAGGGGGAAAGGACTGCAAGTCTCCCCTTCCATCCCCAAGAGGATAACCTCAGTGCAGCTGGTAGTGCAGATGCAGCATTGAACTCATGCCATCATACCCTACCCTTCAAGCCAGTAAAGCAGCAAAGCATACCTCCTTTGGTCACCACCTTCTGGAATCTGACAGGCAGTCTCCAGAGATACACTCCTCACGTGAAAGACACTGAAGCCTCGCTCACCCCTGGTAGACTGGAGAGGGATCGAGATCTCTAGATGATCCAGATTCCACAGCAAACTGCACTGCCACCAAGGACCTCAGCGAAAGGAGATGGACCCCAGAACCCCTTCTCAAGTCTAGAAACTACAAAGCCTAAGGTAACAACCTCAAAGGCAGAAACAGGAAAGGGGAAGTGGAGGGATGGGGAGAGGAGGAAAGGGAAAGGGCTGACGGGGAGGATGGGATAGGGAAGGGGGGGACTGGGGGGTAATTAGGTTCGGTCTAAGGAAGAAGACCAAAAGGTCTAATTCCTCAAACTGACAGCCTCTTCACCGTGCCAAGGAGCCCCCCCCCCCCTATCTCCTTGAAGAGAAGAGACAGATACCAATGAGTTAGAAGAGTGTCAGATGTGAAGACAAGAGTGTTGTCTCCTATTACGATAAACTTTATAAACCATAGGCGTTGATAGTCTAGGGGAGATATTTTAATGGAGAATTATTCTCTAGTTATATCACAATAGGTTGTAAGGAGATCGACAAACTTTGTCGAATGTATCTTTAATATAATGTAGATATTGTTATAGACTTAAGGTATTTTGTTGTACCTTTTTCTTAATTAATATATAAATAGACTTATAATACCACTTATAAATTAAAAGACCTTCATTCTTAGCTGAATGAACCTTTAATATTCAGTTGAACAAAAAGTTACATCATCCTCTATTTTTCTAAGGAGATTAGGCTGTTGACTTAGAAAACTTGAAGTCTCTCACATACGAGAACTTCTGTATAATGAAAATTCCACAATTTCTGGTGACTTAAGTGAATAAAAACTCTAGACCAAATGCTTCATCGTTTAGGTTAACAGGAGTAAGCCATGGAGACCTTCTCTATACCGAGAGAGATGCTGTACTGCCTGCTCTACTCCACTCACCTCTGACGTAAGCTCGCGTCAGGCGAGGTAGTAACCAGAGGTGAGGTCATAAACGGTTGTTATCATTGGTGAATGATGCACCAGCACAAAATACATATATACATAAAATGAGAAAGATGAAAATGAATATTTAATATTATAAAGATGATTTTCGTCGATTTAACTAATAACGACGATAATCGCTGTGGAAAATATTTTAATTTTCCAAAGCTATAGTGCCTAATAGGTATTTAATGTGTTGATCTGGGTCAAAACTGTATTTGAAAATGGAATAGAACCAACAGAGTTCCCTCTGCGCCTGCGCGGATGTGCGGGGAGACAGGTCGAGTCGGGGCATGGGGGAGCGGGAGTGTTTTGAATGGGGTTAAAAGGCTGTGAAAACATGAGACCGGGAAATTGGCATTCATGGCGGCCTAAGGATTAATATAGGCCTCACTTCATAATAGGAAGTGTCATAACTGTTCCTGATGAAGAGTGAAGGAACGTGATTTACGGGACCACCTTAATAAAGCGGTAAAATTAGTGAATAATGGTGGGACCGGCGGTGACTGGTGCGACATCATAAAGTGTCCAGGGGAAAATACCCATGATTTAATCCTCACTCATCGGTCTCAGATCTTAATGGAGTGACCTCTAATGTGTATAATAATTATGAGACATTAAATCGTCTTGTGAATTGTAATGTAATCAATGATAATAACACTAAGTTAAGAGAATGCGTGAAGTGAAATAAGTCGCCTTGCTCCGAGTGAACACGTTAGACCTCGTGGTTCCTGTCCCGAAGATAGTGAAGTTTTTATGGAGTCACGACTTGTAAACTGGGACAAACCAATGGACACCTCGTCCTGCTGGAATAAGAACTGTGTCGGTGTAGCAGGACATCGAAATGAGATGGTGAATGGAGGAAATAAGGAGCATCAATCACCCACAGTTAAGTAACCCTTCTAGTTATAACAGACTGATACTGGCCAGTTAGGTATGTTGTAATTGGATAGGTTATGGGCGATCCAGCTACATCGTGACCACCAGAGAATATCTGGTAAGTGGTGGGATTATGTACAAGTGTTTTTCCTTGATGGATATATACATGTGCAACCTACCCCCCCCCTTCATTCAGTTAAACTAATATAATCTATACAGTCCACAATTAATTAGTAGCACCGTACTTGTGGGTGCTATCCAATTTATACTGGTCTCGGATAGATATGGATAAGATTGTGAGTGTCGAAGGGCCACCTGCAGTGACCAGGGGTGGTTAAGTTTTCTCACATGTCTACACGGGGTGACTACGGTAAACAATATAGTTGTTGTCTCCCAATGAGATTACTCGTATGCAT
This sequence comes from Cherax quadricarinatus, assembly GCF_026875155.1. NCBI lineage: Eukaryota > Metazoa > Arthropoda > Malacostraca > Decapoda > Parastacidae > Cherax > Cherax quadricarinatus. The sequence continues at coordinate 65,742,191 of NC_069404.1, forward strand.
GTAATGTTGAGGTACATACAGGTAACACCCCTAGAAAATTTTCCATAATCGCTATGTAATATTAGAAGGATGAACAAAATTGTAAGATATTTAGAGAAATCGCATATCAGCGTAACATCTCCCAACCTCGGTTAGGTTAGGTTAGGTAAGGTTCGTCAGGAAACAGGACAAATGTTTCCTGACGCGGGTCTTAGTCAGATGATGACCCGCCTTTGGAGCTTTTGGTCATCTGACCGAGGCCTTCTGCTGGCTTACCGGTCCACCCCTTTAAAAATTATGGTCATTTATCCCAACCTCGGTATCAATGACAAAAAGGCCAGAAACCCAAGCTTGGTTTGATAGAATGTAATGTTGCTGCCAACGTTTGTGAAGGTGAGTAGAGATTATAGCAAAATAGTCAGAGAATGGAATACCTCAATATGAACCTGGTAGGCCATGTACTGCATACCGTGCAGCAGAGTCTGCCTGCTCATTGCCTTATTAACATCAACATGACCAGGGACCCAGCAGAAAATTATTTATTTTTGCTAGTAATGCAGCGCAACTCAAGTTGTATACGTAGAACTAGGGGATGAGGTGAATCAATTTTTTTAATAGCTTGCAAAGTACTAAAGGAGTCTGAGATGATTACAAACACTGAAGTAGGCATAGATGCAATATGGATAATTGCAATGAGAATGACATACAATTCAGCTGTAAAAATGCTAGCCGAGTCTAATAAAAGACCTTGCACCAAACTGTCAGGAAACATTGCTGCAAACCCAACACCATCAGAGGATTTAGAACCATCAGTGTACACTGCAACAGCATGAGAATGAGATGGGAAGTGATTAAGAAAAAGAGAGCGAGAAGCAACTGAAAGGATTTGGGCTTTCGTGCAACTGAAGAGAAGATGAGTGACTAAAGACGAAGAGAAAAGGGGCGGAATAAACAGGGGCGATGAACAAATGACGGACCTCTGCTAACATCCATTACTATCCTGTACCTGGAGTATTACCTGGAGAGAGTTCCGGGAGTCAACACCCCAACAGCCCAGTCTGTGACTAGGCCTCATGGTGGGTCAGAGCCTGATTAGCCAGGCTGTTACTGTTGGCTGCACACAGTCCAATGTACAAGCCACAGCCTGGCTGGTCAGGTACTGGCTTTAGGTGCTTGTCCAGTGTCTACTTGAAGACAGCCAGGGGTCTATTGGTAATCCCCCTTATGTATGCTGGGAGGCAGTTGAACAATCTCAGGCCCCTGACACTTATTGTATTGTCTCTTAACATGCTAGTGACACCCTTGCTTTTCATTGGGGGATGTTGCATCGTCTGCTGAGTCTTTTACTCTCGTTGTAAGTGATTTTCATTTGCAAATTTGGTACCAGTCCCTCTAGGATTTTCCATGTGTATATAATCATGTGCCTCTCCCGCCTGCATTCCAGGGAGTACAGGTTCAGGAACTTCAAGCGCTACCAGTAATTGAGGTGTTTTATCTCCGTTATGCACACCGTGAAGGTTCTCTGTACATTTTCTAGTTCAGCAATTTCACCTGCCTTGAAAGGTGCTGTTAGTGTGCAGCAATATTCCAGCCTAGATAGAACAAGCGATCTGAAGAGTGTCATCATGGGCTTGGCATCCCTAGTTTTGAAGGTTCTCATTATCCATCCTGTCATTTTTCTAGCAGATGCGATTGATACAATGTTATGGTCCTTGAAGGTGAGATCCTCCGACATGATCACTCCCAGGTCTTTGACGTTGGTTTTTCACTCTATTTTGTGGCCAGAATTTGTTTTGTACTCTGACGAAGTTTTAATTTCCTCTGTTTACCATATTGGGGGAATTTAAATTTTTCCCCCTTTGTTTGGGGGCATTTTTTTTCGGGGCCCTCTTTTTTGTTTTTGTTTTTTGTGTGTTTTTTTTTTTGGGGGTTTCTTTTGTTTTTTATTGTTGTTGTTTTTTTTTTTTTGGTAAAGTTTGGTTTTTTTTTGTTTTTTTGTGTCTGCCTGTTTCCGGGGTAAAGGTTGGTTAAAGGTTTTTTTTGGGTTTTTTTTTTTTTGGGTTTAATTTTGTTTTTTTTTGTTTTGTTGGGGTGCTTTGTTAGTTTGTGTGGGTTGGGGTGTTTGGGTTTTTTTTTTTTTGGGTTTTTTCCTTTTTGTTTTTTTTTGGTGCTTTTTTTTTTTTGGGTTTTGGGTGGTTTGGAGGGGTTTTTTTTGAGTTGTTTTTTTTTTTGTGGAGAAATTTGTTTTGTTTTTGGTTTTTTTTTTTTTTTTTAAATTTTTTGTTTTCTTTTGTTTTTGTTTTTTCAAGAAAATTTGGTTATTTTAATTAAAATTTTAAGGAAAAATTTTTATTTTATTAAAAAAAAAATTTAATTTTTTTAATATGAATAGAAAAATAATTTTTTTAAAAAATTTTATTCAAAAAAAAAAAAAAAATTTTTTTATTTGTAAAAAATTATAGATCATTAAAATTTTTGTAAAGCATTAATAAAAAAAAATAAAAAAAAATTTTTAAAAAATTAAATTAATTTTTTAAAATATAATTTAAAATTAAAAAAAAAATTAATAAAAATTTAAAAAAAAAAAATTTAAAATTTAAAATAAATAAACAAATTTAAATAATAAAAAACTTTTTTTAAAAAAAAAAAAATTTTATTAAAAAAAATTAAATATAAAAAATTATAAATTTAAAAAAAATTTTTAAATAAATAATTTTTTTAAAAATTTTTTTAAAAAAAAAATTAAAAAAATTATCAATAATAAAAAAATTTTTAAAAGGGGGGGGAAAAAAAAAAAAACTAAAATAAAATTTAAAAAAAAAAAAAAATTATATTAATTTTTTATTTTTTTCTTTTTTAAAAATTTTTTTTAAAAAAAAAAAAAAAAAAATAAAAAAAAATTTTTAAAAAAAATTAAAATTATAAATGGGAAAATATAAAAAAATAATTTTTAAAAAAATTTTTATAAAATATCCAATTTTATAAAAATAAATTTAAAAAAAAAAAAAAAATTTTTTTAATATTTAAAAAAAAAAAATTATATAAAAAAATTTAAAAAATTAAAATTTAAAAAATTTTAAAATTTAAAAATTTTTAAATTTCACAAATAATAATTTTCATTTAAAATGTTTTAAATAAAAAAAAAAAAAAGGGGAAATTTTTTAAAAATTAAAAAATTATTATTATAAAAAAAAAAATTTTTTTAAAAAAAAAATAAAAGGGGGGTTTTTATGTTTTTTTTTTTTTTTTTTTTTTTTTTTTAAAAAAAAAATTTTAAAAAAATTTTTTTTTTTTTTAAAAAAAAAAAAAGGTTTTTGTGTAAAAGGGGGCCCTGGACATATGCGGATGTGTGAGGTGTTAGATGGGGACGAATGGTTTTTGGGACATGAAAGCTATTGGAGGTGGCAGGGTAATATTTTGTGAAGGGATTAGGGAAACCGGTTTGAGCCCTGGGGTGGGAAGTACAATGTGCATTTTAAAGGGAGGGGTTTTGGGGTTTTTGGCTGTTTGGGTGCCATTAAACTCTGCACCTCTGAAAAGACAGTGCTATTGTGTGAATGAGGTGAAAGTGCTTCTGTTGGGTCACCTCACCTCAGTGGGAATGGTTGGTGTGTTAAAAAAACCCCACAGGTGTGGGGTCCCTTGTATGTGAAAAGGGAAAATCGGCTCAGTTTTTAAAAAATTTTTTGGACACTTTTCAGCGTACTTTCATAATTAATAAAACAAATTTTGTGTTTTTTTGCAAAAACTTGGAGGAATAAAAATTGAATTTTTTAAAAAAAAATTTTTTGCTTTTAAAAATATTTATGGGGGAATAATCAAATTTAAATTTACTTAGGTTCTTGAGCAGAGGTATAAATTTCCCAAAGATTTTTTTTTTTTTTAATAAAGGGACAGTATTGCACTTCCTATGTATTCTGGTTTACTGCAATTATGTCAAACAATGAAATTCAAAGAAAAGAAATATTGAATATTGAAATGTATGATGGGTTTTTGATGGATATTAGTTAATTTTAAAGGGAAAAACATTTGAAAGTATATAAATATATTTTGAAGAATAAAAATTTTGAAAAATTTTAAGTGCCAAACCAATTCATTATTACGTTTGTTTAGTCAGTTTTAAGAAAACTTTTTTTAATTTTTTACAATAGTACAAAAAATTTTTAAAAAAGAGTTTTGTAAAAACTTTACAAAATGAATAAAAAAAAAGTTAATAAGATAAATTATTGGATGTAAAATTTACACCTTTAATATTTTCACAAAAAATAAAATTTTTTCTTTTTATACCACTACCAACAGTCTTAAAAGATACTAAATACCAAGGTAAAATAGGATGGTAACCCTTTAGTATTATAGGGGGTAACACCTTTTGTTTATAGGAGGGTAACACCATTAGTACTCAGGATGGAAAACCATTGTATATAGGATGGTAACACCATTAGTTTAGGTGGCACCATTAGTACTATAGGATGGTAACCCCTTAGTACTTAGGAGGTAACACCATTGTACTATGGATGGTAACCCCATTAGTACTATAGGATGGAAAAACCATTAGTACTATAGGATAGTAACCCATTAGTACTATAGGGGTAACCCCCTTTAGTGCTATAGGATGGAAAACACCTTTTAGTACTATAGGTGGTAACCCTTTAGTGCTATAGGTGGTAAAACATTAGCATTAGGAGGGTAACCCTTTGTATATGGATGGTAACCCCCATTAGCACTTTTAGGTGGTAACCCTTGTCTATAGGATGTAACCCCTTTTTAGTACTATGGAGGGTTAAAACCCCTTGTCTAAGGATAATAACCCATTAGCACTAAGGATGGTAACCCATTATATACGGTGGTTCCCATTGCACTATAGGATGGTAACACCATTAGCTTATGGGTGGTAACACCATTGTACTATGGATGGAAAAAACCCTAGCACTATAGGGGGTAACACCATTGTATCAGGTGGTAAACCTTGCACTTAGGAGGAAAATCATTAGCACTATGGTGGTAACCCCATTAGCATTATGGATGGTAACATATTAGTACTATGGTGGAAAACATCATTAGCCTATGGATGGTAACACCATTGACTATAGGATGGTAAAAAAATTTTGCATATGGGGGTTTACCCCATTAGTACTTAGGATGGTACACATTTACTATAGGAGGGTAACACCATTAGACTTGGATGGTAAAACCCTTAGTATATAGGATGGTAACCCCATTAGCCTATGGAGGGGTAACCCTTAGATTATGGATGGTACATTTTTTGACTATAGGATGGTAACATCTTTAGCACTATAGGATGGTAACCCCATTAGCATTATGGATGGTAAACCTTAACTTTTAGGAGGGGAAACCCCTTTTAGTACTAGAGGAGGGAATCCCATTTCCACAACAGTCTATTTAGGGGGTAACCCATTAGTACTTGATGGTAATACCAACGTATATAGGATATTTTTTAAGCCTAGTTCAGCAATTAGCAAAATAAGAATTTCCCTCTGAATATTTTAAAAGTATAATTTTTAAAATTTTTGCACAAAAAAAAAAAAAACCTTCTTTTCAAAACTTTTTTTGGAATCATTACTTGATGAAACCTTGATCTTAGCCATTCGCTCAAAAAAAATTACATACAACATTTTAGAAGATTAAATTGTTATTTTCCAATTTTAGTTACCTATACATAATTCTATTTTATAGGGTATTTTACAATTTTTTGGGGAAAAATTACCTTTTTTTTTCAAATGGTTAAAAAACTGTATAGAATAAGTTTAAAAAGGGGCCAAGTTGATGCCACTGTGCTTAAAGGAAAATTGTATAAAAAAAAAATATTTGTCATCTTTAGCTTCTCTGTTTAGTCATCTGTGAGTAGGGTTTTAAAAAAAAAGTAATATAGTACTCAGAACCAGGATGACCACTGTAAAAAATTTATGTTACTACATGTATCTGACTGTCATTAATATGTTTCCATAATATTCTACAGGGTACTTTGACTTGCAAGTTTAATTCGTTCTGTAACCACTATAATCAATTTTCTTGTCTAATCAAATAATTTTTACTGAAATTAATGAATGTATTAATTATTCCGCCCCCAAAAAAACCCCAATTTTTTTTTTATGGGTTTTTAAATAAATAAAAAGGTTTTAAATAGTAAAAAATTTGCCTTTTTGCCCGGGCCCAGCATGTTTTTGAAATGCTGGAAAAATACTTTTTATGAAATTTCCCTTTAGCACAAAATAAGATGGTGTCACTAATATGACAGTGCAGCAGTGGGGACTTTGATGATCTGGCACTGCCTTGGTTTACACATAAACAGTCTGTATTGTTTTTTTTTATTTGTCTGTCTGTTTGCTCTATGTTTTCTTTGTTCTGTTATTTTCTATTGCTGTGTTTCTTCTTCCTGTCTCTTACTTGCCTCTCTGTCTTAGCAAAAAAGCCATCATGAACAAAAAGGTATTACACCAAAGCAGAGTTTCAGTTTGATTCTGAACAAGTGAAAATGGTTTTTTTGCCAGTATGTTTTTTACCTTTTACTACAAGCTAGTATGCATTTTGTTGGGTTTTTGGGTTATCCTGGGAATTTACACTATGCATAAAGCATTTGTGTACCTCTGAGTAGAGACAGGATGACAGTGGGGGAAAAGACGTACAGAGGACAGACAAGATAGACAGAGAAGGAAACAATTTTGCAGACATAGAACGACAGAAGGAAATAGGACAGCCCAAAAAAAAAAAACAGCGGTGGTATTTCCTCGTATTCCCCCAAAAAGGCGGTGTATCTGAAGTCTTTTAACTAGATTTTTGGTCAAACTCAAAATAAAAAAAACAACAGGACGGCTTGTAATCAGAAAACTCGTAAGTTGGGGCATGTAAGTCAAAAGGACCGCTGACATGAGCTTGAACACAATTTCCCCCCCCTCTTATTGAACTTTTTCATATTTCCATCTTATTCATTAACGAACTCTTAAAATCAAAAAAATTTCATGGGAAAATATATATGTTAATTATTATATAGCCATAAAAATAGTTTGGCCTTGTACCATCATTAATAACTGTGGTGTGTGTTGGGGGTGTACGTTTCTCACCCACTTGGGTTGCAAGGGGCGAGTCCCAAACTCCTGGGCCCCACCTCTTCCTGGTGCTTAGGGACTCTCCCCGTCCATGAGCTTTATCATATCTGCTTAAAGATGTTGGGTCCCGCCTCCACTACTTCGTTCCCAAAAAAATTCCCCTTCTGATAGTCTGTGGCTGAAGAAATTTCCCAAAATCCCTGTGTTTTATCTGTGTCTTCAAAAATTCCCCTGTGCCTCTTGTTACTGGTCCCCAAATTTTGGAACATCTGTCTTTGTACCTTGTCAATTCCTTGTATTTTGTAGTGTTATCATGTCCTCCCATCTCTCCTGTCCTCCAGTGTGTCAGGTTGATTTCCTTAAAATTCCTGTAGGCATACTCTTAGCTCTGGGAATGTTTGTTGCAAAACTTTTCACTTTCTTAGTTTCTTTACATGCTTTGCTAGGTGTGGGTTCCAAAAATGGGGCCCCATATCCAATATGGGCCCGATTACACAGTGTAAAGGGTCCTGAAAGATTCCTTTTTAAGATGTCGGAATGCTGTTTGAGGTTTGTTTGTTTGTTTGTTTGTGGTGTGTGTGTGTGTGTGTGTGTGTTTGCTTTTAAAACGTCAGGCTGTTCCCCACCGAGGCCGGGGACCCAAAAAGACATAAAAACCCAAAAAGAAAAATAAAACTTTCATCTCATTCAACACTTTCACCCACTCCACAAAATATCTTCAGAGGCACAGCAAGATAGCTTAGACGTCCACCAAACTGCCACTATCCCAAACCCCTCCTTTAAAGTGCAGGCATTGTACTTCCTTTCCAGTACTCAAGTCGGTTATATAAAATAATGGTTTTCCCCGTTGTTGTAGTAGGCTGGTAGACAGCAACCACCAGGGGGGGGTACTACCGTCCTCAAAAGATGTAAAACGAAAGCTGAAATTTTTTTTCATGATGGTAGGTTGCTGGTGTCTTTTGCTGTTCATAAAAATGCAGATTACAGGTACGTCTTCTTTTACTTACAATTAGGTCACATACACTACTGTAAGTTTATTTATAAACACTATTGAGATTTCTTGATTTTATCTTTAAAAGTTTTTGGTCTTATTTCTTTTCTTTTATATCCATGGGGAAGTGGAAAAAGAATCTTTCCCCGTAACCATGCGTGTTGTAAAAGTCAAATAAAATGCCGGGACAATGGGGGTAACCCCTTTTCCCGTAAAGATTATAAAAAAATAAGAAGAAGAAAATGTCAAAGTGGGAAGTCTGAATGTGCGTGGATGTTTTGCAATGTAAAAAAGAGATGTTGTGGATGTTTGAATGAGAAGAAAAATGGGATGTCCGGCTTTTAAGTGAAAAAAAAGCTGAAGGGGGTGGGAGAGTTTCAATGGGAGGAATAAAAGGATTAGGTCAGGGGTTTTTAAAAAGGTTAGAGTAAAGAAGGAGTAGCAATAATGCTGAAAGGTGTTGGCAGGAAAAGAGGGACTAAAATGTATAAAATTAAAGGGTTTTGTGGAGTAAAAAAGTTGGGGTAAAAAAGTGGGGTTTTTGTAAGGTTTTTATGCACCCGGAGAAAAGAGAAAATGTAGGGAGAGAGGAGATTCTGGAAATGTTGAGTGAATGTGTGGGGAGTTTTTAATCAAGTGTGGAGTAATGGTGGTTGGGGTTTCAATGCTAAAGGGGTAAAAAAAATTTGGGGGAGGGGAGTGGTAAATTGGGGGGGCAGGGGGAAAAGTAATGGGGCCTTTTAATTGAGCTATTGTAGAAAGAAATTTGGTAATAAGTAATCATATTTTTTGAAAAAGAGGATAAATAATATAAAAGGGATGATGTGCACGTAATGAAGTAGTTTTTTAGATTAGATTGGTGGGTAAAAAGGGTTTATGGGTAGGTCCGGATGTACATGTTTTAGAGGGGATGATATATCGGGTCATTATTTGTTGTAGCTACATTAGAGTAAGAGGTGAGGGGGAAAAAAAAGGAAAGGGGGAAAAAAAGTAAAAGGGAGGTGAAAGTGTATAAACTAAGGGAGGAGGAAGTTCAGGAAGTATAGGACTATTTGGCAGAAAGGTGGGCTAGTGCAAAGGGAGTAGTGGGGGGGTTGAAGAGGGTTGGAATAGTTTTAAAAAAGCAGTATTAGAAAGTGGGGAAGAAGTTTTTGGTTATAGGGGGGGTGGGGGGGGGGGAGGAAAGAGGGTGATTGGGGAATGAGAAGTAAAAGGGTGTGATAAAAAAAAAAAAAAGGAGCTTAGAGAGGTTTTTACAAAGCAGAAGTGTTATAAAAAAGGCGAGATATGGGAGTTAAAAGAAAGGGGAAGGAGTGGGGAGAGAGTGCAAAAGGGGAGCAGATAAAAGAGTGGGAGAGGCACTGTCAAGGAAAATTTAAAGAAAAAAAGAAAAAATTTTTGGGTGAGTTAAACAAGTTAAAAAAGCCTAGGGAAATATGGATTTGTCGTTAAAAAAGAGTAGGGGATTTTGTAGTGGGGAGAGGGGGGTTTAGGTAGATGGCGAGAATATTTTGAGGAAAATTTTTTAAAGTTTGGGAGAAAGGGGGCGGTAATTTCAGCACTGGCCGGGAGGTATCCATCTTTTTGGGGTGAAAAAGCAGAAGTAATGTGGTGGGTAGTGAGGCCATTACATAGAATGAAAAGGGGGTAAAGCCTGGGCTGAGGGATAAAGAAGAAAGTTAAAAGGGGGGATATAGTGTTGGGTTTTTTTGGTCTTTTGTTTAAAAATGTTGAAAGAGGGAAGGTACCCGGGATGGCGGAGAGCTGTATAGTCCTTTTTATAAAGGGGAAAAGGGGGCAAAAAGATTGTAAAAATTATAGAGGAAAAAGTTTACTGAGTATCAGGAAAAGATCGGTGGTTATAATTTAAAAAATTGAGGAAAACAGAAAGTAGAATTGCGGTGAGCAAGGGGGCTAGAGTGGGTGGGGGGTGTGTAGATAAGGTTTTAAATTTAAGGGATTTGTACATATTTGATAAAGGGGGGAAGTTTTTTTCAAATTTAAAAAGGCATATGATAGAGTGGATAGAGGAGCAATGTGGCAGATGTTGCAAGTAATGTATTGGAATAGGTGGTAAGTTACTAAATGCTGTAAAGAGCTTTTATGAGGATAGTGAGGCTCAGGTTAGGGTGTGTAGAAGAGAGGGAGAATACTTCCCAGTAAAAGTATGTCTTAGACAGGGATGTGTAATGTCCCATGGTTGTTTAATATATTTATAGATGGGGTTGTAAAAGAAGTAAATGCTAGGGTGTTCGGGAGAGGGGTGGGATTAAATTATGGGGAATCAAATTCAAAATAGGAATTGACACAGTTACTTTTTGTGATGATACTGTGCTTATGGGAGATTCTAAAGAAAAATTCGAAGGTTAGTGGATGAGTTTGAGAATGTGTGTAAAGGTAGAAAGTTAAAAGTGAACATAGAAAGAGTAAGGTGATGAGGGTGTTCAAATGATTTAGATAAAGAAAAATTGGATATCAAATTGGGGAGGAGGAGTATGGAAGAAGTGAATATTTTCAGATACTTGGGAGTTGACGTGTCGGCAGATGGATTTATGAAGGATGAGGTTAATCATAGAATTGATGAGGAAAAATGGTGAGTGGTGCGTTGAGGTATATGTGGAGTCAAAAAACGTTATCTGTGGAGGCAAAGAAGGGAATGTATGAAAGTATAGTAGTACCAACACTCTTTATGGGTGTGAAGCTTGGGTGGTAAATGCAGCAGCGAGGAGACGGTTGGAGGCAGTGGAGATGTCCTGTCTAAGGGCAATGTGTGGTGTAAATATTATGCAGAAAATTCGGGAGTGTGGAAATTAGGAGAAGGTGTGGAGTTAATAAAAGCATTAGTCAGAGGGCAGAAGAGGGGTTGTTGAGGTGGTTTGGTCATTTAGAGAGAATGGATCAAAGTAGAATGACATGGAAAGCATATAAATCTATAGGGGAAGGAAAGAGGGGTAGGGGTCGTCTCGAAAGGGTTGGAAAGAGGGGGTAAAGGAGGTTTTGTGGGCGAGGGGCTTGGATTTCCAGCAAGCGTGTATGAGCGTGTTTAGGAGTGAATGGAGACGAATGATACTTGGGACCTGACGATCTGTTGGAGTGTGAGCAGGGTAATATTTAGTGAGGGATTCAAGGAACGGTTATTTTCATATAGTCGGACTTGAGTCTGGAAATGGGAAGTACAATGCTGCACTTTAAAGGAGGGGTTTGGGATATTGGCAGTTTGGAGGGATATGTTGTGTATCTTTATACGTATATGCTTCTAAACTGTTGTATTCTGAGCACCTCTGCAAAAGCAGTGATAATGTGTGAGTGTGGTGAAAGTGTTGAATGATGATGAAAGTATTTTCTTTTTGGGGATTTTCTTTCTGTTTTGGGTCACTCTGCCTCGGTGGGAGACGACCGACTTGTTGAAAAAAAAAAAAAAACTGGTTTCCCTGAATCCGTTCACTAAATATTGCTCTGTTCACACTCCAACAGCTCGTCAGGTCCTAAAAACCATTCATCTCCATTCACTCCTATCTATACAGTATATATATATATATATATATATAGGGGGGATGGGGTACCTTCATGCTGGTAAAGGGCTCTTAATTCACATGACTGGAGCTCCTCATTCCTTCTAGGATCAATCATGATTACCTCCAATCCCCAAGTGCTGTATATCCCCTCCGTGAACATAATAATAATGTTCTTATATTGTTATATTTTTTTCATGTGTGTTTATAAGATTTTAATGTAAAAAATAAAAAAAGAGATTACATTAAAGCTATCCACTAACATGAGATGGTATTAAGACTGCTATAATACACACAATGTTTAGTCTTGTTTGTATGAACAAACCATCAGAGGAGTAAGGCTATAATATCAATTGCTAATAAGTGATGTTGCACTCTTCCTCACACATGCATCTGCAAATATAGAGCTTACTGGTATATATCTTTGCGAATGGAATTTTATATAATTACATAACAAGCCTTATATTAGAAACCTTAATTCTGCCTGTTATGGAAAGAAAAATACAAATTTAATATACAGTGTACAGTATATGTAACTTGACCAGTAAGTTAATTTATTATAAAATATCACTCTCGGCAGATCACACTGGCGCCCAAATGTATAATAAAATTAGTAAGCTACTATACATATAGTGCTAGTCACAGCATTATGCTGGGTGAGCGCCCCAGCACAATGCCGTGATGAAAATCGAAGGCCTACCATACAGGGGGGTAGCAGCCGTTAGCATGATGTCACGTCCTGCTGCCACCCTCCACAGTGACTCCTCAGTGCTCACATGGCTGCCGTGGTGAGGAAGTGTTGCACTTTTGTCTCTCATCCGCAATCTTTTGTCTGGTGTTACCTTTGGTTTTGGGGCTATACATGTTTGATTATAGGTAAAAGGAAGTCTTTAAAACCTGAAACTATAGCTCAAATCATAGGGCTTCACAAAGTTGGGCACCAGATGAAAGAAATAGTGGAGAATGCTAGTGTCTGTGAGCATTCAGTGAGGGGCTGGGTGCAGCGTTTCAAAGCTGGTGGTGGTGTTGAGTTACCGTCTGCCAAATCTCGGCAGGCCCTCGAAGAAGACATCTGTTCGTACCTTAACTGTGTTAAAGCAGTAGTTAGAGAGTACACCTAAGATAACTGCTAGAGAATTGAAAGAAAAGAACCCACATCTTCTCTCAGAGGTGTCTGTAAGAACTGGGCTACAGTAGTCACTGCCAGATTATGAAACCGATCCTCTCCAAGCCACAGAAGAAATGTAGGCTGGATTATGTAAAGAAATATCTTCACTGGAATCCTCAACAGAGATTAAGCAACCTTCACCATCAGCTGTAACGTGGGGGACATGTGTACCGGCCAGAGGTAGTGACCCGACTAGACCAAGCTACACTGTGGGACCACAAATACCCAGACTCACTCATGGTTTTGGGGTGTTTCAGTGTTCAGTGTTGGTGAACTCATTGTGCTTTCCAAAAACCAGTATATGAACCAGTATAATTACCTGGAGTTGTTGCGTGACAATTTACCTGAGGTGTTTGACAAGTGTGGGGCTACAAATTTTAAGCAGGACGGTGCACCGTGTCCATACCACCAAATCTGTAGTTCAGTGGCTTAAGGACTGTGAAGTGAGGTTCTTTGATGACTGGCCAGGCAATTCCCAGACTAAACCCTACTGAGAACTTCTGGTCAATAGTGAAATGAAGTTTACTGGACAAGGATATCAGTTCCATCCTGCAGCTGGAGGTTGCTCTACATGAGGCATGGAATAACATACCTCCCAAACCCTCAAGAATTTGTGTGAGAGTCTTCCTACATGGGTGAGGGACGTGATTAAGCATAAAGGATGCTGCATCAAGTATTAAAACCTCAATAATGTGCAATATATACTTATTATAATCTTTCATGGTATGTGTTTGTGTTTTGGTATGTGTGTGGGGGAGGGGTGGCATAATGCCATGACTAGCACTGTATATATTCCTTACTCTTAACCCTTTCAGGGTTTTGGACGTACTAGTACGGCTTACGCACCAGGGTTTTTGACGTCATAGTATGCCTAAATTCTAGCGCCTATTTGCGAGAGAAAGCTGGTGGCCTTATGAAAGAATGGGTTATTGTGGTCAGTGTGCGCAGTATAAAAAAAATCATAACACAGTGCGTAATGAGAAAAAAAAATTTTGACCGTGTTTTTGGATTAAAAGGACTTTGCACTGTATTTAGAGGTATTTGATTTTATAAGTTTCCTGTTCATTTTATATATGGAAGACATATTACAGAAATTGTGAGATATTTTTTACGGTTTTAATGAAAAGTACTTGAAATTGACCCAAAGTAGCAGAAAATGTTCGATTTTTATCAAATTCAAAAGTAAAAAAACATTCTACGTGCATAAGAAATTGGTTAATATTTTACAAGTCCGCTGATATTATTTAACATTTTCATAATGCAGTGTCTATAAAAGTAATCTTCTATTTTTTGTGGAATAAACTTCAAAGTGGAAAGCAAAAGAAAGTAAGAGGGGCATGGGGTGTGAAAGAAAGGGTGTTATTTGTGAAAAAGTTTTTTTTTTGGGCCCCAAAGAAATTGGATTTTTTTTGTGTGAATTTGGAAAAAA
>NC_069404.1:65756833-65775384 GCF_026875155.1 Cherax quadricarinatus
TACAAACATGTCATTTGGATACAGTATTATTTCTGTTTCAGATCAGTAGAGTCCTCAGTTCTTATTTGTCTTCACTCTAGTCGTCATTTTTGTTTTCAACATCTCTACCCATTTCTATCAGTAAATGTGCAAATTAGTTTGTTAGTGACAACATGAGAATGTTCACCAGATGACAGATACTTCACTACATATACTTAGCCACTTGAAATTTGAAATGTAATGAGAGATTCCATTGTATATTGATGTAAAAATGTAATTACTGTATATTATGTGATACCATTACTGTACTACATTGTACTGGCTGTTATTTTCCCAGTGTTCTTGTAGAGGTGTCAAATACTATAATGTGGTTCTATAGACACTCAACCAACCAGTTCAGATTTGAGATTCAGTAAAAAAAAAAAATTATCAATGTAAAGCTCTGCAATGATATGGCAATAATGTGTTCTTAAGAATTGGGCAAATGTTGAGAATGTTCACTTTTGTAAATTATTTATCTTAATTAATATATGTAGAGCCTAATAATAATATACTGGTACATGTTTACTTTGTAAAATATATTTATTTGATAGGAAAAATGTTAATATTATTACGTTGATGGAAGGAGCGCTAAACTCATAGGGTTCACACAGCACCACATAAAGACAAAGATTTACTTCTTTGTAAAAGTTATAATGTGTAATTACATTTTTGATGTGTTATGTACAAAGAATGCCACTATCTTGCCAGGGCATCTAGGGCAGACTAATCCTAATACTTAAAGACTACTTAAGTCTAGACAGAATGAAGGTGGTTAATTTTTAATTATGTATACAATATTTAATTTTATTACTGATACGAAGTAGTCAAAATTTGAAAGTGGAAGGCAGTTAGGGTTCAACCAAGGAAGAAGGGGGAGGTCAGGTTTAATTCCATGGATCAAGAGCCCATCAGTGGCATCAAGGAACTTTCCTTAACCCTTTCAGGTTCCCCAGGCCCTCTCCCAGACTTGTTCTCAGGGTCGCCCAAATTTAAAAAAAAAAAAAAGAAAAATATTTTTTCTGTACGAAAAGATAGAGAATCTTTTCCCGATCATAATGACAATAAAAGTATGAAATTTGATGGAAAACTTACGGAATTATGCTCTCACGAAGTTAGCGGTCTCGACGATGTTTACGCATCCGGGATTTTGCCCACTTTGAGCCCTATTTTCGGCCAATTCCAGTGTACTAGTCGACAAAAATTATAACTATTTCGCTAGAACTCCATTTTTTCTATCGAATGAGTACAAGAAACCACCCATTTACGATTTCAACTATCCAGTAAAGTGGTCAGAATTTAGCAATTTTGCCAATTTCACACAAATTTCAAAAGATGCCAATTTCTGAATAGGGCCCAGAATGAACAAGAAAGACATTCCTGGCACTAAAATAACATTTCCTCTGTTCATTAGTCACATCCCCATGCCCCTCTTACATTCTTTTGCTTTCCACTTTGAAGTTTTATTCTCACAAAAAATAGAAGATTTACTTTTATGCAGACTACTGCATTAGTGTAGAAATGGTATAAATAATATCAGCGGACTTGTGAAAGAATATTAGACTCACCAGTTGACGTGTATTGGATGCGTAGCATGATTTTTTTACTTTTGAACTTTGGTAAAAATCGAACATTTCTGCTACTTTGAGCTCAATTTCAAGGTACTTTTCATTGTAAAACCAGTCAAAATCATCTCAATTTCTGTAATATGTCTTCCATTATATAAAATGAGACCAGGAAAACTAGAATACAACAATAAATACCATACAAAAATACAGTGCAAAGTCGCTGTTTTAATCCAAAAACACGGCGCTAGAATTTAGGCATACTAGTACGTCAAAAACCCTGGTGCGTAAGCCATACTAGTACGTCCAAAACCCTGAAAGGGTTAAGAGGTAAGGAATATATATAGTGCTAGTCATGGCATTATGCCACCCCTCCCCCACACACATACCAAAACACAAACACATACCATGAAAGATTATAATATAGTATATATTTGCACATTTATTGAGGTTTTAATACTTGATGCTGCATCCTTTATGCTTAATCACGTCCCTCACCCATGTAGGAAGACTCTCACACAAATTCTTGAGGGTTTGGGGAGGTATGTTATTCCATGCCTCATGTAGAGCAACCTCCAGCTGCAGGATGGAACTGATATCCTTGTCCAGTAAACTTCATTTCACTATTGACCAGAAGTTCTCAGTAGGGTTTAGGTCTGGGGAATTGCCTGGCCAGTCATCAAAGAACCTCACTTCACAGTCCTTAAGCCACTGAACTACAGATTTGGTGGTATGACACGGTGCACCGTCCTGCTTAAAATTTGTAGCCCCACACTTGTCAAACACCTCAGGTAAATTGTCACGCAACAACTCCAGGTAATTATACTGGTTCATATACTGGTTTTTGGAAAGCACAATGAGTTCACCAACACTCTGAACACTGAAACACCCCAAAACCATGAGTGAGTCTGGGTATTTGGTGGTCCCACAGGTGTAGCTTGGGTCTAGTGGGTCACTACCTCTGGGCCGGTACACATGTCCCCCACGGTTACAGGTGATGGTGAAGGTTGCTTAATCTCTGTTGAGGATTCCAGTGAAGATATTTCTTTACATAATCCAGCCTACATTTCTTCTGTGGCTTGGAGAGGATCGGTTTCATAATCTGGCAGTGACTACTGTAGCCCAGTTCTTACAGACACCTCTGAGAGAAGATGTGGGTTCTTTTCTTTCAATTCTCTAGCAGTTATCTTAGGTGTACTCTCTACTGCTTTAACACAGTTAAGGTATGAACAGATGTCTTCTTCGAGGGGCCAGGCCGAGATTTGGCAGACGGTAACTCAACACCACCACCAGCTTTGAAACGCTGCACCCAGCCCCTCACTGAATGCTCACAGACACTAGCATTCTGCACTATTTCTTTCATCTGGTGCCCAACTTTGTGAAGCCCTATGATCTGAGCTATAGTTTCAGGTTTTAAAGACTTCCTTTTACCTATAATCAAACATGTATAGCCCCAAAACCAAAGGTAACACCAGACAAAAGATGTGGCGGATGAGAGACAAAAGTGCAACACTTCCTCACCACGGCAGCCATGTGAGCACTGAGGAGTCACTGTGGAGGGTGGCAGCAGGACGTGACATCATGCTAACGGCTGCTACCCCCCTGTATGGTAGGCCTTTGATTTTCATCACAGCATTGTGCTGGGGCGCTCACCCAGCATAATGCTGTGACTAGCACTATATGTATAGTAGCTTACTAATTTTATTATACATTTGGGCGCCAGTGTGATCTGCTGAGAGTGATATTTTATAATAAATTAACTGACTGGTCAAATTACATATACTGTACACTGTATATTAAATTTGTATTTTTCTTTCCATAATAGGCAGAATTAAGGTTTCTAATATAAGGCTTGTTATGTAATTATATAAAATTCCATTCGCAAAGATATGTACCAGTAAGCTCTATATTTGCAGATGCATGTGTGAGGAAGAGTGCAACATCACTTATTAGCAATTGATATTATAGCCTTACTCCTCTGATGGTTTGTTCATACAAACAAGACTAAACATTGTGTGTATTATAGCAGTCTTAATACCATCTCATGTTAGTGGATAGCTTTAATGTAATCTCTTTTTTTATTTTTTACATTAAAATCTTATAAACACACAAGAAAAAAATATAACAACATAAGAACATTATTATTATGTTCACGGAGGGGACATACAGCACTTGGGGATTGGAGGTAATCATGATTGATCCTAGAAGGAATGAGGAGCTCCAGTCATGTGAATTAAGAGCCCTTTACCAGCATGAAGGTACCCCATCCCCCCTATATATATTATATATATATATATATATATTATAATAATATTAATATATATATATATATATATAAATATATATACTGTATAGATAGGAGTGAATGGAGATGAATGGTTTTTAGGACCTGACGAGCTGTTGGAGTGTGAACAGGGCAATATTTAGTGAACGGATTCAGGGAAACCAGTTTTTTTTTTTTTTTTTTTCAGCAAGTCGGTCGTCTCCCACCGAGGCAGGGTGACCCAAAAAAGAAAGAAAATCCCCAAAAAGAAAATACTTTCATCATCATTCAACACTTTCACCACACTCACACATTATCACTGCTTTTGCAGAGGTGCTCAGAATACAACAGTTTAGAAGCATATACGTATAAAGATACACAACATATCCCTCCAAACTGCCAATATCCCAAACCCCTCCTTTAAAGTGCAGGCATTGTACTTCCCATTTCCAGGACTCAAGTCCGACTATATGAAAATAACGGTTTCCCTTTAATCCCTTCACTAAATATTACCCTGCTCACACTCCAACAGATCGTCAGGTCCCAAGTATCATTCGTCTCCATTCACTCCTAAACACGCTCATCACGCTTGCTGGAAATCCAAGCCCCTTGCCCACAAAACCTCCTTTACCCCTCTTTCCAACCCTTTCGAGGACGTCCCCTACCCCTCTTTCCTTCCCCTATAGATTTATATGCTTCCATGTCATTCTACTTTGATCCATTCTCTCTAAATGACCAAACCACCTCAACAACCCCTCTTCTGCCCTCTGACTAATGCTTTTATTAACTCCACACCTTCTCCTAATTTCCACACTCCGAATTTTCTGCATAATATTTACACCACACATTGCCCTTAGACAGGACATCTCCACTGCCTCCAACCGTCTCCCGCTGCTGCATTTACCACCCAAGCTTCACACCCATATAAGAGTGTTGGTACTACTATACTTTCATACATTCCCTTCTTTGCCTCCATAGATAACGTTTTTTGACTCCACATATACCTCAACGCACCACTCACCATTTTTCCCTCATCAATTCTATGATTAACCTCATCCTTCATAAATCCATCCGCCGACACGTCAACTCCCAAGTATCTGAAAACATTTCACTTCTTCCATACTCCTCCTCCCCAATTTGATATCCAATTTTTCTTTATCTAAATCATTTGACACCCTCATCACCTTACTCTTTTCTATGTTCACTTTTAACTTTCTACCTTTACACACATTCTCAAACTCATCCACTAACCTTCGCAATTTTTCTTTAGAATCTCCCATAAGCACAGTATCATCAGCAAAAAGTAACTGTGTCAATTCCTATTTTGAATTTGATTCCCCATAATTTAATCCCACCCCTCTCCCGAACACCCTAGCATTTACTTCTTTTACAACCCCATCTATAAATATATTAAACAACCATGGTGACATTACACATCCCTGTCTAAGACCTACTTTTACTGGGAAGTATTCTCCCTCTCTTCTACACACCCTAACCTGAGCCTCACTATCCTCATAAAAGCTCTTTACAGCATTTAGTAACTTACCACCTATTCCATATACTTGCAACATCTGCCACATTGCTCTCTATCCACTCTATCATATGCCTTTTCTAAATCCATAAATGCAATAAAAACTTCCATTCCTTTATCTAAATACTGTTCACATATATGCTTCAATGTAAACACTTGATCTACACATCCCCTACCCACTCTGAAGCCTCCTTGCTCATCCGCAATTCTACATTCTGTCTTACCTCTAATTCTTTCAATTATAACTCTACCGTATACTTTTCCTGGTATACTCAGTAAACTTATTCCTCTATAATTTTTACAATCTTTTTTGTCCCCTTTCCCTTTATATAAAGGGACTATACATGCTCTCCGCCAATCCCTAGGTCCCTTCCCCTCTTTCATACATTTATTAAACAAAAGTACCAACCACTCCAACACTATATCCCCCCCTGCTTTTAACATTTCTGTCATGATCCCATCAGTTCCAGCTGCTTTACCCCCTTTCATTCTACGTAATGCCTCACTACCTCCACCACACTTACATTCTGCTCTTCTTCACTCCTAAAAGATGGTATACCTCCCTGGCCAGTGCATGAAATTACCGCCTCCCTTTCTTCCTCAACATTTAAAAGTTCCTCAAAATATTCTCGCCATCTACCTAATACCTCCCTCTCCCCATCTACTAACTCCCCTACTCTGTTTTAACTGACAAATCCATACTTTCCCTAGGCTTTCTTAACTTGTTTAACTCACTCCAAATTTTTTTCTTATTTTCATTAAAATTTCTTGACAGTGCCTCTCCCACTCTTTCATCTGCTCTCCTTTTGCACTCTCTCACCACTCTCTTCACCCTTTTTTTACTTTCCATATACTCTGCTCTTCTTAAAAACACTTCTGCTTTGTAAAAACCTCTCGTAAGCTACCTTTTTCTCTTTTATCACACCCTTTACTTCATCATTCCACCAATCACTCCTCTTTCCTCCTGCCCCACCCTCCTATAACCACAAACTTCTTCCCCACATTCTAATACTGCATTTTTAAAACTATTCCAACCCTCTTCAACCCCCCACTACTCATCTTTGCACTAGCCCACCTTTCTGCCAATAGTCGCTTATATCTCGCCCGAACTTCCTCCTCCCTTAGTTTATACACTTTCCCCCTCCCTCTTACTTGTTGTTGCCACCTTCCTCTTTTCCCATCTACCTCTTACTCTAACTGTAGCTACAACTAAATAATGATCCGATATATCAGTTGCCCCTCTATAAACATGTACATCCTGGAGCTTACCCATCAACCTTTTATCCACCAATACATAATCTAACAAACTACTTTCATTACGTGCTACATCATACCTTGTATATTTATTTATCCTCTTTTTCATAAAATATGTATTACTTATTACCAAATTTCTTTCTACACATAGCTCAATTAAAGGCTCCCCATTTACATTTACCCTGCACCCCAAATTTACCTACTACTCCCTCCATAACATTTTTACCCACTTTAGCATTGAAATCCCCAACCACCATTACTCTCGCACTTGATTCAAAACTCCCCACGCATTCACTCAACATTTCCCAGAATCTCTCTCTCTCCTCTACATTCTCTCCTCTACACTTCTCTCTTCTCCAGGTGCATACACGCTTACTATAACCCACTTTTCACATCCAATCTTTATTTTACTCCACATAATCCTTGAATTTATACATTTGTAGTCCCTCTTTTCCTGCCATAGCTTATCCTTCAGCATTATTGCTACTCCTTCTTTGCTCTAACTCTATTTGAAACCCCTGACCTAATCCCATTTTATTCCTCTCCATTGAAACTCTCCCCACCCCCTTCAGCTTTGTTTCACTTAAAGCCAGGACATCCAGTTTCTTCTCATTCATAACATCCACATCATCTCTTTCTTATCATTTGCACAACATCCATGCACATTCAGACTTCCCACTTTGACAATTTTTCTTCTTTTATTCTTTTTAGTAATCTTACAGGAAAAGGGGTTACTAGCCCATTGTTCCCGGCATTTTAGTTGACTTTTACAACACGCATGGCTTACGGAGGAAAGATTCTTATTCCACTTCCCCATGGATATAAAAGGAAAAGTAATAAGACCAAGAACTATTAAGATAAAATCAAAGAAAACTCAGATGAGTGTGTATAAATAAACATGTACATGTATGTGTAGTGTGACCTAAGTTTAAGTAGAAGTAGCAAGACGTACCTGTAATCTTGCATATTTATGAGACAGACAAAAGACACCAGCAATCCTACCATCATGTAAAACAATTTCAGGCTTTCGTTTTACACTCACTTGGCAGGACGGTAGTACCTCCCTGGGTGGTTGCTGTCTACCAGCCTACTACATACTAACTGGGAAACCAGTTATTTTTATATAACCAGACTTGAGTACTGGAAATGGGAAGTACAATGCCTGCACTTTAAAGGAGGGGTTTGGGATAGTGGCAGTTTGGTGGGACGTCTAAGCTATCTTGTCTGAGTGCCTCTGCAAGGATAGTTTGTGTGAGTGATGGTGAAAGTGTTGAATGATGATGAAAGTTTTATCTTTCTTTTTGGGTTTTTATGTCTTTTTGGGTCACCCTGCCTCGGTGGGGAACAGCTGACGTGTTAAAACGCAAACACACACACACACACACACTCACAAACAAACAAACAAACAAACCTCAGAACAGCATTCCGACATCTTAACAAGGAATCGTTCAGGACCCTGTACACCGTGTACGTCAGGCCCATATTAGAGTATGCGGCACCAGTTTGGAACCCACACCTAGCAAAGCATGTAAAGAAACTAGAGAAAGTGCAAAGGTTTGCAACAAGACTAGTCCCAGAGCTAAGAGGTATGTCCTACGAGGAGAGGTTAAGGGAAATCAACCTGACGACACTGGAGGACAGGAGAGATAGGGGAGGACATGATAACGACATACAAAATACTGAGAGGAATTGACAAGGTGGACAAAGACAGGATGTTCCAGAGATTGGACACAGTAACAAGGGGACACAGTTGGAAGTTGAAGACACAGATGAATCACAGGGATGTTAGGAAGTATTTCTTCAGCCACAGACTAGTCAGGAAGTGGAATAGTTTGGGAAGCGAAGTAGTGGAGGCAGGATCCATACATAGCTTTAAGCAGAGGTATGATAAAGCTCATGGTACAGGGAGAGTGACCTAGTAGCGACCAGTGAAGAGGCGGGGCCAGGAGCTTGGACTCGCCCCCTGCAACCTCAAGTAGGTGAGTACGTACACACACACACACACACACACACACAGTTATTAATGATATTAATGGTATTAATGATATTAATGGGATATTGGCAGTTTGGAGGGATATGTTGTGTATCTCTATACATATATGCTTCTAAACTGTTGTATTCTGAGCACCTCTGCAAAAGCAGTGATAATGTGTGAGTGTGGTGAAAGTGTTGAATGATGATGAAAGTATTTTCTTTTTGGGGATTTTCTTTCTTTTTTTTGGGTCACCCTGCCTCGGTGGGAGACGGCCGACTTGTTGAAAAAAAAAAAAAAAAACAAGTGCCAAACTATTTTTCATGGCTATGATAATAATGGTATACAGTATATATACTTCTTCCATGTAATTTTTGTATTTTACAGAGTTTGTTAATGAGATAAGATGGAATATATGAAAAAGTTCAATGGAAGAGGAGGGGGGGGGGCATTGTGATTCAAGCTCATGTACACCGGTACCTTGACTTACGAGTGCCCCAACTTACGAGTTTTCTGAGTTACAAGCCGTCACTCGGTTGATTTTTTACTTTGAGTTGTGAGCCAAAATCTGAGTTACAAGCGAGCTTCAGATACACCGCCACTTGTAGGAGATACTGAGGAAATACCAGCCGGCTGGTTTTGCTTTGGCTGTCTCTATCTCCTGTCTGTCTGTATCTATGTCTGTCTATTTGTGTCTGTCTCTGTCTATCTCTGTCTCTTTCTGTCTCTGTTACTGTCTATCTCTGCCACTGTCTATCTCTGTCTCTATCTCAGAGGTACACAAATGCAATTATGCATAGTGTAAATTACCTAGGATAACCCAAAAAATCCAGACAAAATGCTATACTTTGCTTGTACATATAAGGTATAATAAGCATGACTAACAAGTAATACACATTTTCACTTGTTCAGGAATCAAACGTGAAGACTCTGCATTGTGTGTAATACCTGTTGGTTCATGAGTGGCTCTTTGTCTAAGACAGAGAGGCAAGTAGAGAGACAGGAAGACAGAAACACAGGCAGATAGAAAGATAAGCAGAGACAAAGATAAACATAGAGCTAGACAGACAGACAAATAGAAACAAACAGATACAGACATGTTTATGTGTAAAGCCAAGGCAGTGCATGATCATCAAATGTCACTCCACTGCTGCACTGTCAGTAGTGTAGTGACACTCATCTTATATTGTGCTTCAAGGAATTTCATATACATGTATATTCCAGCATTTCTAAAACATTGCTGGGACCTGGCATAAAAGGCAAACATTTTACTTATTTAAAAACCATTTTACTTATTTAAAAACCCATAACAAAAAAATTGGGTGTGTTTTTTGGGGGCTGGAATAGATTAATGACATTTCAGTAAGGAAAATTGATTTGATATACTGTACAAGAAAATTGAGTTATGAGCTTGGTTACAGAACGAATTAAACTTGCAAGTCAAGGTACCACTGTATGAATATTTATGGAAACATATTAAGTGACAGTCAGATATCATGTCTGTAACATCATATTTACAGTGGTCACTCCTGGTTCTGAGTTACTATATTTACTTTTCTTTAAACCCTGACTCACAGATGACTATAACAGAGAAGCTAAAAGATGACAAGATATTGTATTATTTATACAACTTTCCTTTAGAGTCACTGTGGCATCAACTTGGCCTTTGTTAACTTATTCTGATACAGTCATTTAACCATTTGAAAGAAAAATGGTATATTTTCTTCGCAAAAATCTGTAAAATACCTCTATATAAATAGTAATTTATGTATAGGTAACTAAGAATTGGAAAATAACAATTTAATCTTCTGAATGTTGTATAGTAATTTTTATTGAGTCGAATGGCTAAGAGTCAAGTGCTTCATCAAGTAATGATTCCAATAAAAGTTTTGTACAAGAGAGTTTTTTTTTTTTTTGTGCAAAATATTGATAAAAGTTATACTTCCAAGATATTCAGAGGAATTCTTTATTTTGCTAAGTTGCTGAACTAGGCTTAAAAACTATCCTATAGTACTGTTGGTATTACCATTCTATAGTACTAATGGTGTTACCATCCTATAGTAGTACTGTTGGTGTTGAAATGGTATTACCATCCTCTAGTACTAATGGTGTTACCATCCTATAGTGCTAATGGTGTTACCATCCTATAATGCTAATGGTGTTACCATCCTATAGTGCTAATGATGTTACCATCCTATAGTACTAATGATGTTACCATCCTATAATGCTAATGGTGTTACCATCCTATAGTGCTAATGGTGTTACCATCCTATAGTACTAAGGGTTTTACCATCCTATAGTACTAATGGTGTTACCATCCTATAGTACTAATGGTGTTACCATCCTATAGTACTAATGGTGTTACCATCCTATAGTGCTAATGATGTTACCATCCTATAGTGCTAATGGTGTTACCATCCTATAGTGCTAATGATGTTACCATCCTATAGTACTAATGATGTTACCATCCTATAATGCTAATGGTGTTACCATCCTATAGTGCTAATGATGTTACCATCCTATAGTGCTAATGGTGTTACCATCCTGTAGTACTAATGGTGTTACCATCCTATAGTGCTAATGGTGTTACCATCCTATAGTACTAATGGTGTTACCATCCTATAATGCTAATGGTGTTACCATCCTATAGTGCTAATGGTGTAACCATCCTGTAGTACTAATGGTGTTACCATCCTATAGTGCTAATGGTGTTATCTATCCTATAGTACTAAGGGTTTTACCATCCTATAGTACTAATGGTGTTACCATCCTATAGTACTAATGGTGTTACCATCCTATAGTGCTAATGGTGTTACCATCCTATAGTACTAATGGTGTTACCATCCTATAGTGCTAATGGTGTTACCATCCTATAGCACTAATGGTGTTACCATCCTATAGTACTAATGGTGTTACCATCCTATAGCACTAATGGTGTTACCATCCTATAGTACTAATGGTGTTACTATCCTATAGTACTAATGGTGTTACTATCCTATAGTACTAATGGTGTTACCATCCTATAGTACTAATGGTGTTACCATCCTATAGTACTAATGGTGTTACCATCTTATAGTACTAATGGTGTTACCATCCTATAGTACTAATGGTGTTACCATCCTATAATACTAATGGTGTTACCATCCTATAGTACTAATGGTGTTACCATCCTGTAGTACTAATGGTGTTACCATCCTATAATACTAATGGTGTTACCATCCTATAATACTAATGGTGTTACCATCCTATTGTACTCTTGGTATTAGTATCTTATAAGACTGTTGGTAGTGGTATAAAAAGTAATAATTTATTATTTATTGTGAATAATATGTGAAGGTGTAATATTTTACATCCAATAATTGATCTTATTAAGCTTTTCTTGATTCATTATGTAAAGTTTATACAAAACTCTTTTTACAAATTTCTTGTACTATTGTAAGAAAATTAAAAAAAGTTTTCTTATAAACTGACTAAACAAACGTAATAATGAATTGGTTAGGCACTTAAAATTGTCAAAAATTTTATAGTTCTTCAAAATATATTTATATGACTTTCAAATGATTTCCTTCAATATTAACTAATATCCATCAAAATCTATCATATGCATTTCAATAGTTACTATATATTTCTTATCTTTTGAATTTCTATATGGTTGACATAATGGCAGTAAACTATCAGAATACAGTAGTGAGAGTGCAATACTGTCCCTTGTATTTAAAAAAAAAAAAAGTCTTTGGAAGTTTATACCTCTGCTCAAGTACACTATAGTAATTAACTTTGATGTATTCCACAATGAAATATTCTAAAGCAAATATATTTTTTAAAGAATTCAGAGTTTTTATTCCTCCAAGTTTTTGCAAAAAAACACAAATTCGTTCATTAATTACTGATAAGTACGCTGTAAAAGTGTCCAATAAATTTTTAATAACATGAGCCGATTTCCTTTGCACATACATAGGCACACCACACTCTGTGTGTGTGTTTTAACACACCAACCATCTCCCACTGAGGTGAGGTGACCCGAACAGAAGCACTTTCACCATCATTCACACAATAGCACTGTCTTTGCAGAGGTGCAGAGTTTAGATGGCACTCCAAACAGCCAATATCCCAAACCTCTCCCTTAAAGTGCAGGCATTGTACTTCCCACCTCCAGGACTCAACCGGTTTCCCTGAATCCCTTCACAAAATATTACCCTGCTCACACTCCAATAGCTCGTCATGTCCCAAAAACCATTCGTCTCCTCCTATCTAACACGCTCACACATGCCTGCTATATGTCCAGGCCCCTTGTACACAAAACCTTTTACCCCCTCCATCCTTTCCTAGGATGACCCCTACCCCTCCTCTCCCTCGCTACAGATTTATACACCCTCCAAGTCAACCTATTTTCCTCCATCCTCTCTAAATGACCAAACCACCTCAACAACCCCTTTTCAGCCCTCTGAACAATACTTTTAATAACTCGACACCTCCTCCTAATTTCCACACTACAAATTCTCTGCATAATATTTACACCACACATTGCCCTTAGACATGACATCTCCACTGCCTCCAGCCTCCTTGCTGCAACATTTACAACCCATGCTTTACACCCATTTAAGAGTGTTGGTACCGCTATACTCTCGTACATTCCCTTTGGCTCCATGGATAATGTTCTTTGTCTCCACAGATACCTCAAAGCACCACCCAATCTTTTTCCTTCATCAGTTCTACGGTTTACCTCATCTTTCATAAACCCATCTGCTGATGAGTCTACTCACATAAATATCTGAACACATTCACTTCTTCTATACTCCCTCCTTCCTGGAGTTTACCCTCCAATGTGATATCCAATTTTTCTTTACCTAACTCATTTGATACCCTCATTACCTTACTCTTAGCTATGTTCGCTTTCAACTTTTACACACCCTCCCAAACTCTTTAGAATCTCCCAAGAGCACAGTAGAATCAGCAAAAAGTAACTATCAATTCCTATTTTTGTATTTGATTCCCTATAATTTAATCCCACCCCTCTCCCCTACACCTAGCATTTACTTCTTTCACAACCCCATCTATAAATATGTTAAATATTCATGGTGACATTACACATCACTGTCTAAGGCCTACTTTTACTGGAAAGTAATCTCCTTTCCAACACACCCTAACCTGAGCCTCGCTATCCTCATAAAAACTTTTTACAGCATTTAGTAACTTACTACCTATTCCGTACACTTGGCTCTCCTCTACACCCTACCATATGCCTTTTCTATATCCATAAATGCAACGAAAACTTCCCTCTCATTATTTAAATATTGTTCACTTATATGTTTCAATGTTAACACTTGGTCTACACCTCCCCTACCCATTTTAAAGCCTCCTTGTTCATCTGCAATGCTGCTCTCTTTCTTAACTCTGCTCCTCACCAGTTGATAGCCTCTATGCAGAAGCAAATGTCCCATCCTTGAATGATCGTCACAATGCTCACTGTCTCTGCTATTTTGTCTGCTCTCATGACCTTCATGATGCTTCTACAGGAAAAGTTGGTAGATGGATCTATAATTTCCTCACAAATAGAACACAAAGTGTAGTAGTCAACAGAGTAAAGTCTGAGGTGGCTACAGTGAAAAGCTCTGTTCCACAAGGCACAGTACTCGCTTCCATCTTGTTTCTCATCCTCATATCTGACACAGACAAGGATGTCAGCCACAGTTCCGTGTCTTCCTTTGCAGATGACACCCGAATCTGCATGACAGTGTCTTCCATTGCAGACACTGTAAGGCTCCAGGCAGACATCAACCAAATTTTTCAATGGGCTGCAGAAAACAATATGAAGTTCAACGATGAGAAATTTCAATTACTCCGATATGGTAAATATGAGGAAATTAAAACTTCGTCAGAGTACAAAACAAATTCTGGCCACAAAATAGAGTGAAAAACCAACGTCAAAGACCTGAGAGTGATCATGTCGGAGGATCTCACCTTCAAGGACCATAACATTGTATCAATCGCATCTGCTAGAAAAATGACAGGATGGATAATGAGAACCTTCAAAACTAGGGATGCCAAGCCCATGATGACACTCTTCAGATCGCTTGTTCTATCTAGGCTGGAATATTGCTGCACACTAACAGCACCTTTCAAGGCAGGTGAAATTGCTGAACTAGAAAATGTACAGAGAACTTCACGGTGTGCATAACGGAGATTAAACACCTCAATTACTGTAGCGCTTGAAGTTCCTGAACCTGTACTTCCCTGGAATGCAGGCGGGAGAGGCACATGATTATATACACATGGAAAATCCTAGAGGGACTGTACCAAATTTGCAATGAAAATCACTTACAACGAGAGTAAAAGACTCAGCAGACGATGCAACATCCCCCAATGAAAAGCAAGGGTGTCACTAGCATGTTAAGAGACAATACAATAAGTGTCAGGGGCCTGAGATTGTTCAACTGCCTCCAGCATACATAAGGGGGATTACCAATAGATCCCTGGCTGTCTTCAAGTAGACATGGACAAGCACCTAAAGCCAGTACCTGACCAGCCAGGCTGTGGCTTGTACATTGGACTGTGTGCAGCCAACAGTAACCAGCCTGGCTAATCAGGCTCTGACCCACCATGAGGCCTAGTCACAGACCTGGCTGTTGGGGTGTTGACTCCCGGAACTCTCTCCAGGTAATACTCCAGGTACAGGATAGTAATGGATGTTAGCAGAGTCCGTCATTTGTTCATCGCCCCTGTTTATTCCGCCCCTTTTCTCCTCGTCTTTAGTCACTCATCTTCTCTTCAGTTGCACGAAAGCCCAAATCCTTTCAGTTGCTTCTCGCTCTCTTTTTCTTAATCACTTCCCATCTCATTCTCATGCTGTTGCAGTGTACACTGATGGTTCTAAATCCTCTGATGGTGTTGGGTTGCAGCAATGTTTCCGACAGTTTTGGTGCAAGGTCTTTTATTAGACTCGGCTAGCATTTTTACAGCTGAATTGTATGTCATTCTCATTGCAATTATCCATATTGCATCTATGCCTACTTCAGTGTTTGTAATCATCTCAGACTCCTTTAGTACTTTGCAAGCTATTAAAAAAATTGATTCACCTCATCCCCTAGTTCTACGTATACAACTTGAGTTGCGCTGCATTACTAGCAAAAATAAATAATTTTCTGCTGGGTCCCTGGTCATGTTGATGTTAATAAGGCAATGAGCAGGCAGACTCTGCTGCACGGTATGCAGTACATGGCCTACCAGGTTCATATTGAGGTATTCCATTCTCTGACTATTTTGCTATAATCTCTACTCACCTTCACAAACGTTGGCAGCAACATTACATTCTATCAAACCAAGCTTGGGTTTCTGGCCTTTTTGTCATTGATACCGAGGTTGGGATAAATGACCATAATTTTTAAAGGGGTGGACCGGTAAGCCAGCGGAAGGCCTCGGTCAGATGACCAAAAGCTCCAAAGGCGGGTCATCATCTGACTAAGACCCGCGTCAGGAAACATTTGTCCTTTTTTCCTGACGAACCTTACCTAACCTAACCTAACCGAGGTTGGGAGATGTTACGCTGATATGCGATTTCTCTAAATATCTTACAATTTTGTTCATCCTTCTAATATTACATAGCAATTATGGAAAATTTTCTAGGGGTGTTACCTGTATGTACCTCAACATTACATGCATACGAGTAATCTCATTGGGAGACAACAACTATATTGTTTACCGTAGTCACCCCGTGTAGACATGTGAGAAAAACTTAACCACCCCTGGTCACTGCAGGTGGCCCTTCGACACTCACAATCTTATCCATATCTATCCGAGACCAGTATAAATTGGATAGCACCCACAAGTACGGTGCTACTAATTAATTGTGGACTGTATAGATTATATTAGTTTAACTGAATGAAGGGGGGGGGGGTAGGTTGCACATGTATATATCCATCAAGGAAAAACACTTGTACATAATCCCACCACTTACCAGATATTCTCTGGTGGTCACGATGTAGCTGGATCGCCCATAACCTATCCAATTACAACATACCTAACTGGCCAGTATCAGTCTGTTATAACTAGAAGGGTTACTTAACTGTGGGTGATTGATGCTCCTATTTCCTCCATTCACCATCTCATTTCGATGTCCTGCTACACCGACACAGTTCTTATTCCAGCAGGACGAGGTATCCATTGGTTTGTCCCAGTTTACAAGTCGTGACTCCATAAAAACTTCACTATCTTCGGGACAGGAACCACGAGGTCTAACGTGTTCACTCGGAGCAAGGCGACTTATTTCACTTCACGCATTCTCTTAACTTAGTGTTATTATCATTGATTACATTACAATTCACAAGACGATTTAATGTCTCATAATTATTATACACATTAGAGGTCACTCCATTAAGATCTGAGACCGATGAGTGAGGATTAAATCATGGGTATTTTCCCCTGGACACTTTATGATGTCGCACCAGTCACCGCCGGTCCCACCATTATTCACTAATTTTACCGCTTTATTAAGGTGGTCCCGTAAATCACGTTCCTTCACTCTTCATCAGGAACAGTTATGACACTTCCTATTATGAAGTGAGGCCTATATTAATCCTTAGGCCGCCATGAATGCCAATTTCCCGGTCTCATGTTTTCACAGCCTTTTAACCCCCTTCAAAACACTCCCGCTCCCCATGCCCCGACTCGACCTGTCTCCCCGCACATCCGCGCAGGCGCAGAGGGAACTCTGTTGGTTCTATTCCATTTTCAAATACAGTTTTGACCCAGATCAACACATTAAATACCTATTAGGCACTATAGCTTTGGAAAATTAAAATATTTTCCACAGCGATTATCGTCGTTATTAGTTAAATCGACGAAAATCATCTTTATAATATTAAATATTCATTTTCATCTTTCTCATTTTATGTATATATGTATTTTGTGCTGGTGCATCATTCACCAATGATAACAACCGTTTATGACCTCACCTCTGGTTACTACTCGCCTGACGCGAGCTTACGTCAGAGGTGAGTGGAGTAGAGCAGGCAGTACAGCATCTCTCTCGGTATAGAGAAGGTCTCCATGGCTTACTCCTGTTAACCTAAACGATGAAGCATTTGGTCTAGAGCTTTATTCACTTAAGTCACCAGAAATTGTGGAATTTTCATTATACAGAAGTTCTCGTATGTAGAGACTTCAAGTTTTCTAAGTCAACAGCCTAATCTCCTTAGAAAAATAGAGGATGATGTAACTTTTTGTTCAACTGAATATTAAAGGTTCATTCAGCTAAGAATGAAGGTCTTCTTAATTTATAAGTGGTATATAAAGTCTATTTATATATAATTAAGAAAAAGGTACAACAAAATACCTTAAGTCTATAACAATATCTACATTATATTAAAGATACATTCGACAAAGTTTGTCGATCTCCTTACAACCTTATTGTGATATAACTAGAGAATAATTCTCCATTAAAATCTCCCCTAGACTATCAACGCCTATGGTTTATAAAGTTTATCGTAATAGGAGACAACACTCTTGTCTTCACATCTGACACTCTTCTAACTCATTGGTATCTGTCTCTTCTCTTCAAGGAGATAGGGGGGGGGGGGCTCCTTGGCACGGTGAAGAGGCTGTCAGTTTGAGGAATTAGACCTTTTGGTCTTCTTCCTTAGACCGAACCTAATTACCCCCCAGTCCCCCCCTTCCCTATTCCCATCCTCCCCGTCAGCCCTTTCCCTTTCCTCCTCTCCCCATCCCTCCACTTCCCCATTTTCCCGTTTCTGCCTTTGAGGTTGTTACCTTAGGCTTTGTAGTTTCTAGACTTGAGAAGGGTTCTGGGGTCCATCTCCTTTCGCTGAGGTCCTTGGTGGCAGTGCAGTTTGCTGTGGAATCTGGATCATCTAGAGATCTCGACCCTCTCCTCTACCAGGGTGGCGAGGGTTCAGTGCTTTCACTAGGATTTTATCTCTGGGGACCCTTTGC
>NC_069404.1:65778384-65793384 GCF_026875155.1 Cherax quadricarinatus
TGACTATAAATAGTCCCGTACCTTCCACCCCAGGTAGATCTGTTTGTGACTTGAAAAAGCCCACTGTGTGGGCGAAACGTTGTCAGTAAAGGATCACATTAAACTGCATATGTGTTTATGTTTCCAGTGTGTCGGTATTTTATACCATTTATTTTCATCCTCCCTAATTCTACGCCTTTTGAGAGATTGCAGATTCAGGGCCCTCAGTCTATCCTCATAGGGAAGATTTTTGATTCATGGGATCATCTTTGTCATCCTCCTCTGTACGTTTTCTAGAGCATTTATATCCATTCTGTAATACGGTGACCAGAACTGAGCAGCATAGTCTAAATGAAGAACAACCTGAAGACTTCTATTATTTATACTTCTAGATATGAAGCCAAGGATTCTGTTAGCTTCATTGCGAACACTAATGCACTGTTGTCTCTTTTGGATTACTGCTGGCCAGAACTCCTAAATCCTTTTCGCAGTCAGTAGTATTAAGATCTACATTATTTAGTTTATACGTGGCATAGTTATTTTCCTGTCCAACATTTAGAACTTTGCATTTTCTATATTAAACTGCATCTACCACTTCTCCGACCATTGCATCAGTCTATTCAAATCATCCTGGAGTGCTCTAGTGTCCTCATTAGAATGAATTGGCCGGCCTATTTTGTTGTCATCAGCAAATTTGCTTATGTCTCTATTTATTTCCTTATTTATGTCGTTTATGTAAATTGTGAACAACAACGGGCCCAACACTGACCTCTGCGGAACACTGCTTGAGACGTGCCCCCATTCTGATTTCTCCCCATTTATGCAAACTCTCTGCTGCCTATTTGTCAACCATGCCTCTACCCAGGAAAAAATTTCTCCTCCTATTCCCTGTGCCTTAAGTTTCCTCAATAGCCTCTGATGTGGAACTCTATGGAAAGCCTTACTGAAGTCCATATCATGGAGACAAATACCTCACTTTTCCCTCAATGAACTGGGTTCCAGACTCACTGACACCACCAGGGATCAGAGGGCGACCACTTTCATGTTCCAGCGGCTCAGCGTGAACATCCAGCTAGGAAATGCTTGCTGCGTAATTGGCTCACATCCAGCTTCAGAGGGGCTGGAGGAGATTCATAATCTTTGATATACTGTACCAATGTATTGATGTTTGTGCTTTTTAAATAAATGATCCCTCATCTATCTATCTATTTATCTATCTATCTATCTATCTATCTTTATATATATATATATATATATATTATATATATATATATTATAATATATATATATATATATATATATATATATATATATATATATATATATATATATTATATATATAATATTATATATATATATATATAGTATATATATATATATATATATATATATATATATATATATATATATATACATATATATATATATTTATATATTCGAGCGATATTTATTTCCATGCTATAATATGAAAATGCTCTCTCAGAGCGACATCAAACTTTTCACGTCTGTTGTTTCATATGTAAAGGAAGGTTGTTCGTAAGATTCTAGTACACGAATTTGAGTATCCTTGATGAAGTGTTGTCTCTGAAACCTGACTGACAGTGACAAGATGACTTCAAATTACTGAATGTGACGTAGATGAATGATTCAGAGAACCGACAAGTTGATAAGTTAGACACATGTACAACATTTGGGTATCTTTAATGAGGAAACATTTCGCCACACAGTGGCGAAATGTGATGTCAGTGCTGATCTACATCACTGTTGACCTACATCACTACTGCCCTACATCACTGCTCACCTACATCACCACTGACATACATTACTGTTGGTCTACTTCACTGCTGACCGACATCACCGCTGAATCAGTAACTCAGCTGCTGACTCCGTGAATCAGCAGCTGACTCTGTTGTCCCAGCTGGTCACTGGATTGCTTAATACTGAAGACTTCAAGCGCGGGGGAGGATGTGTTGTGCCACACATAAAAGTCTGTCATCACTCTAGTGTTCTTGTTTATGGCTTGATGGAGAGTGGCTCATGGGCGTGGACATGGCCGTGGACATGGGCGTGGACATGGGCGTAGACGTGGGCGTAAGCTTGGGGCGTGGGGAGAGAAGGGGGGAACTAATTATCTAGTCTCAGTAACCTACAACTCAATCACTTACGCTGTCACTTCGGCTTAACAGAATTATTCAACTTATTATGTGGTTTATCCAGACGCTCTGTGGGCCTCCCTTACGGGTCTAGCGCATTGCAATGGATACAGAAATTTCAATCCTTTCTAGCCACAGTACTCGTGTTGGAAAGTATATATGTTAGTGCTGAAAGTAAGCAGATTACTACTTTTGATGATTCTTATACCATCGAGAAAAAAAAGTGGAGTGCAAGCATTTTTACCAAAACAAAAACGTGTTGTATAATCCATGGGTTAGTATTTTACATCGATTTATATTATATGATTATATATTTCGGATTTATATTATACGCTCTTTTAAATTTGCACTAATTGATAAAATAATTTGTCTGAAAAACAAAAATGATTGAGGCGGGTAAATTGTGATAGATGTATAGATATTAACATTGATATAGATAAAATGTGATTGGTATTTCTAAATTACGGTTTGTATAACAAAACTGCGTTTAATGTGGCCATTTTGAGACTAATATAGCTAAATTATGTGACTATAATACATAGAACTGTGCAGGGAAATTCTGATTGATTCTCTAAACTATCGCGCTTCACGTGTGACTCTCATGACTACTAAGATGGTTATAGTGACTGACACGTGACTGACACGTGACTGACAAGCCCAAGATAAGTCATAATAAACGACTGTCCATTAATATAGAGAACAGTGGATGGGCACTCAACTGGAATGGTGGCCCGGGGTCCATGGCCCTGATACTCGCACGGACCACAGTTAGAGTCCCCGTCCACTCTTCTGTTTGATCGTGGCTGACACTATTATATGTGTATGTTACTCTTCTATACTGCTAAAAGATTTTATTGGTCGTAAAAGAATGTCATTAACTTTGTCTGATTCAGAAGCTGGCGCTTGAGTGGTGCCTTCGTGAGTGATTCCTTGACACTAGTAAGGGTTCTTGATCCAAGGAACTGGAGTTACCCTCCTATTCCTCGCATCAAAGATGATCCCATCCAATGCTCCCAGGCGCCGTATGACTCTTAATAATCTAATAAATAAAAAATGTAAGATACGAAGAAATTATTATTGTGCTTATAAGCTCTTACGTCTATAACATAATTATAGTAACTTATCTGTAAGTAGACACAGACGTAGGATCACTTATCTACTTCTATAATTGGACAAATGTTGATAATTATTTTAATAAGTAAAAATAATTCATGTCAGTATAAAGCGAGAGTCTTTCTCTGTTTATGTAAAGACGGAATTAATGTCTACACACACACACACACACACACACACACACACACACACACACACACACACACACACACACACACCGCGTGGGTCCGTGGGTGCAGACGTGGGCACACAAGGCTCCGAGAATCCTAGTGTTTTTAAGGGTGCAGTGACTGCTAACAGTAATCAGTGGTAGTGACATCGTCAGTGAGCAATAAAACGAGTGATAACTAAAGTTATTAGTTAGAAAAAGTCGTGAGAAAGCCTGAAATTATCCATTATCCAAAATTATCCAAACGTTTTGGTCTACTAGGCAGCGGTAGGCCTGAAGCAGTGACGTCACGACAAGTTGTGTGCCATTATACATATAAAGTGAAGTGTATATAATGTGAAGTGTAACTATCATAAGTGGAAAAGTGAAATCGCGTGATGAACGAGGGATGTATGAGCACATGTGGTTATAATCATCACGGATGAAGGATCTCCAAAATGGGGATTTAGGCTAGTACGACGACTACGTCATCGCATCGGGCAACTTGGCACGACCGTTGCCAGGGGCAAAGTGTCACCTAAAATTGTGGTTTGCATGTCGCAGGTTTGGGCTTGGCTTGGCCTTGCATCGCTGTTAGATACTGGTCACTCACTCCTCAAGCTATTACAGTAGTTTATTAGTAGTAAGAACACTTAGGAAGCTAGGAAGTCCTCTCTAAACGTGAACAAGGAATAGGTAATAACAGCAATAATTGATACTTAAATCCAGAAAGGAACAATAAGCGAAGAGTGTAGCATTTCTAGGAAAGACAGAACAGAGAGGTATAACGGATCTCCCCCCCCCTAACCATCCCTCCCTAACACACACCCCACAAGGGCAGACACTTATTGAAGCTTTAGACCCTAGTAGCAATTATCGCTTTTTATAACCAGAATTACTGGTATGTATTAACATTTTCTCCCGGCATACCTCCCCATACACACACACACACACATACACACACACATACACACACACACCCTACACACACACACATACACACACATACAACACACACACACACACACACATACACACATACACAACAACACACACACACACACACACACCACACACACACACACACACACACACCACACATTATACACACACACACACACATATATACACACACACACACACACACACCCACACCACACACAACACACACATACACACACATACACACACACACAACACACTCACACACACACACACACAACACACACATACACACACACACACACACACACACACACACCCCACACACACACACACACACACACTGTAAGTACGTGCCCCGGGCAAGCCCCAGGAGGTTGGGGGTCAGGTCACAAGAAGTTGTGGGCAGCAAAGGATCACTGAACTACATTACAAAGCACAAGCCACCTACCTTTCAGTACATAATAAACCCACACATAATTCCACACAAAAAATTTCACACACACACACACACACACACACACACACACATACCAGACTCACACATACACTCCCCCCCCTCACCACCGACATCCACTTCTTCCCCAGATCCCTCCCCCCCTCGTTCACCCTCCCCTCCCCCGTTCACCCCCCCCTCTTTCCACCCCTCCCCACCCCCTCCCACATAGCCACAGTTCCTCCACTACCTCCCCCCACACTCTGACATACACACTACTAACCTACATACGAACTAATAGGGTTTCCCACTCTGAGGCAATCAGGATAAAACAAAAATGGGTTTTCAGAGAGCAACAAGAAAAAACCCAAGGGACAGGAGGAGAAGCGCAAAGGAAGATTGGCCAGCAGAGCTCATAAAAAGAGATCATGAATGGGAAAAGAAAAATAGAAGAACTTAGCATGAGAATGGAGGAGAGGATAGATATGGAAAGCAGGAAGTGGGAGGGGCATGTCCAAAACAGCAGAGGCCAGGATACAGAGTTTAGAAGAGGAACTGAAAAATCTGAAACAGCCTAAAGAACTAAAGAACATTTTGGGATTGAAAAACAGAGACTGTACCTCAGCCACAAATAAGGGGACTGTAGGGAAAGAAGGGGCACAACTGCATGGGAAGCTCTATCAGAGGAGACTGTAGTAAATGAAAGAGCTAAGCTTTATGTGGAGGCCCTAACAGACAACAACAGGCCCAAGGAAAGCCGAGAAGGGAAAATGACAGGCCACTGAGCCCAAGTACATTAGGCCAGTGAAACTGAAAAAAAGGAAAGCTGCAGTGCAGGAAACCAAATTAAATGAGGGGGTACCAGGGATATGCAGTGGGAGAATGAAAGGGTGAGGTCAGTCCTTTGTGTATGGTCTCCAGGAAGTTTTAAGGGGAAACATATGAAGCAAGAAAACAAGGGAAAAAAAAAAGCAATGAAAGCAACATGAAAGCAATAGGAGAAGACGACATGACCCAGCTGGAAAATTTTCGGAGAATAGGGGGGTTTGTAAAAAAAAGAACCCGGCCAGTGGGAAAATGACCTTCAAGGGAGAAGCGACTCGGACCAGGATCCTACAGGAGAAAGCACGATTAAGGGGCATGCCGGCATACAGGAAAGGGGTATCTCGACCGCGACAGAACACAAGAAGAAAGGCAGAAACTGAGAGAGATGGTACAAAGGCGAAAAGGGGGAAAGAGAGGGGATGGAGAAGACAGACAGGAGATCCCAGACCCAGGGAAAAAGATCAAATACAGCCTCCCTCACAACTTCCTATAGAAGCCTCCCCAAACCCGGTCCCAAACCCCCGTGCAACCAAACACTCTAAATCAAAACACCCATGCCACATCCAATGCCCCCACCCCCTACATTACAAACTCCACCCCCACAGCAACAACCCACAGTTCCTTTCCAAAGGGCTCCTCTTCCCCAACCCCAATATACCTCCAGACCACAGTCTTAGAAAAAAAGTTGAGGTGTGGTATACAAATGCAGATGGAATAACAAACAAGTATGAGGAGTGGCACGAAAGAATCAAAGAGACATCCCCAGACATATAGCACTCACAGAAACAAACTCACCAGAATAATAACAGATTCAATCTTTCCATCCGGATACCAAAGCCTCAGGAAAGACAGAGGGAGGAGAGGGGAGGAGGAGTTGCACTGCTCATTAAAAACCAGTGGGATTTTGAGAAAATGGAAGGAATGGATGGCATGGGCGAAAGGGACTACTTAGTAGGAACAATCCTCTGAGGGACATAAGGTGATAATTGCAGTAAAGTACAACCCACCACAGAACTGCAGGAGGCCAAGAGAAGATTACGATGAGAGCAAAAAGAGCAATGATCGACACACTAGCCGAGGTGGCCAGGAGAGCACACATGGGGGGGAGCAAAGTTACTAGTTATGGGTGATTTCAATCACAAGGAATTGACTGGGAAAACCTGGAGCCCCATGGGGTCCCCCAAACATGGAGAGCCAAGATGATGGATGTTGATACTGGAAAACCTCATGCATCAACATGTTAGAGACACTACCAGAGAGAGAGGAGAGGATGAACCACAAGGCTGGACCTTGTATTCACCATGAGTAGTTCGGACATCGAGGGTATCATGTATGAAAGGCCCCTGGGGGCTAGTGATCATTGTGGTTCTGTGCTTCGACTACATAGTTGAGCTCCAAGTGGAGAGAGTAGCAGGAATAGGCTGGGAAAAACCAAACTACAAAAGGGGGAAATACTCATGCATGAGGAACTTCCTTCAAGACATTCAGTGGGGAGGGAACTGCAGGAAAACCAGTACAAAAATGATGTAGCAACAAAATGCAAGGAGCAGAGGAGGGGTTTTGTTCCCAAGGGAAAAAGAAATAATGGGAAGAACAGAAAAGATCCTTGGTTCACCCAAAGGGGTTAGGGAGGCAAAAAACTAGTGTACTAGAGAATGGAAAAGGTACAAGACAGGGAATCAGGAAAATAAAGAAATCAGCCGAAGAGCCAGAAACGATATGCACAGTAAGAAGGGAGGCTCAGAGACAATATGAAAATGACATAGCATCAAAATAAAGACTGACCTGAAGCTGTTGTACAGCCACATCAGGAGGAAAACAACAGTCAAGGACCAGGTAATCAGATGAGGAAGGGTGATGGGGAATTCACAAGAAACGACCAAGAGGTATGTCAGGAGCTCAAACACAAGATTTAAAAGGGGGTATTTACAGTGGAAACCAGTAGGACTCCAGGAAATCAGAACAGGGGGGGGACACCAGCAAGTGCTGGATGAGGTACATATACAAGGAGGAGGTGAAGAAGCTGCTATGCGAACTTGACACCTCAAAGGCGGTGGGACCAGACAACATCTCTCCATGGGCCCTTAAAGAGGGAGCAGAGATATTTTTGTGAGCCATTAACAAAGATCTTCAACACATCATTTGAAACTGGGCAAAATCCCTGAGGTATGGAAAATGGCAAATTTAAATCCCAATTTTTAAAAAGGGAGACAGACATGAGGCACTGAACTACAGACCTGTATCACTAACGTGTATAGTATGCAAGGTCATGGAGAAGTCATCAGGAGGAGAGGGG
This sequence comes from Cherax quadricarinatus, assembly GCF_026875155.1. Classification (NCBI taxonomy): domain Eukaryota; kingdom Metazoa; phylum Arthropoda; class Malacostraca; order Decapoda; family Parastacidae; genus Cherax; species Cherax quadricarinatus. Next base: position 65,786,277 of record NC_069404.1, read on the forward strand.
TGGGGCACCTGGAAAAAAACAAGTGTATAATTGACAACCACACGGTTTCGGGGAAAGGGAAAAAATTCTATGTCACAAACCACAATTTTTTATACAAGGTGACAGAAGAAGCAAGAGAGAGAGGGGGATCGCTGCTTTTTTTGGACTGAAAGAAGGCCTTCGACACATTTCCCCAAAAAGGGGTTACTCAAAAGCTAGGGATCAGGCACACATTACGGGGAAAGGGCCTGCAATGGATCGGGAAAATCCCCTGACAGGGGGCAACAACGAGTCATGGTACGCGACGAGGTTCAAGAGGGCGCCTGTGACAAACGGGGGTTTCCCAGGGGTAGTCCTGGGCCTGTGCTGTTTTTGGTATAGTGAACGACATAACGGAAGGGATAGACTCAAAAGGGCCTTGTTTGCAGAGATGCAAATTAATGAGAATAATCAAATCGGATGAGATCAGGCGGACTCAAAGAGACCTGGGCAGGGTACAACCCGGGGCCGCAAAGGCTCCTTGAAATTTAACCCTGCCAAAGCAAAGTCATGAAGATCGGGGAAGGACAAAGAAGACCGCAGACACAATATAGTTTAGATGGCCAAAAACGCAAACCTCACCAAGGGAAAAAAATCTGGGGGTGACAAACACCGGCATATCTCCTGAGGGGACACAATCAGATAATGCTGCAGCTACGGGGCCTGCAAACCTACGGATAGCGTTCCGATACCTCAGTAAGGTTCGTTTTTGACTCTGTATAAACCCTTTACTCAGGCCCCTACGGAGTATGCAGCCCAGTTCGGATCCACACCTAGTGAAGCACGTCAAAGAAATTAGAGAAAGTCAAAGGTTTTGCAACAAGATATCCCAAAAGCTACGGGGATTGTCCTACGAAAAAGGTTGAGGGAAATGGGGCCTGCGCAGGAGGAAACAGGAGGATCAGGGGAAAACATGTAACGACATAAAAAATACTGCAGGGAATGCAGGTGACAAAGGGGATTTTCCTAGAAGGACACGACACAAGAGGTCACAATTGGAAGGTAAAGACTCAATAAATCACAGGATGTTGGAAGTATTTCTTCAGTCATAGAGTACAGGCCGTGGAATACCTAGAAAGTGACGATGGGGCGGGAACCATACATAGTTTTAAGGCGAGGTATATAGAGCTCAGGGGGCGGGGAGAGGAGGACCTAGTAGAAATCGCAAGAGGGGGGGCCCCGGGAGCTGTAAATCGACCCCTGCAACCACAAATAGTGAGTAAAATAGGTGAGTACACACACACACACACACATAAATATATAAATATATAATTATATATATATATATATATAAAATATATATATATATATAAATATATATAATTTTTATAATAAAATATATATATATATGCAATAAGATACATATTATATGCAATACTCACGGAGTATCACAAAAGCGTTTGAAATTTCTCTTTCTTGACAGTGGTTGTTTTGCATATATATAATATAAATATATAAATATTATATATATATAATATATATATAAATATAATATATATAAAATATAAATGGAGGTACCACCTCTAGAACTATTCAGGGACCCTCATCCTCAGAGAAAAGAATAAACTTGCTTCGGGGAAAATAAAGGGTTTCCCTGAAGCTTTTTGAAAAATTTTTGTCCTACCACCCCACATATTTATTAATTTTATTTTTTTTAAAAGAAAAAATACATTGACAAAGCATTAAAAAACATACAATAGAAAGTAAAACAAATAGGAACTCAGAGTACACTCGAATACTTCTTCCCACTCCCCGGCGGTGGGGCGTGCCCAGAATGCGAAGCTTTTCCTCTCTGGATCGCAAACGGGTCTCTGAAAGGGGAAAAGCGGCCCCCTGGGGTCCTTTGTTTCTTGATAGTTTTTCCCCCAGCTCATTGGGAAATTTTTGAGCACACTTGCCCTGCCCCAAAGGGTCCCCAAAACCCTATTGGGATAAATTTTATAAAAGGGGGGGAAGGTCTTCAATTTGCGGATCTTCGAGTCTCCGTGTGGTTGGAAGCTCCACCCCCTTCCACTACGGTATGGCAAGTAGGTGTTCCCAATGGGGCGGCACAGGTGTATCCCAGGAAATCTGCTTTCCTCCTTCCCGGTAAATAGGCCCCATCAGGGCGTTTTTTGCTTCCATCAACCCTTGCACTTGGGTTCCCCTTTAGCTGGGCAAGGGGCTGTGGCGAGGCTTCTCTTTATGTCATTGCCCTCCTATGCTGACATACTTCCCTTCTGCGTGTGACCACGAGCCATGAAGTCCGAATTGATCAGCTGTCGCCTCCCGCAAATACCCTATTTTCGGTGAGGATGGGGGGGTTTGGGCGAAGAGCAACACCAATCCGAAGGCCCTGTGGGTCAGTCGGTCCCAAGGGGGAAATTTGGGGAACACTAACAGGAAACCCTGAGTGTTGTGCATTCACTCCCAGGAGAGGGGCTTTGCCCTTTCCCTGAGGCTTTGGGAGACATTGGTTAGCGTTTTTTTCCATGATCGGTTTGCCCAGTGAACTTTTTGGGTTTTTTTGGGGGGGGAGTGGTTACTGGAGGAATCTGAAAGGGGTGTCCCACTGAATCCTGCTTCAGAAAACCGGGGTCTTGAGCCCCTACACGTTCTCAAGCGTTGGGAAACAATCTCTTACTATGCCAAAAGCCAAACACAAGACAGAAAAGCAGGTAAAAGCAACATGCGTTGCTTTGCGCACCCCATACCTCCCAGTCGCACTGGGAGGGTTCCCGATCCCATTGCTGATCCTTAGTGACAGTTCAGTCCCTTCTAAAGGTTGACTTCAGGTGTGCGTCTATTCCCGATGTTGGGTTGTAAAAAGAGGGTGCACACCTCGGGAAAGGTGAGTTTTGGAAATAGTAAGGCACCTTGTGGGGAGATACAGAGCATCTAGGCATCAAGATTGCTTATTCTCTCCTCCATTCCACAGGTCATTCATTTGCCTGAGGACTGTGTCGGGTTTGGGGGACCCAGGGGTGCTCCCAAGAGGGTCTGTTGGCGGAGGGGTATTTGAGATTCTGGAGGATTTTTCGCCAGCATTTTTTATTTCCGGGTTCGCCGTGATGATTTCACCTTGGAGGGATGGGGATAGCCCCCAAGTCTTTCCTGTGTTTTCCCCATTGTGGGCCCCCTTACCGGGATCTCAGTATGCCGAGTGCCTTATTCAGGAAACAGATGTTGAGCTCGCTGGTAGGCTGGAAGTTAGTTCCTTACTCCAAGCAAAGAAAGCGGAGCTAGTGGGTCCCCCCTGAACACCTTTGATGAGAGAAATTTTTGTTTTCCAAACAAAAGAATTTAGGGTTTGCTTAGCCGGCTGAAATGAAGGGAAAAAGATGGGGGGCCATCCCGAACAGCTGGGAAGACAGCACTCTCTTCACCATATTTAAAGGCATTTCTAAAATCAAGTTTACTATGGGCCCTTTTCTTCTGGGAGGTCCCTGATGTAGGCCCTTGCTGCATGAGCTGCAACTTCCTGCCTTAAGCTCCAAAGCCCATTGGTGTGGGTGAGTAAACTGGCAGCTTTAGGCGAATGTTTTCACGCGCTTTTGGGAACGGACGGGAAAAGTGTTTCCAACCGCAATGGGTCTTTTTTTCCCTCTCCTTCTTTTTCAACGACATAGTGAGGCCCAAAAAAAAAAGGTTTTTTTTTTTCTGGATTCGCCCCCCCAGGCATTGTTGACGAAAGTTTTAACTCGGTGAAAGAATTGATGCAGAGCTCAAAGAGATTTTTCCATCTCCCTTTTAGGGCTAGGTCGAAATTTCCCGTGTAACATCCGCAGATCCGCGAAATCAAAGCCTTATAGCTTCCCTTCTGGGAAAATAATTTTTCATGATGGGGGCTTCCTCAGGGTTTGTTGTTGATGGGTACGGGCCCGGTTGGATGTTTGTCTCTTATGCTTGGGCCGTGGGCGTCTTTGGGGGGGTACAGTGTCGTCATTGTAATTTTTCGGTTTTCTCCCCCCTGTTTACCTTCGATTTTTTTGCTAACCTGTGCGCAGATTTTTCGTTTTCATGGGACTTTTTTTTGGGGGCTACCTCTGTGTTCCTGCGATGATGGGGCAGAGGGGCCAATTATCCGTTCTTGGGGATTGCGCACTGCCTTATAACTGACGTGGAGCAGTTTGCCCGTCCCCCAGGGAAATGCAAGACAGACATTGCCCAACAGGATAGGTTTCGCCATGTTGGATGGTGCCCCGGGGTTTTAAGTTGGGGGAACCTCCATTACCTGCTTAAAAAGGTCTGTGAATTTCCCTCTGCATATGGCAAGCCGCTTTTGGGGTGTGGGATAGGGGACTGCTAGCAGTGGATTTTAAAGCCAAAAAAAAGGTTATCGCAAGTGGGGAGGTTGCCATTGGGAAATTTTCATCTGCCCCTTTAGGTGGGGCTGCTTTTGCTGGGGGGATATGTATCCCCACGCCATTGTGTGAGTGGGGGTTCGGGTCCTCTCCCCAACCCTGACAGTCCTTTCTTCATTGTTGGGTGTTTTTTCCTGGGTTGGGGGGCTTGGTTCCATTTCCAATAAAAGGGTAACCCGGGGGGAAGGAAATGGGCGGCCATCCGCATGACTAGGGGGTGGGGAGGGAAGGGGCCCCCCCCGGGGGGCGGGGGAGGAAAAGGGGTAAAATGGGATGACGGGGTGGGCCCCCCCTCCCGGGGAAATCCAACACCACATGCCCCCTTTCAATTTTTTACTTTCCCCTTTTCTCTGGCACAGCCCCCACTGTAAAGCCAGATAACAAAGATGGTCCAGGCACATACCGCATATACATTTTTAAAGGGCCCTCATTTTTGGGGGGCCCGGGGAAAGGGTGTGGAAGGGGGGGGGAAGTTTTTTCCCCCCCAACCTCCGCCCCCTCCCTTTCCCCAAGGGCCTCCTTTAAACCACCCCCTACCCTGTGACCAGCCCCACTGAACCCAACACCCTTTTTATTCACGGAAGGCAAATCACCCCTGGGCCCTTCCAACACACACAAATTTACAACCCCCTTTTATGTAACCGGGGGGTTTTTTGAGGACAATTTTCCAAAATCCGGCCCCCACCCCACACCTCTCCTGGGCGGAGTCCTAGAATCTTACCATTCTCGAAAGCGAAAACCTGCTACCGCCGTATAACCCGCCTTTTTTTTTCTGGGGGTGCATTGAAATATTAATTAAATATAATAATAAATTTTAATTATAAAATAAAATAATTTTTATTTTAATATATATAAATTTTATATATATAAATATTTAATAAATATATATAAAATTCATATAGTGTTGTCTTCCGCCTCTTGCTATCGCCCCTCTTGAAAAAGAAGCAACATCATTTACTTACAAATAAGAAGCTAATCGCGGAAATTTCTTACCTACAACGGGTTCCAACACCAACAATCAAAACCCAAAATTTCACCCTTTTAAAGGTCGAAAGTATACAACCCTTTTTGTTTTATTATCAGTAAATATTTCCCTTTTATTTTTTATTTCAAATTCTAACATTGGCACATGGAACCATGCATAAACACAGTTACACATGGAAAACGCACGTCTACGCACTCACACTGACACGCATCTGTCTTAAATTTCACGCATGCTGGAATCAAAATGCTACGGAATATTTTCTTTCTCGTAACAGAGATCGGCTGGAAAAACCATGAGGGGTCGGGGGAAATATGATTAAAAAAACATAAAATTGGTTGGTGGTCTGGTGAATCTTTTAACCTCTGTTGAAAAACGATGACCTGTGCTGAAACCCTTTTGTAATATATCGTAGTGTTGGCTTTTATTGCGCTTTTGTGTAGATTTTTTTGACCACCAGCCATCGAGGTTGATGTTTACATGGGTGAACCTGTACGGGTGTGTGCGTAGGTGTAGCTATGGGTGCATGTACGTGTGTGTGTGTGTGTGTGTGTGTGTGTGTGTGTGTACTCACCTAGTTGTACTCACCTAGTTGAGGTTGCAGGGGTCGATTCCAAGCTCCTGGCCCCGCCTCTTCACTGGTCGCTACTAGGTCACTCTCTATGAACCATGAGCTTTATAGTACCTCTGCTTAAAGCTATGTATGGATCCTGCCTCCATTACATCGCTTCCCAAACTATTCCACTTACTGACTACTCTGTGGCTGAGAAATACTTCCTAACATCCCTTGATTCATCTGGTCTTCAGCTTCCAACTGTGTCCCCGTGTTGTTGTGTCCAGTCCTCTGGAACATCCTGTCTTTGTCCACCTTGTCAATTCCTCTCAGTATTTTGTAAGTCGTTATCATGTCCCCCCTATCTCTCCTGTCCTCCAGTGTCGTCAGGTTGATTTCCCTTAACCTCTCCTCATAGGACATACCTCTTAACTCTGGGACTAGTCTTGATGCAAACCTTTGCACTTTCTCTAGTTTCTTTACATGCTTGGCTAGGTGTGGGTTCCAAACTGGTGCCGCATACTCCAATATGGGCCTAACGTACACGGTGTACAGGGTTCTGAACGATTCCTTATTAAGATGTCGGAATGCTGTTCTGAGGTTTGCCAGGCGCCCATATGCTGCAGCAGTTATATGATTGATGTGCGCTTCAGGAGATGTGTCTGGTGTTATACTCACCCCAAGATCTTTTTCCTTGAGTGATGTTTGTAGTCTCTGGCCCCCTAGACTGTACTCCGTCTGCGGTCTTCTTTGCCCTCCCCAATCCTCATGACTTTTGCACTTGGTGGGATTGAACTCCAGGAGCCAGTTGCTGGACCAGGTCTGCAGCCTGTCCAGATCCCTTTGTAGTTCTGCCTGGTCTTTGATCGAATGAACTCTTCTCATCAACTTCACGTCATCTGCAAACAGGGACACCTCGGAGTTTATTCCTTCCGTCATGTCGTTCACAAATACCAGAAACAGCACTGGTCCTAGGACTGACCCCTGTGGGACCCCGCTGGTCACAGGTGCCCACCTCTGACACCTCGCCACGTACCATGACTCGCTGCTGTCTTCACTGACAAGTATTCCCTGATCCATTGTAGTGCCTTCCCTGTTATCCCTGCTTGGTCCTCCAGTTTTTGCACTAATCTCTTGTGTGGTACTGTGTGTGGTGTGTGTGTGTGTGTGTGTGTGTGTGTGTGTGTGTGTGTGTGCGTGTGTGTGTGTGTG
>NC_069404.1:65795884-65799274 GCF_026875155.1 Cherax quadricarinatus
ACACACTCACACACACTCACAACACACTCACACACTCACACACACTCACACACACTCACACACACTCACAACACCACACACACTCACACACACTCACACACACTCACACACATCACACATCCCCACTCACACTCACACTCACACTCACACTCACACACACTCACACACACTCACACACACTCACACTCACACTCACACACACTCAAAACCACACACACACACACATACACATACCCCACATACACACACTAACAAGCACAAATTGATAGTGAATAGGGATACAAGACAACTGTAAGTTAAAGATGCAGACGAGCCAAAATAATCTTAGGAATTATTTCTTCAGCCTCAGAGTAGTCAAAAAGCGGAATGACCCGGATAAAGAAGCGAAAGGCGGCTGGATACATTATTTAAAGAATAGGCACTGAGAAAATGAATAGGCATTACAAGTTCCATGAGGCTAAGACAAATCGAGACTCAAGGCCAGGAGCTGTGGCTCAACACATACTACCTACAAACAGGAGAAAAGAAACTGGCGAGTATACACGCACAAGGATACATATGTACACAATAATAACTGATGTACAACAAAATCAGAAATGGCAGTGATGTACTGCAGTGTAAGAGTAAGTAACATGTGGCAATATTGTTCCGTAGAGTGAGTCATGACAATGTTGTTCCGTAGAGTAGGTTAAACTTGGTTAAGTTTTACCGTAGAGTAAATCTAACGTGGCAAATTTGTACCTTAAAGTCAATCGTGGCGAAGTTTTACCTTAAAGTCAGTTGTAGTAAAGTTGTAACGTAGAGTAGGATTAATGATTAGTAGTAGTAGTAGTAGTAGTAGTAGTAGTAGTAGTAGTAGTAGTAGTAGTAGTAGTAGTAGTAGTAGTAGTAGTAAGGCTTCTTCAGTCGAATATAGAGGGAGAATTGGTAATGAAATAAAGATCATGCAGTTAGTCCATCAACCTTGGAGAAGAGTTCGGTTCCATGGAGCTCAACTCAACTCTTCTCCAGGATGAGGGACTGACCACCTCAAAAACCTTTTGCCCAACGTTTATGGACTGTTTACATCATCTTTAATTCATTACTACTGCTGCCTCAGTATTTAACTGAAGAAGCCTCTTGTTTAGGCGAAACGTTTCATCACTAAAGATACCCAACTGCTGCACATGTGGCGTAATCTTCCAGCACATGGTAGGTGGCGTTCTCAAGTGTTAAACGCAAACTTTGAAGGTAGAGAAAATAAGGTACATCCTTGTGAATACCTGGTGACCGCAGGTACTCGATGAGGCTTTAATTCTTCCTTGATGGTATGTTAAATATCTTGTCCTCACGTGATCAAGACTTTGTGAATACTCACACGTGCACAACACACACACACACACACACACACACACACACACACACACACACACACACACACACACACACACACACCCCACACACACACACACACACACATACACACACACACACACACACACACACACACACACACACACACACACACACACACACACACACACACACACACACACACACACACACAGGAGAAGAGTGATGGAACACCTAGAAAGGAATGATCTCATCAACAGCAGCCAACATGGTTTCAGGGACGGGAAATCCTGTGTCACAAACCTACTTGAGTTCTATGACATGGTGACAGCAGTAAGACAAGAGAGAGAGGGGTGGGTGGATTGCATTTTCTTGGACTGCAAGAAGGCGTTTGACACAGTTCCACACAAGAGATTAGTGCAAAAACTGAAGGACCAAGCAGGGATAAAAGGGAAGGCACTACAATGGATCAGGAAATATTTGTCAGGAAGACAGCAGTGAGTCATGGTACGTGGCGAGGTGTCAGAGTAGGCACCTGTGACCAACGGGGTCCCACAGGGGTCAGTCCTAGGACCAGTGCTGTTTCTGGCATTTGTGAACTACATGACGGAAGGAATAGACTCCGAGGTGTCCCTGTTTGCAGATGACGTGAAGTTGATGAGAAGAATTCATTCGATCGAAGACCAGGCAGAACAACAAAGGGATCTGGACAGGCTGCAGACCTGGTCCAGAAATTGGCTCCTGGAGTTCAACCCCACCAAGTGCAAAGTCATGAAGATTGGGGAAGGGCAAAGAAGACCGCAGACGGAATACAGTCTATGGGACCGGAGACTACAAACCTTACTCAAGGAAAAAGATCTTGGGGTGAGTATAACACCAGGCACATCTCCTGAAGCGCACATCAACCAAATAACTGCTGCAGCATATGGGCGCCTAGCAAACCTCAGAACAGAATTCCGACATCTTAATATTAATCGTTCAGGACCCTGTACACTGTGTACGTTAGGCCCATATTGGAGTATGCGGCACCAGTTTGGAACCCACACCTAGCCAAGCACGTGAAGAAACTAGAGAAAGTGCAAAGGTTTGCAACAAGATTAGTCCCAGAGCTAAGAGGTATGTCCTACGAGGAGAGGTTAAGGGAAATCGACCTGACGACACTGGAGGACAGGAGAGATAGGGGGGACATGATAACGACATACAAAATACTGAGAGGAATTGACAAGGTGGACAAAGACAGGATGTTCCAGAGATTGGACACAGTAACAAGGGGACACAGTTGGAAGCTGAAGACACAGATGAATCACAGGGATGTTAGGAAGTATTTCTTCAGCCACAGAGTAGTCAGTAAGTGGAATAGTTTGGGAAGCGATGTAGTGGAGGCAGGATCCATACATAGCTTTAAGCAGAGGTATGATAAAGCTCACGGTTCATGGAGAGTGACCTAGTAGCGACCAGTCATGAGGCGGGGCCAGGAGCTTGGAATCGACCCTTGCAACCTCAACTAGGCGAGTACAACTAGGTGAGTACACACACACACACACACACACACACACACACATACGGGGCCAGGAGCTGCGAATCGATCCCTGCAGCCACAAATAGGTGAGTACACACACGCTCACGCATAGCAGTAACATTGTTCAATGTAAACAGAACACGATTTTTACTACTATTCATTGTAGACACAGCACCAGTAACTTCTGTTCACCGTAGGCACAACACCAGTAACCTCTGTTCATTGTAGAAGCAACACCACTATCCTTTGCCCATTGTAGACACAACACCAGTAACCTCTGTTCATTGTAGACACAATACCAGTAACCTCTGTTCACCGTAGGCACAACACCAGTAACCTCTGTTCATTGTAGACACAGTACCAGTAACCTTCAAATAACCAGTAACCTTTGTTCATTGTAGACACAGCACCAGTAACCTTTGTTCATTGTAGACACAGTACCAGTAACCTTTGTTCATTGTAGACACAACACCAGTAACCTTTGTTCACTGTAGTCAAGAAACCAGATGCATCTGTCCATTGTATTCCGCACCTTACCA
>NC_069404.1:65802274-65807274 GCF_026875155.1 Cherax quadricarinatus
GAAACAGCACCGGACCTAGGGCTGACCCTTATGGAACCCCACTCTACACATGCGCCCACTCCGACACTTCATCACGTACCAACACTCGTTGTTTAATTCCTGTCAGGTATTCCTTGAACTATTGCAGAACTTTCCTTACTGTTCCTGCCTACTCCTCTAATTGTGTTGTGTCCAGCACCTGCTGGTGCACCCTACCTCCATGGTTTGCTGGAAACATTTCTATATCTATTGTGAATACTTCTCTAAATTTTATGTTAAGTTCATCACATACTTCCTGGTCACTCTTTGTGAGCTCTGCTCCTTCTCTCCTCAGCCTAGTCCTTGAATGTTGTTTTTCTCCAAATAAGACTGTATAACAAGTTTGGCTGAGATTTGGTTTTTGATGCTATGTTCTCATATTGCCTCTGGGCCTTTCTCCTAATCCCTGCATTTTCGTTTCTGGTTCTTCTGCTCAACTCCTTGTTTTCATGAGTCCTTTGCCTTCTATACTTTTGCCATGCTCTAGCACACTTTGGCCTCTTTACACCTCTAGTTAAACCATGGGCTCACTCTGGTCTTACCATTTTTTCTGTTACCCTTTGGTATGAATTTCTCTGCTGCCTCCCTGCACTTAGTGGTTACTAGTTCCATCATTTCATTTACTGTCTTTTCCTCTAGTTCCCTTTCCCACTGCACTTCATGAAGGAATCTTCTCATGCCTATGTAATCCCCTTTTTTTGAAGTTCGGCTTCTCTCGTCTTTCTCGTACTGCTGCATTCTCCACTGTTAACTCTACAAGGTATTCAAAACTCAGGACATCGTGATCACTGGCACCAAGGGGTCTTTTGTGTGTGATATCCCCTATGTCTGAACTAATCAAGGTGAATATGAGATCCAGCTTTACTGCAACATCCTCTCCTCTCTCTCTGGTTGTATCCCTAACATGTTGGTGCATGAAATTCTCCAATACTGTCTCCAGCATCTGAGCCCTCCACGTTTCTGGTTCCCCATGTCGCTCTAGGTTTTCCCAGTCAATGTCATTATGATTGAAATCCCCCATTATGAGTAATTTTGTCCTACCCATATGAGCCCTTCTAGCCTCTTCAGCTAGTGTATCCACCATTGCTCTGTTGCGCTCTTCATACTCTTGTCTTGGCCTCCTGCTCTTCAGTCTGAAGTGTTCCTACAATGAAGTCGTCTGTTTCCCTTCTGTCATTCCACCCCTTTTCTCAAAACTCCACTGGTTTTTGATGAGCAGTGCCACTCCTCCCTGTCCTCTGTTCTCTCCATCTTTCCTCGGGATCTGATATCCAGCTGGAAAGATTGCATCTGTTATCATCCCTGTAAGTTTTGTCTCTGTTATTGCTATGTCATGGGATGCATCAATGATTCGTTCTTGCCACTCTTCATTCTTATTTGTTATTCTAAATGCATTGATGTACCATACCTTTAGCTTCCTCTCCAGTACTGTATTTTGGGAGGTGGAAGAGGGATGGTGGAAGCTGGAGGTGTGGGAGGCAGGGCGAAATATTATGGGAGACTGCTGTGATTGTGAAATTTGTGTTTGATGGGGTGGGGGCTATGAAGTGTGGGTTGTTTCTGGTTATTGTGTTTGGCTGATATGGGGTGGCAGGGGTTGAATTTTTCCCGGAGACTGATCTTTCCTGTCTGCCGTTACCTGTCTTGTCTCTCTTTTCTTCCACTGGTTTCATCTTACTCTCACTCTCAGCTGTTTCCTTTCTTTTCATGTTCTGTTACAATTGAGGTACATTTGTTGACATTCTTGAGAGTATTTTAACAGTGGCTTCTGTAGTAGTGTCCTGTTCTGTACCTCTTCTGTTTTGAATGTCAATCTGATTGGTCTATTTTTTCCCTCGAATACCCCTCTAATCTGTAAATTTTTTTTACCTGAGACATGTCCTTCTCTCCTGTTATTTAATGATGCCCTTAATCTCTTTTTCCTACCAGTGCTTTCTTTCATCATAGGTCTTTCGAACCTCATTATATTTTCCTGCAGCATATGCATTTCTTCCTCCAGTCTCTGTATCTTTGCCTCAGCAGCTACAGCTTGTGATTCCCACTTCTTGCTCTCTGCAGATAGCTTCTCTAACATGTTATTGCAAAGCTCATGTAACCTTTTTCCCATTCTTGATCTATTTTGCTCTTGAGCCTTTCTACCTATTCCTTTTCAGACCAGCCATCCTTGGTTCCCTTGCCTTTATATCCTCCCTTTTGAGATCCCATTTTTTTTATCCTGTTAGGATACTCTAGATCCTTCATCTTTGTGCAAAATTATGTGTGTGAGTGTGTGTGTGTGTGTGTGTGTATGTGTGTGTGTGTGTGTGTGTGTGTGTGTGTGTGTGTGTGTGTGTGTGTGTGTGTGTGTGTGTGTGTGTGTGTGTGTGTGTGAGTGTGTGTGTGTATGGGTTTATATGCTAATGTGTTAGGTTAGGCTTGTTTGAGTATGTGTGAGTGTGTGTGTGTGTGTGCGTGTGGTGTGTGTGTGTGTGTGTGTGTGTGTGTGTGTGTGTGTGTGTGTGTGTGTGTGGTCTGTGTGTGTGTGCGTGTGTGTGTGCGCGTGTGTGTGTGTGTGTGTGTGTGTGTGTATACTCACCTATTTGTACTCACCTATTTGTGGCTTCAGGGGTCGATTCATAGCTCCTGGAACTGCCTCTTCACTGATCGCTACTAGGTCCTCTCTCTCCCTGCTCCATGAGCTGTATCAAACCTCGTCTTAAAACGTATGGTTCCCGCCTCCACTACGTCACTTTCCAGGCTATTCCACTGCCTCTCAACTCTCTGACTGAAGAAATACTTCATAACATCCCTTTGACTTATCTGAGTCTTCAACTTCCACTTGTGACCTCTTGTTTCTGTGTCCCATCTCTGGAACATCCTGTCTTTGTCCACCGTGTCTATTCTGCGCAGTATTCTGTATGTCGTTATCATGTCTCCCCTGACCCTCCTGTTCTCCAGTGTCGTCAGGCCGATTTCCCTTAACCTTTCTTAGTAGGACAATCCCATTAGCTCTAGGACTAGTCTTGTTGCAAACCTTTGCACTTTCTCCAATTGCTTGACGTGCTTGACCAGGTGTGGATTCCAAACTGGTGCTACATATTCCAGCACGGGCCTGACGAGTCCTTACTGAGGTATCGGAACGCTATCCTTAGGTTTGCCAGACGCCCGTACGCTGCAGCAGTTATCTGTTTCATGTGCGCCTCAGGAGATGTGCTCGGTGTTATATTCACCCCAAGATCTTTTTCCTTGAGTGGGGTTTGCAGTCTTTGGCCACCTAGACTATCCTGTGTCTGCAGACTTCTTTGCCCTTCCCCAATCTTCATGATTTTGCGTTTGGCGGGTTAAATTCGAGAAGTCAGTTGCTGGACCAGGTGTCCGGCCTGTCCAGGTCTGTGTGTGTGGCTGTGTTGTAGCTCTGTGTGTTGTAGCGCTGTTTGTTGTAGCTGTGTGCATTTAGCAGGGTTAAATTCAAGGAGCCAGTTGCTGGAGCAGGCTTGTACCTGTCTAGTTCTCTTTGTAGTCCTGCCTGATCCTCGACCGATTTGATTCTCCTCATTAACTTCACATCATCTGCAAATAAGGGCACTTCTGAGTCTATCACTTCCGTTATGTCATTCACATATACCAAGAACAGCACAGGTCCTAGGACTGACTCCTCTGGAACCACGCTTGTCAAAGGCGCCCACTCTGACACCTCGTCACGTACCATGACTCGTTGTTGCCTCCCTGTCAGGTATTCTCTGATCCATTGCAGTGCCTTTCCTGTTATGTGTGCCTGATCCTCAAGCTTTTGCAGTACCCTCTTGTGAGGAACTGTGTCGAAGGCCTTCTTGCAGTCCAAGAACATGCAGTCTATCCACCCCTCTCTCTCTTGTCTTACTTCTGTCACCTTGTCATAAAACTCCAGTAGGTTTGTGTCACAGAATTTTCCTTCCCTGAAACCGTGCTGGTTATCGATTGTACACTTTTTTCTTTCCAGGTGTTCCACCACTCTCCTCCTGACGATCTTCTCCATGACTTTGCATGCTATACACGTTAGTGACACAGGTCTGTAGTTTAATGCCTCATGTCTGTCTTCTTTTTTAAAAATTGGGACTATATTTGCCATCTTCCATACCTCAAGAAGTTGTCCAGTTTCATTGGATGTGTTGAAGATCTTTGTTAGTGGCACACACAGCATCTCTGCTCCCTCTCTAAGGACCCATGGAGAGATGTTGTCTGGTCCCACCGCCTTTGAGGTGTCAAGCTCACATAGCAACTTCTTCACCTCCTCCACGGTTATGTGTACCTCTTCCAGCACTTGTTGGTGTACTTCCCTGTTCTGATTTCCTGGAGTCCTACCGGATTCCGCTGTAAATACTTCTTTAAATCTCGTCTTCAGCTCCTCACATACCTCTTGGTCGTTTCTTGTGAACTCCCCATCACCCTTCCTCAGTCTGATTACCTGGTCCTTGACTCTTGTTTTCCTCCTGATGTGGCTATACAACAGCTCTGGGTCAGACTTGACTCTCGATGCTATGTCATTTCCGTATTGTCGCTGAGCCTCCCTTCTTATCTGTATGTATTCGTTTCTGGCTCTTCGACTAATCTCTTTATTTTCTTGGTCCTTTCTCTTCTGTACCTTTTCCATTCTCTAGTACACCTAGTTTTTGCCTCCCTACACCTTTGGGTGAACCAAGGACTCGTTCTGGTCTTCCCATTATTTCTGTTTCCCTTGGGAACAAACCTCTCCTCTGCCTCCTTTCATTTTGTTGTCACATAGTCCATCATTTCTTTTACTGGTTTTCCTGTCAATTCTCTTTCCCACTGAACGTCTTGCAGGAAGTTCCTCATGCCTGTGTATTCCCCCCTTTTGTCGTTTGTTTTTCATATTCTATTCCTGCTACTCTCTCCACTTGTAGCTCAACTACGTAGTCAAAGCACAGAACCACATGATCACTAGCTCCTAGGGGCCTTTCATTCACTCAAGGTGAATACAAGGTCCAGTCTTGCTGGATCATCCT
>NC_069404.1:65812274-65844774 GCF_026875155.1 Cherax quadricarinatus
CTTTGTATTAAAAATAAATTTGTCAAATTTCAATCTCATTATTCAATCATACAGTCGCAGGAATATATACAGAAATCTCAGGATATATACTCTGAGGGGTATATTTCTCTCAGTTTATATATGCTGAAAGTTTATTTCACTCCCTGTTTCATGGATTAAAGTGGTAAACACGTTACCTGGAGTTTACCTGGAGAGAGTTCCGGGGGTCAACGCCCCCACGGCCCGGTCTGTGACCTAGGTTTTGTCCACAAGTTCTTTCATCTCCAATAAGCAACCCTACACAGAGATAGTGTTGCATATATTTAAGTTAGTAAACAAAAGAGAGATGCTTGCACATCCCAGTAGTTTCACTAATTTTTACCTAGTTGCGGTAGACCCTTGCTGAAAAGTTGAAGCCGATCGGTTGAGGCGTTCTCTCAGAATTTAAACCCAAATTCTTGGAAAAATAGAAAAGATAAATCAAGGAGCCACTATACGGTGGTCCGCTAGGAAGTCCTCATAAATTCCTCCTCTAAATTTATGGGTATAAATCGAATGGAGAATTATAGAGCGAGACGTACGCTAGCTCATGGTTAATTGGTTAATGGGATTTACAGCATCGAATACATCTTCTCATCACTAGATAATAATACTTTAATCCCTAAAATAGGGATTAAAGTAAACTCATAGCTTATATAAGATGAGAGGAATGCACCTTTCTGTGTATACATTCTCTGTGGTTCTTGTAGCCTAAGATAAATCTCTGATATAGCTGAAATTTAAAATCCCACCCCCCGTTCCCCCAAGGGATTACTTCATTTACGAGTCTGGGTACCTTAACGATTTCATCCCAAAGCAGTATCCCAGCCATCCATCAACCATAGATGGAATCCAGGCATCACCCATATATCACGCTCGTCCATCACACTCGCCCATCATCCATCCATCACAAACTTCCCAGGAAAAGGATTTTTCGCGAAGTTTGTTTCAAATAATGCGTCCTTGGCAGCCAATCTTTGGTGGTCGTGTTAGTAGTGATGGTGTTAGCGGTGTTTGTATCGATGGTAATGGTGATAGTTTTCTGAGCCGTGGTGGTTATGGTGGTGGTTTGTATTGATGTTGACGGTAAAATCTGTGTAATGATGGTGATAGCTGTGGTTGAAGTCAGAGTGATTGTTTTGCTAGTTGTAATGATGATTGTGACAGCTGTGTTAGCAGTAAGTGTTGATAGTAATGATGTGTTAGTAGTAATGATGATGGTGCTTATGTTTGTAGAAAAAAATGGCAGCTGAGTCAGTAGTAGTGGTGGTGGTGGTGGTGGTAGTGACTGTTATGGTTTTGGCGACAATAATGGTAGTGGTGGTGGGGATAGTCGTGTTGACTGTGATACTGAAGCACAAATATCTCCTTTTGCAGTGCAGAGTAATACACTCACATGAAACAGTCGCAAAAAACTCCGTGGCAAGCGATTTAACATAAATGAGGACAAAGGCTACTAACATCAAGAAACAGGTCATTGCAAGAGAGAGAGAGAGAGAGAGAGAGAGAGAGAGAGAGAGAGAGAGAGAGAGAGAGAGAGAGAGAGAGAGAGAGAGGAGAGAGAGAGAGAGAGAGAGAGAGAGAGAGAGAGAGAAGATGAGGAGAGAGAGAGAGAGATCAGAGTTAAAAGAAGAACTAGCAATCAGTCTGGAGTTTTATGACTCTCTGATCGCGGGTTCTATCCCCGCCCTTGGTATGGCTTGAGTCATAAAGTTAGCAGTAGTAGTTGTAGTAATAACAGAACTAGTAGTGGTAGTATTAGTAGTAGCAGTAATACTAAGCGTAATAGTAGCAGCAATAGTGGTGGCAGTAGCAGTAGTGGAATAGTAGTGGTAGTAGTAGTAGAAGTAATAGTGGTAATAGTAGCAGAGGTAGTAGTAGTAGTGGTAGATAATCCTTGCAAGAGGAAGCCTTTGCCATGTATTCTCTCTCTCTCTCTCTCTCTCTCTCTCTCTCTCTCTCTCTCTCTCTCTCTCTCTCTCTCCTCTCTCTCTCTCTCTCTCTCTCTCTCTCTCTCCTTCACATCGTAAAGTCTGCCCCTTAATTCCAGCAAAATAAATGGATTTTCGTTTTAATTAATTGCTTGAATTTAGAGAGGGAGGAAATCCTTGACCACACAAACCTGCCATGATGAGCCAGGATATATATGACTCACACGGTGCTCCACCAAGATGTACTCACCTCCATATACTCACACGAATGTAGTTACTTTCAGATACTCACCTATACATATATATGTATATATATATACATATATATATATATATATATATATATATATATATATAATATATATATAATATATATATATATATATATATATATATATATATATATATATATATATGTTTGTTGTTATTGTTGCTGGCGTGTGTGTGTGTGTGTAGGAGAGAGAGACAGAGAGAGAGAGAAGAGAGAGAGAGAGAGAGAGAGAGAGAGAGAGAGAGAGAGCAAATACACACCCTACGCACCTGGTGTATAATATTAAATGCTCGTGTTCCTCCTGTTGCATATTGCACACACACGCTGTGTATATCAAGACACGGCTAGTTTATACTGCATACACACATGTTGTGTATAATGCACACAGTTTACATTACACTTGATGTATGTGTCTGACGTATATATTTGATGTATACATTTGAGTCATACACATATCGAGTCAACACAACATACACGGTGTTGGTATTGCTCATATCACTCACACACACACACACACACACACACACACACACACACACATACACACACACACACACACACACACACACACACACACACACACACACACACACACAAACATAAACAAATACGACAATGACCGGTAGATAAAAAGGGAAGACATGACTCACGAAATCGTAATGTCACGACTGCAAACAAACCATACCACGAGTGGGGTTAGAACTAGCGATCAGATTCTCAAAACTCTGGACTGTCGAGTTATCCACTGGACCAGCTAGCTTCAATAAGATTCATCCAACAAGGTATATTTCTACACTATAGGAAGGTTAGCATAGGCACCACTGTGACCACAAACGCAAGTTTTTACAGACGAATCTCCTGCTGGCATGGCCGTCAATATGACTCACGAATCGTAATGACACGATTGTAAAGACATGATCACAACATACAAAATACAGACGAAATGATAACGTAAACAAGGACAGGCGGTTTGAGAAGTGGGAAACAGGTACTGGAGGGGAGGACACCTAGGTGTTAAAGACACATATGAACCACAGGAGACGTCAGGAAGAATTTCTTCAGTCTGTGGGTCGTCGAGAAGTAGAATGACCTCGACGAGGCAGGAGCACTCCAGCAGGCCTGTTGGCCCATGCTAGGCAAGTCCAACTCACACCCACCTTAGAAGGAAGGAGCACTGCAGTAGGCCTATTGGCACATGCTAGGCAAGCCCAACTCACACCCACCTTAGAGGGAAGGAGCACTGCAGCAGGCCTACTGGCCCATACTACGCAGGTCCAACTCGCCGCCCTTCCAACCTATTCTTAAAGCTACTCAAGTTTTTCACTTCCATGAAGCCACTAGTGAGTGTATCATGTGGGAGTTCGAACACGTGGATAGGGTAAAGTAATACTCACGTAGGCTGGTAGTACGTATAATTACGGATAATGTGGGGAGCGCCCAAACAGCCGTACCTATCTGTGAGGGGGTCTTTGAATACTGCTGTGGTCAGCACAATATGAATACAGACAGTGACTCAGGCAGAGACGGTTGGTAGTGAGTCAACTACTGGTACACTGGTTACTGGTAACTGGTTACTACTACTGAGAGCTCGGCGACGCTAACGTATGTCGTCCCGACATACAACTAATACAAACTAGAGATGGCAGGTGTACGACTTGGGCTGATTCTATACAATGTCAAAGTACACAACAATTAAACATTATAACATACATAAGTAGAACATTGGAATGGAAGCTTACGTAACTGAAACTGTAATGCAATACAAGGTATAATATAGCACAACTCATCGAATGAAACTCAACGTTGAGATTACACAATAGAAGTGATAAAAAAAATTTGATCGATCGATCTGTATTCATGTGATCTACGGATTCTGAGGAAGGAATATATACAAAGAAGTGTTTAACAGAAAGGCAGATTCGGTGCACTCAAATCTAGACTGTTAACTCTCAGAATGTGGAGAGAACATGAACACAAAAAAAAAATTCTTGAATACTGATAAGTTGATACTGTAATTATTCATCTATACAGGTTATTTACATTTAACCCCAACTCTGCTAGGGTAAGATTGACATATGCAGAATGGGTGTCATCTCTGGGAGGATCAAACTCTGTAGCACTGGCTAACTCATGCTGTATTTGAGGCAAATCTGAATTGGAAGTTACAAATGATACTTGAGGATTTCTCAATACCTGTCGTGTACGTAGGGAATAAGGACATTCAGGTTGATCGTCTGACTGAGTATCAGAGGAAGAGAGTACAGGATCAGGAGGATTGTCAGAGTCTGTACATTAGTCTGGGTTGGAACATTCATTATCATCACATACTAACTTCATATGATCTAAATGCGATTTCTTTATACTGACCAGTACTAATCTCTCTAACCTTATACTTATTACCAGTGATATGTTCAACTACTCGATAAGGACAACAAACTTTTGATCAAGCTTTGGCATTGCAGACGTTTCGTTAAAGTTAATCAGCATAACTCTCGAACCTACTTTGATTTTGGATGGCTTTGCTCGAGTGTTTGCGACTCTTGTAAATTTGCTGTTGATTTATGAAGTGTTTCACGGATTCTTCTAAAAACACTTTGAGCTAAGCTGGTACGAGTTGCTATGAAATCATCAGGGTTGTAATTTGGTTTCGGATTAGAATATAACAACTCATAAGGCAAACGTTTTATCTACACGTACAATGCATAATGTGGAGGTGTCACCTATAGAAACATTGTAAGCAGAATTTATAGCACACTGCACATCAGGTATAAACTTCATCCCAAGTTTCACTGTTGGGATTGATAGTGGCTTCAAGACATCAAGTACTTTCTTATTGTTCGTTCCGCTAACCCATTGCTGGCAGGATGATGAGGAACAATGGTGGATTTAGAGATCTTGTACAAGGTGCACAAATTTTCAAGATCTTCATTACAGAATTCACCTCCATTATCTGTTACTAGGGACTTAGGGGTGGTATGCCTGCAGATAATGCGTTCTTTAAACGCCTTAGCTACTGTCTCGGCAGTCTTATCTGCAATAGGAACTAACTCACAATATCTGGTGAAATGGTCTACCATAACACACAGATGTTTGTTGCCCTGGAGGGAACATTGGAAATTAGTTAACAAATCTAGCGCAACTCTTTCCCAAGGTTCGCTAGTAGTTGGATACACTTGGATTGGATTAGGGCCATTAGCATTGCCTTTATGTTGCATGCAGACACTACATTTCTTAACATACTCAGAAATTATCAGTTGCCATACGAGTACCAAAGTATTTCAATCTGGCTTGTTTATCGAACGATCCATACACAGGGTGTGCAAACACCTGGTACATCGTGAACTAGCTGTAAGGCTACATTCACTAGTGACTGTGGAATTACTAACTGGTATACTCTTCTGCTAGGAGTACCCAACTCGGCCGTTCGATACAGTAATTCTTGGTTCATGACAAAGTCACTGATGGGTGCTGGTGGCTTCACAGTCAGAATAAGATCTTCCTGGAGCAGGATCGAATCCACCAGACCACATGGGATCTGTTCGTTGAGCATTCTTTACATCTTCAGCACTAAATGGAGGGTCTGCAGTTACTATACTAACATGTCGCGATAAGGCATCTGCGACTACATTTGACTTGCCAGGTAAATGCTCAAAGGTGGGATTGAACTCTTGGATAGTCAAGGTCCATCTGGCTAACCTTCCAGTAGGTTGTTTATTCTTGAATAAAGGTATCAGTGGAGCGTGGTCTGTCAAAACATGAACAGAGTACTGATAAATAATGTCTCGGAAGTGCTTTAAAGACCATACTATTGCTAAAGCTTCTTGCTCAGTTACTGTATAATTACGTTCAGCCTTCGTAAGGACTCGGCTAGCAAATGCAACTGCGTTGTACTTGACATCGGTCTTCTGAGCTAGTACGGCACCTATGCCAATTGAACTAGCATCAGTTGTCAGATAGAAGGGCTTAGAAAAATCTGGAAATTTCAAAATTGGAGCAGATGTTAGTTTTTCTTTTAGAGTTTGAAATGTTCTTTCTTGACGGAAGGTCCAAACAAAAGGAGCATCTTTCTTAAGCATCTCAGTTAGAGGAGCAGCTATGGAAGAAAAATTGGCAATGAAAGATCTATAAAAACCTACTAAGCCCACAAAGGATCTTACGGCATCAGCAGTTTTGGGTGTTGGAAAATTTAGTACTGCAGTTACTTTACTTTGGTCAGTCGTAACCCTTCTAGGAGTGACTTGACCAAGAAACTTAATTTCTGATCTGAAAAATTGACATTTAAACAGTTTGATCTTTAAATTGGCTTCTTCAAGCTTACCAAGTACTACATCAAGTCTTTTCAAGTGTGTATCCACGTCTTTAGACATGATGATTACGTCATCTAAGTACACCATAAGTGCATTACCCTGGTACACTGGTTACTGGTAACTGGTTACTACTACTGAGAAGTGTGTTGCACTCATTCACAACTCTGATACCAAACCCACGTTACCTGATAACCCACGTCAGCTGATAACTACATCACTGATAACCCACATCACCTGATAACCCAACATCACTTGATAACACATCACTGATAACAAACAATCACATGATTAACCCACATCACCTGATAACCACATCACTTGATAACCCACATTCATGGTATCCCACTTCACCTGATAACAAACTTCACCTTGATAACCACATCAACTGATAAACACAACAGTGATTAAGGCACAACAGCTGAATAACCACATACTGATAACCAAATCACTGATAACCCATCACTGATCTAACCCACATCACCTGATAACCCACATCAATGATAAACCCACATTCACCTGATAACCCACATCATGATAATCACATCACTGATAACCAATCACCTGATACCCCACATCACCTGGTTAACCACACATCACCTGATAACCCACATCACTGATAACCCACACATCTGATAACTCACATCATGATACCACATCACTGTAACATTCAATACGGAAAACAGGAAAACCACGACGGCGGGAAAAAGAAAGTGAACACAGCTCTATGTAGAGCTGTATGGGTAATGATTTGTCAGATATTACATAGAGCGAAAAGTTCAGAGGTCAGTGCTCGGAGAATTTCTATCAAGACATTTTGCTTGAGTAAATTTTGTCAATGGTGACACGGTAAATACTGTCACGTGTGACACGGTGAATATTGTCAATGTGACATGTAAATACTCTCAGTGTGACACGGTGAATATTGTTACGTGTGGACACAATAAATACTGTTAAGTGTGAACGGTGAATATGGTTAATGTGACACGGTGAAATTGTTCAATGTGACACGGTAATACTGTTACGTGTAACCGGTGTATATTGTCACGTGCGATCGATAAGTAATATTACGTGTGAACAAGGGTGGAAATATTTGTCACGTGTGACACGGTAAATTACTGTTACGTGTGACACGGTGATATTGTCACAAGTGGACACAGTAATTACTGTTACGTGTGACACGGTCATATTGTTAGTGATCACGGTGATATTGGCAATGTGACACGGTTAATACTGTTACGTGCTGACACGCGTGAATAGTGGTGTGTGGACACGGTAAATACTGTCACGTGTGACACGGTGACTATTGTTGCGTGTGACACAGTAAATACTGTTACGTGTGACACGGTGAATATTGTCACATGCGACACGGTAAATACTGTCACATGTGACACGGTGACTATTGTTGCGTGTGACACAGTAAATACTGTTACGTGTGGCACGGTGAATATTGTCACATGTGACACGGTAAATATATATACTGTCACGTGTGACACGGTGAATATCGTCACATGTGACACGGTGAATATTGTCACGTGTGACACGGTAAATACTGTTACGTGAGGAACGGTGGAATATTGTTACGTTGACACGGGTAAATATGTTACGGGTGAAACGGTGGATGAATATAGTCAAGTGGGACACGTAAATACTTGTTACGTGTGACACGGTAAATATTGTCATATGTGACACGGTAAATACTGTTACGTTTGACACGGTAAATATTGTCACATGTGACACGGTAAATACTGTTACGTGTTGAACAAGGTGATTATTGTCACATGTAACTCAGGTAAATAACTGTTACGTGTGACACGGTGACTATTGTCACATGTGGACACTGTAAAATACTGTCACGTGTGAACACTCGTAAATTCTGGTTACGTGTGACACGGTTGAATATTGAACAATGCGGACACGGTAAATACTGCTCACGTGTGACTCGGTTAAATACTGTCCGTGTGGCACGGTGAATATTGTCACATGTGACACGGTAAATATATATACTGTCACGTGTGACAGGGTGAATATTGTCACATGTGACACGGTGAATGTTGTCACGCGTGACACGGTTAATACTGTTACGTGTGACACGGTGAATATTGTCACATGTGACACGGTAAATACTGTTACGTGTGACACGGTGAATATTGCCACGTGTGACACGGTAAATACTGTTACGTATGACACGGTAAATATTGTCACATGTGACACGGTAAATACTGTTACGTTTGACACAGTAAATATTGTCACATGTGACGCGGTAAATACTGTTACGTGTGGGACACGGTGAATAATGTCACATGGGACACGGTAATACTGTCAGTGTGACACGGTAAATGCTGTCACGTGTGACGGTGAATATTGTCACGTGTGGACACGTAATATGTTCGTATGGACACGGTGGAGTATTGTCACGTGTGAAGGTAAATACTGTTACGTGTGATACGGGTGAATATGGTCACATGTGACTTGGTAAAATCTATTCACGTGTGACACGGTGAATATTGTTCACATGTGAACGGTAATAATCACTCTTTCAGTGTGACACGGTGAATATTTGTACATGTGACTAGGCAAAAATACTGTCACAGGTCGACACGGTAAATACTGTCACGTGTGACAGGTAAAATACTGTCACGTGTGCACGTGTGGAATATTGTCAAATGTGACGGGTAAATTATACATACTGTCACGTGTGAACGGTGATGATATTGTTAGTGCGAAGATAAAATACTGTTAGTGCGACCCGGTGAATATTGTTAGTGTGACACGGTGAATATTTGTTAACATGGTGACACGGTAAATACTGTTAGTGTGAAGGGTGAATATTATTGTTACGTGTGTACGGTGATATTGTCACTGTGAACGGTATATACTGTCACTTTGTGGGACACGGTATATACTGTCACGTGTGACCACGGTGAATTATTTTGTCACATGTGACACGGTAAAATACTGTCAGTGTGGAACGGTGAATATTGTAATGTGACACTGGTAAATACTGTCTCGTGTGGACACGGTAAATACTGTCGTTGTGACCACGGTAAATATGTCACGTGTGCACACGGTAAAATACTGTCACGTGTGACACGGTAAAATACAGTTCACGTGTGACAAAGTAAATACTGTACTGATGACACGGGTAAATACTGTTACGTGTGACACGGTATATACAGTCACGTGTGACTCGGTAAAAATAATGCACGTGTAACATGGTAAATACTGTCACGTGGTGATGACACGGTAATACTGTCACGTCGTGACAGGTAAATATGCGCAAGTGTGGACGGTAAATATGTCACGTGGTGACACGGTAAATAAGTCTCGTGTTGACCAGTAACTACTGTCACATGTGTCACGGTAATTACTGGGTGTTCATATAGTGCGAACGGTGGTATATTGTTACGTGCGGAACGGTAAAATAATGTTACGTTTTGCAAGGTGAATATTGTCAACATGCGACACGGTAATTACTGTCAGTGTGACACAGTAAATACTGTCACGTGTGACACGGTATATACTGTCACGTGCGACACGGTTTAAATACTGTTACGTGTGACACGGTGAGTATTGTCACGTGTGAAACCCGGTAAATTAATGTTTTTGTGTGCACGGTGATATTGTCACATGTGACAAGGTAATAACTATACGTGTGACCCCGGTGAATATTGTCACATGTGACACGGTAAATACTCTCACGTGTGACATGGTGTATATTGGTACGTGTGACACAACAAATACTGTTACGTGTGGCACGTTGAATATTGTTACGTGTGACACGGTAAATACTGTTACGTGTGACACGGTGAATATTGTCACGTGTGACACGGTAAATACTGTACGTGTGACACGGTGAATATTGTCACATGTGACACGGTAAATACTGTACGTGTGACACGGTGAATATTGTTACGTGGACAAAGGTTAAATTTCTGTTACGTGTGAACAGTAAATTTCTGTCACGTGTGACACGGTGAATATTGTCACATGTGACACGGTAAATGCTGTCACGTGTGACACGGTAAATACTGTCACGTGTGACACGGTGAATATTGTCACATGTGACACGGTAAATACTGTCACGTGAATATTGTTACGTGCGACACGGTAAATACTGTTACGTGTGACACAGTAAATACTGTCACGTGTGACACGGTGAATATTGTCACATGTGACACGGTAATCTGTTCCGTTTTGACACGGTAAATACTGTCAGTGTGACACGGTGAATATTGTCACATGTGACACGGTAAATACTGTCACGTGTGACACGGTAAATACTGTTGCGTGTGACACGGTAAATGCTGTCACGTGTTACACGGTAAATACTGTCACGTGTGATTCGGTGAATATTGTCACATGTGACACGGTAAATACTGTCACGTGTGACACGGTAAATACTGTCACGTGTGACACGGTAAATACTGTCACGTGTGACACGGTAAATACTGTCACGTGTGACACGGTAAATACTGTCACGTGTGACACGGTAAATACTGTCACTTGTGACACGGTAAATTTCTGTCACGTGTGACACGGTAAAAAACTGTCCGTGTGACACGGTAAATACTGTCACTGTGACACGGTAAATAATCTCACGTGTGACACGGTAAATACTGTCAGTGTGACACGGTAAATTTCTGTCAGTTGTGGACACGGTAAATTTCTGTCACGTGTGACAGGTAAATACTGTCACGTTGTGTCACGGTAATTGCTGTCACGTGTGTACAGTAAATACTGTCATGTGTGACACGGTAAATAATGTTTACGTTTTTACACGGTAAATACTGCCACGTGTGAAAACGGTTAAATATGTCCACTTGTGACACGGTAAATACTGTCACTGTGACACGGTAAAAAACTGTCAATTGTGACACGGTAAAAACTGTACTTGTGAAAACGGTAATACTGTCACTTGTGACACGGTAAATACTGTCACTTGTGACACGGTAAATACTGTCACTTGTGACACGGTAAATACTGTCACTTGTGACACGGTAAATAATGTCACTTGTGACACGGTAAATTTACGTCCCCTTGTGCCCCGGGGTAAATACTTTTCATTTTTGGGGAAAAAATACTTTGTTAAGAGTGAATTTTTAAAAAGGACATATAAAAACCGACTTTAAAGAGTGACTTTTAAAAAAGGGACATTTAAAGACTGACCTTTAAAAAGTGACTTTTTAGGTTTAAAAAGTATAAGTGTAAACCTTTTCAGACTTACTTTTTAAAAGTGACGTTTAAAATGAATATTTAAAGTGCTTTTAAGACAAACTTCTAAAAAACAACTTTTTTAAACATTTTTAAGGAACAACGAAAAAAAAAAAAGGAAAAACGAATTATAAGAAAGAAATAAAACAGAGGAAAAAAGGGGGAGAGGGAAGGAAAGCAATTGTTTAAGGGGGAAAGATCAGGTTTGAAAGAAAGGGGAGGGAGGAAGGGGGCCTTGTCAAACCCTTTTGGTGGCACCCGCCCAGGAGTGGAGAAAAAAATGGAAGGGTTAAAGGGGAAAGGAAGAGATGAGAGGGGAGAGAGGAGAGGGGAAGGGGGAAAAATTCTCGGGGGAAGAAAATTTTAAGAGAGTGGGGAAAGGGGGAAGGTTAAAGGGGAAAAGGGGAGGGGTGGAGTGGGAAGATGGAGGTAAAAATAAAAAAGGAGAAAATGAGGGATAGGAGGGGAACCCCCAAAAGGGGTGAAGCCCATGAGTTTTTGTGGTCTGTTTTGAAGTTTGCGCTGAAACTGTACTGGGGTTTTCCCTGCTGAGAAAGGTACTGGGGTTTTCCTAGGGGGAAATGTTTTGAATTTTTCTGCTGAGGAATGTATTAAAATTTCTTGCGGGAGGAATTATTAAGGTTTCCCCCGAGGGGGGGTTTAATGAAGTTTCCTCACGAGGAAGGCATTGTTGTTTCCCCGCCCGAGGAAGGTATTTAAGTTTTTGGGGGGAATGTAATTTAAGCTACCTGTTTAGGAATACCCTAAAGTTATCTGCTGAAAAATACCCGAAGTTACCTGTTGGGATACGAAAGTATTCTTTAGCAGAAAATTACATACACCCAAAAGCTGGCACACTACTGAGTACACGGCCTCAGCACCCGGGGTTTTACCTGAAAACAAACAGGTGGGAAAAAAAAACAGAGGGAAAATCTAAAGGTTTGCAAACAGGTGGTGACAAACACTGTGAGGAGAGGTTGAAAGACCAGGAACTTTACGACCATGGCGAAGGGCAGGGTGAAAGGGGGAAAAAGGGTTCGACATTTAAAAAATTTTTTGGGGGCAAGTTAAAGGTTTAGAATGTTGGAATCGAAAGGTCCCTTTAAAAAAGGGGGCACAGGTAGAAGCCGGAAAGCCCTTAGAGTCGTGGGGGGGATGTGCGGGAAATGCTCCCCTAGACTCGGGAGTCGTTTAGACGGAATGACTTCGATGAGTCTGTAAGGATGGCAAACCCGACTCGCGGCTTCAAAAGTATGTATGATAAGGCCCACCAGATTAGAAATAAGTGATAACAATCAAAGTAGTCTAGAAGGTGGGGCCAGGAGCTGAGTGTCGACCCCTGCAACCACAATTAGGTGAATACACACACACACACACACACTGCAGAAATGTACAACCCGCCACAGAACTACAGGAGGTCAAGAGATGAATATGATGAGAGCAACACAGCAATGGTGGATACATCAGAAAGAAAGGTTAAGGGTAATCGGCCTGACGACACTGGAGGACAGGAGGGTTAGGGGGAGAAATGATAACGACATACAAAATACTGCGAGGAATAGATCAGGTGGACAGACAGGATGTTCCAGGGAGGGGACACAGAAACAAAGAGTCACAATTAGAAGTTGAAGATTGAGATGAGTCAAGGGATGTTAGGATGTATTTCTTCAGTCAAAGAGAAGTTAGGAAGTGGAATAGTCTGGCAAGTGACGGTGGACGCAGGAACCATACATAGCTTTAACACGAGGTATGATAAAGCTCATGGAGCAGGGAGAGAGATTACCTAGTAGCCTCCAGGGAAGAGGCGGGGCCAGGAGCTGGGTCTCGACCCCTGCACCCACAATTAGGTGAGCACAATTAGGTCAGTACACGCACACACACACATACACACACATACACACACACACACACACACACACACACACACACACACACACACACACACACACACACACACAGCACACACACAAGACATACATACACACACACACACACACACACACACACACACACACAGACACACACACACACACACACACACACACACACACACACACACACACACACACACACACACACATATGTATATGTGAATGACATAACGGAAGGGATAGACTCAGAAGTGTCCTTGTTTGCGGACGATGTGAAGTTAATGAAAAGAATCAAATCGGATGAGGATCAGGAAGGACTACAAAGAGACCTGGACAGGCTACAAGCCTGGTCCAGCAACTGGCTCCTTGAATTTAACCCTGCCAAATGGAAAGTCATGAAGATTGGGGAAGGGCAAAGAAGATTGCAGACACAATATAGTTTAGATGGCCAAAGTCTGCAAACCTCACTCAAGGAAAAAGATCTGGGGGTGAGTATAACACCGAGCATATCTCCTGAGGCGCACATCAATCAGATAACTGCTGCAGCATTCGGGCGCCTGGCAAACCTACGGATAGCGTTCCGATACCTCAGTAAGGAGGTATCAAGACTCTGTATACCATTTACGTCAGGCCCATACTGGAGTATGCAGCACCAGTTTGGAATCCACACCTAGTCAAGCACGTCAAGAAATTAGAGAAAGTGCAAAAGTTTGCAACAAGACTAGTCCCAGAGCTTCGGGGATTGTCCTACGAAGAAAGGTTGAGGGAAATTGGCCTGACGACACTGGAGGCCAGGAGGGTCAGGGGAGACATGATAACGACATACAAAATACTGCGCGGAATAGACAAGGTGGACAGAGACAGGATGTTCCAGAGATGGGACACAGACACAAGAGGTCACAATTGGAAGTTGAAGACTCAGATGAATCAAAGGGATGTTAGGAAGTATTTCTTCAGTCATAGAGTAGTCAAGCCGTGGAATAGCCTAGAAAGTGAAGTAGTGGAGGCGGGAACCATATATAGTTTTAAGGCGAGGTATGATAAAGCTCATGGAGCAGGGAGAGAGAGGACCTAGTAGCAATCAGTGAAGAGCCGGGGCCAGGAGCTATGAATCGACCCCTGCAACCACAAATAGGTGAGTACAAATAGGTGAGTACACACAAACAAACAAACACACACACACACACACACACACACACACACACACACACACACACACACACACACACATAACACACACACACACACACATACACACACACACACACACACACACACACACACACACACATACACACACACACACACACACACACCACACGTGCGTGCACACACACACATACACACACACACACTCACACTCACACTCACACTCACACTCACACTCACACACACACACACACACTGGAAAACCTCATGTACCAACACGTAAGGGGCATCACCAGAGAGAGAGGAGAGGATGAACCAGCGTGACTGGACTTAGTATTCCCCTTCAGTAGTGCAGATATTGAGGACATCACATATGAAAGACCCCTTGGGGCCAGCGATCATGTGGTTTTAAGCTTCGGATACACAGTAGAGCTGCAAGTGGAGGGAGAAACAGGAAGGCCTGGACGAATGAAGTCAAACTACAAGAAAGGGGACTACACGGGAATGAGGAACTTCCTGAATGGGGTTCAGTGGGACAGAGAACTGGCAAGGAAGCCAGTTAATGAGATGATGGAATATGTAACAACCATGTACAAGGAGGCTGAGGAGAGGTTTGTACCCAAGGGTAACAGGAATAATGAAAAAGCCAGGATGAGCCCATGGTTCACCCATAGGTGCAGGGAGGCAAAAACCAAGTGTGCTAGGGAATGGAAGAAATATAGAAGGCAAAGGACCCAGGAGAATAAGGAGAGCAGTCGTAGAGCCAGAAAAGAATATGCATAGATAAGAAGGGAGTCCCAACGACAATATGAAAACGACCAAAGACCAGGTAATCAGGCTAAGGAAGGAAGAAGGAGAGACAACAAGAAATGACCATGAAGTAAGTGAGGAACTCAACAAGAGATTTAATGAAGTGTTCACAGAGGAGACAGAAGGGGCTCCAGAAAGACGGAGAGGTGGGGCACAGCACCAAGTGCTGGACACAGTACACACAACCGAGGAAGAAGTGAAGAGACTTCTGAGTGAGCTAGATACCACAAAGGCAATGGGGCCGGATAACATCTCTCCATGGGTCCTGAGAGAGGGAGCAGAGGCGCTATGTGTACCACTAACAACAATATTCAATACATCTATCGAAACAGGGAGATTGCCTGAGGCATGGAAGACAGCAAATCTAGTCCCAGTCTTTAAAAAAGGAGACAGACATGAAGCACTAAACTACAGACCAGTGTCACTGACATGTATAGTATGCAAAGTCATTAAGAAGATTATCAGGAGAAGACTGGTGGAACACCTAGGAAGGAATGAACTCATCAACTCAGCCAACACGGTTTCAGGGACGGGAAATCCTGTGTCACAAACCTACTGGAGTTCTATGACATGATGACAGCAGTAAAACAAGAGAGAGAGGGGTGGGTGGATTGCATTTTCTTGGACTGCAAGAAAGCGTTTGACAAAGATTAATGCAAAAACTGGAGGACCAAGCAGGGATAACAGGGAAGACACTACAATGGATCAGGGAATACTTGTCAGGAAGACAGCAGCGAGTCATGGTACGTGGCGAGGCGTCAGACTGGGCACCTGTGACCAGCGGAGTCCCACATGGGTTAGTCGTAGAGCCAGTGCTGCTTCTGGTATTTGTGAACGATATGACTTAAGGAATAAACTCCGAAATGTCCCTGTTTGCAGATGACGTGAAGTTGATGAGAAGAATTCATACGATCGAAGACCAGGCAGAACTACAAAGGAATCTGGACAGGCTGCAAACCTGGTCCAGCAATTGGCTCCTGGAGTTCAATCCCACCAAGTGCAAAGTTATGAAGATTGAGGTAGGGTAAAGAAGACCGCAGACGGAGTACAGTCTAGGGGGGGCCAGATACTACAAACCTCACTCAAGGAAAAAAATCTTGGGGTGAGTATAACACCAGGCACATCTCCTGAAGCGCACATCAACCAAATAACTGCTGCAACATATGGGCGCCTAGCAAACCTCAGAACAGCATTCCGACATCTTAATAAGGAATCGTTCAGGACCCTGTACACCGTGTATGTTAGGCCCATATTGGAGTATGCGGCACCAGTTTGGAACCCACACCTAGCCAAGCACGTGAAGAAACTAGAGAAAGTGCAAAGGTTTACAACAAGACTAGTCCCAGAGCTAAGAGGTATGTCCTACGAGGAGAGGTTAAGGGAAATCAACCTGACGACACTGGAGGACAGGAGAGATAGGGGGGACATGATAACGACTTACAAAATACTGAGAGGAATTGACAAGGTGGACAAAGACAGGATGTTCCAGAGACTGGACACAGCAACAAGGGGACACAGTTGGAAGCTGAAGACACAGATGAATCACAGGGATGTTAGGAAGTATTTCTTCAGCCATAGAGTAGTCAGTAAGTGGAATAGTTTGGGAAGAGATGTAGTGGAGGCAGGATCCATACATAGCTTTAAGCAGAGGTACGATAAAGCTCATGGTTCAGGGAGAGTGACCTAGTGGCGACCAGTGAAGAGGCGGGGCCAGGAGCTAGGACTCGACCCCTGCAACCTCAACTAGGTGAGTACAACTAGGTGAGTACGCACACACACACTCACACACGCACACACACACACACACACACACACACACACACACACACACACACACACACACACACACACACACACACACACACACACACATACACAGCACACACACACAACACATACACTTGCTTGTATATTTATTCTCATAAATCTGTGTACACCTGCATGTTCCCGCGTCCTTATACACTGCACTGCATGTGTAGACGAGACCCCTGGGATTGACTTAAGCTCCATGAGATGGATCAAAGTGTTCCAGCCATTGGTGGGTGCCACACCTCCTCCAGCACCCGGGGGACACAGTTGCGACCCCCCTGCAGGCGCCCCTGGCACTAGTCCGAAATTTCCTTTCGTTTCCCTAAAATTTGGGGATGAGGTATTTTGGAAAAAGGGTGTTTTGAGGTGGTGAGGTGAAACCCGGGAGTCAGGGAATTTTTGGGAAGAGGAGAGGGAGAGAGAGAGAGAGAGGAAGGGGGAGATGAGGGGAGGAGAGAGAGGAGAGGAGAGAGAGAGAGGGAGAGAGAGAGAGAGAGGAGAGAGGGGGGGAGAAAAGAGAGAGGAAGCAGAGACAGGACAGAGGGGGAGACAGAGACAGAGCAGGAGACAAAAGTGAGATAGACGACAGACACACACACTACCACAGACAAAAAGACAGAGGAGAGACAGGGAATGAGGGGGAGCAGAAGATAGACGAAGACAGAAGACTGAAGGGAAAACTTAAAAACTTACGTGGGTGGGAATTAGGAGGAAAGCTCACCTGGGTAAGTGGCGGTGACTTGGCACAGGCCCCAGTCTTGGGAAACAAAGTACTCGGTCGTCGCTATGGTGCCACCAAATGCATTGATAATTACCCAAAAACGAAACAGCCCCTTTATAAAAATTTGCGGAACATATTTTTTTGGGACACAAAAGTTTCTAAGACATGGGGGTGCATTCTGAAAAAAGGGAATTTTTTTTGGTAAGGTAATGGTTTAAAGGTAATGGTAATGGTAATGGAGTTGAAAGATTTCATTTATTTTTATTGAAGGGAAATTTGGGGTGTTTTGTTTCCTGTGATAATTTCTTTAACTTTTGTGCTGGGTTTTAAATCATTTTTGCTGTATTTAGTGCATTAAAAACTTATGCTGCACGGCATTTTTTTGTGGGACGTTTCGTCTCCAGGAGCTTTTTTCAAGCCCTTACAAAAAATCATGGACAAAGAGGGTTATTGATCAAGTGGTGTATAAAAATAATAATACTTGTAGGTGGTAGTAGTAGTCTTGTAGTGGTGGTAGTAGTGGTAGTACTTGTGGTGGTGGGAGTGGTAGTGTACTTGTTGTGGTGGTAGTGGTAGTAGTATTTTGGTGGGGGTGGTGTGTAGTGTACCCGTGGTGGTGGTAGTGGTGGTATTGTAGTGGTGGTAGTGGTAGTAGACTTGTAGTGGTGGTAGGGTGTAGTTTTGTAGTGGTGGTAGTGGTGTATACTTGTAGTGGTGGTGTGGTAGTGTACTTTTGGTGGTGGTTTGTAGTAGTAGTACTTGTAGTGGTGGTGTGGTAGTAGTTTCTTGTAGGGTGGTAGTGGTGTGTACTTGTTG
Organism: Cherax quadricarinatus; assembly: GCF_026875155.1. NCBI lineage: Eukaryota > Metazoa > Arthropoda > Malacostraca > Decapoda > Parastacidae > Cherax > Cherax quadricarinatus. The sequence continues at coordinate 65,831,189 of NC_069404.1, forward strand.
GTGGTATAGTGGGAGTACTTGTGGTGGGGGGGTTGTAGTTAGTATTGTAGTGGTGGTAGTGGTAGTAGTACTTGTAGTGGGGGGGTGTGGTAGTAGTTTGTGGGGGTGGGAGTGGTAGTGACTTTTAGTGGTGGTAGTGGTAGTAGTACTTGGGGGTGGTAGTGTAGTAGTCTTGTATGGTGGTAGTGGTAGTATACTTGTAGTGGTGGGTGTGTAGTACTGGGTGGTGGTAGTGGTAGTAGTACTTGTAGGGTGGTTTGGGTTTTTAGTTTTTTGGGGTGGGTGTTTTTTGTACTTGTAGTGGGGGAGTGGTGTGTATTGTAGGGTTTTTTAGTGGTGTAGTATGTAGTGGTGGTAGGGGAGTGTTTGTGTGGTGGTAGTGGTAGTGATTGTGGTGGTGGTAGTGGTTGTGTACTTGTAGTGGTGGTAGTGGGAGTGTATTGTAGTGGTGGTAGTGGTAGTTGTATTGTGGTGGGGTAGTAGTGGGAGTTTGTGGTGGTGGGGAGTGGTGTAGTACTTTAGTGGTGGTGTGTGTAGTCTTGTGGTGGTGGTTGTAGTGGGAGTATTGTGGTGGTTTGGGGTGGTAGTAGTATTGTTGTGGTGGTAGTGGAGTAGTACTTGTGGTGGTGGTAGTGTGGTGTACTTTTGGTTGGGGGGAGTGGTTGTGTTTCTTGTAGGGTGGGAGTGGAGTAGTACTTGTGGTGGTGGTAGTGTAGTATTGGGTGGGGGTGTGGTAGTAGTATTGTGGTGGGTGGGAGTGGAGTAGACCCGTGGTGGGGAGTGGTGTAGTACTTGTGGTGGTGGTAGAGTAGTAGTACTTGTGGGGGTGGTAGGGTAGTAGTACTTGTGGGTGGAGTGGTAGTAGTACTGTGGTGGGGGTAGTGTAGTAGTACCTGTGGGGGTGGTGTGGTTGTAGTACTTGTGGTGGGGGGTAGTTTGTAGTAGTACTTGTGGGGGTGGTAGTGGTAGTGTATTGTGGGGTGGTTTAGTTGTATACTTGTGGTGTTGGTAGTGGTAGTGTATTTTGGTTTGGGGGTAGTAGGGGGTAGTATTTTTGGGGGGGGTAGTGTGTATTGTAGTGGTGGTAGTAGGGTAGTTTGTGGTGGTGGTAGTAGTAGTACTTGTAGTGGTGGTAGTGGTAGTAGTACTTGTAGTGGTGGTAGTGGTAGTAGTACTTGTAGTGGTGGTAGTGGTAGTAGTACTTGTGGTGGTGGTAGTGGTAGTAGTACTTGTGGTGGTGGTAGTAGTGTACTTGTAGTGGTGGTTGTAGTGGTAGTATTGTGGTGGTGGTTTTAGTATCTTTTAGTGGTGGTTGTGGTGTGTATTGTAGTGGTGGTAGTGGTAGTAGTACTTGTAGTGGTGGTAGTGGTAGTAGTACTTGTGGGTGGTAGTGGTAGTAGTACTTGTGGTGGTGGTAGTGGTAGTAGTACTTGTGGTGGTGGTAGTAGTAGTACTTGTAGTGGTGGTAGTAGTGGTAGTAGTACTTGTAGTGGTGGTGTGGTGGAGTTTTTGTGTGGGGGTAGTGGGGTAGTTTGTAGGGTGGAGTGGTAGTAGTACTTGTGGTGGGGTGTAGTAGTAGACCAAAACAAAAAAAAACAAAAAAAAAAAAACTTTAAAATATTTTGGGGTGGTAGTGGGAGTTACTTGTGGGGGTTGGGTAGTTGGTAGTAGTACTTGTGGTGGTGGAGTAGTGTATTGTAGTGGTGGTAGTGTGGGAGTACTTTTGTGGTGGTGGGTAGTAGTAGTTTGGGAGTGGTTTTTTTGGGGGGTGGTAGTAGTCTTGTAGTGGTGGTAAAGGGGGGGGGTTGGGGAGTGGGAAAATTGTAGTGGGGGTTTGGGGGTAGGGGAGGGACTTGTGTGGTGGTAGTGGTAGTAGTACTTTTGTGGTGGTGGTTCAGGGGGGGGTAGTAGTATTGTGTGGTGGTAGTAGTAGTGTACTGTGGTGGTGGTAGGGTAGTAGTACTTTTGGTGGGGGGTTTTTTTTGGTAGTAGTATTGTGGTGGTGGTAGTGGGGATTGTACTTGGGGGTGGGTGGTGGTGTGGGTAGGGTAGTAGTATTGTGGTGGTGGTTGTAGTAGTAGTCCTGTGGGGGTGGTAGTGGTAGTAGTACTTGTAGGGTGGTAGTGGTTTAGTATTGTGGTGGTGGTAGTGTTGTGTACCTGTGGTGGTGGGGTGGTAGTAGTACTTGTGGTGGTGGGAGTTGTAGTACTTGTGGGGGGGTGGTAGTGGTAGTAGTATTTTGTGGTGGTGTGGGAGAGTATTGTGTGGTGGTAGTGGTAGTGTATTTGGTGGTGGTATGGTAGTGTACTTGTGGGGGTGGTATGGGGTATACTTGTGGTGGTGGTAGTAGTAGTTCTTGTGGTGGTGGTAGTGGTAGTGTACTTGTGGTGGTGGTAAGGTAGTAGTTTTGTGGTGGGGTAGTGGGGTAGTAGTATTGTGGTGGTGGTAGTGGTTAGTACTTTAGTGGTGGTAGTGGTAGTAGTATTGTGGTGGTGGTAGTGGGGTAGTACTTTTGGTGGTGGTGTGGTAGTGTTTTGTGGTGGTGGTGTGGGAGTAGTTTTGTGGTGGTGGTAGTGGTGTTTAAATTTTGGGGGTGGTAGTGGTGTGTACTTGTAGGGTGGGGATGGTAGTAGTATTGTGGTTTGGGGGTGTGTAGTAGTACCTGTGGTGGTGGGGAGTGGGGAGTAGATTTGGTGGTGGTAAAATGTAGTATTGTGGTGGGGGTAGTGTAGTGTATTGTGTGGTGGTAGGGGAGTTGTATTGTGTGGTGGAGTGGGTGTTACTTTTGGGGGTGGTGGGTAGTGTATTGTGGGGGTGGTAGTGGTAGTGTATTGTGGTGGTGGTAGTAGTAGTACTTTGGTGGTGGTAGTGGTGTAGTATTGTGGGGTGGTGTGTAGTACTTGTGGTTGGTAGTGGTAGTAGTCTTGTGGGGTGGTAGTGGTTTTTAGTATTTTGTGGGGTGTGGTGTGTAATTGTGGTGGTGGTAGTGGGGTAGTCTTGTGGTGGTGGTTGTGGTAGTAGTACTTTGGTGGTGGTAGTGGAGTAGATTGTGGTGGGGTAGTGGTAGTAGTACTTTTTGGTGGTGGTAGTGGTAGTAGTACTTGTGGTGGTGGTAGTGGTAGTAGTACTTGTGGTGGTGGTAGTGGTAGTAGTACTTGTGGTGGTGGTAGTGGTAGTAGTACTTGTGGTGGTGGTAGTGGTAGTAGTACTTGTGGTGGTGGTAGTGGTGTTTTTGTGGTGGTGGTAGGGGGGGGGGGGTGTAGTATTGTGGTGGGGGTAGGGTAAATAGTATTGTGGTGGTGGTGTGGGGTAGTAATTTTGGTGGTGGTATGGTAGTAGTCTTGTGGTGGTGGTAGTGGTAGTAGTAATTGTGGTGGTGGTAGTAGTGGTAGTCTTGTGGGGGGGTGTGGTAGTAGTTTTTTGTGGGGGTGGGTTGGTAGTGATTGTGGTGGTGGTAGTGGTAGTAGTACTTGTGGTGGTGGTAGTGGTAGTAGTACTTGTGGTGGTGGTAGTGGAGTAGTACTTGTGGTGGTGGTAGTGGTAGTAGTACTTGTGGTGGTGGTTTTGTGGGGGGTTGTAAATTTTGGTGGTGGTGTGGTGTAGTACTTGTGGTGGTGGTGTGGTGTGTACTTGTGGTGGGGGTAGTGGTAGTTGTACTTGTGGGGTGGTGTGGTTGTGTACTTGTGGTGGGGTAGTGGTAGTAGTATTGTGGTGGGGGTAGTGGTAGTAGTACTTGTGGTGGTGGTAGTGGGAGTAGTATTGTGGTGGTGGGTATAGTGGTAAAATACTTGTGGTGGGGTAGTGGTAGTAGTACTTGTGGTGGTGGGGGGTAGAGTCTTTGTGGGTGGGAGGGGAGTAGTACTTTGGGGTGGTAGTGGGTTTGTAGTACTTGTGGTGGGGGTGGGTGTGTACTTGTGGTGGTGGGGAGTGGGAGTAGTAATTGTGGTGGTGGTAGTGTGTGTTTTTGTGGGGTGGTGTAGTAGTACTTGTGGTGGTGGTAGTGGTTTGTTTCTTGTGGTGGTGGTAGTAGTAGTAGTACCTGTGGTGGTAGTGTAGTAATTGTTGTGGTGGTATTTGTGTAGTATTGTGGTGGTGGTAGTGGTGTATTGTGGTGGTGGTGTGTAGTAGTCTTGTGGTGGTGGTAGTGGGGTAGTACTTTTGGGGTGGGTGTGTAGTATTTTTTTGGTGGTGGTAGTTTTATGTAACTTGTGGGGGTGGTTGTGTGTAGTTTTGTGGGGGGTGGTAGTGGAGTAGTATTGTGGGGGTGGTGTTGTGGGGTACTTGTGGTGGTGGTGGTAGTAGTACTTGTGGTGGTGGGTGTAGTAGTACTTTTGGGGTGGTGGGGTGGTTTAGTACTTGGGTGGTGGTGTAGTAGTACTTGTAGTGGTGGTAGTGTGGTAGTATTGTGGTGGTGTTAGTAGTATTGTAGTGGTGGTAGGGTAGTGTACTTGTAGTGGTGGTAGTGGTAGTAGTACTTGTGTGGTGGTGTGGTAGTGTTTTGTGGGGTGGTAGTAGGGGAGTACTTTGGGGGGGTGGGGGGTAGTGTATTGTGTGGTGGTGTGTGTAGTACTTGTGGTGGTGGTGTAGTAGTCTTGTTTAGGGGGTGGTGGGGGTGGAGTTTGTACTTGGTGGTGGTAGTGGGGTAGTATTGTAGTGGGTGGTAGGGTTAGTAGTACTTGTAGTGGTGGTAGTGGTGTAGTATTTTTTGTGGTGGTGTGGTGTGTACTTGTGGTGGGGTAGTAGTAGTACTTGTGTGGTTTGGGAAGGGAAGTGGTAGTTTGTATTGTGTGGTGGGTTGGGGGGTTTTTGGGGAGTAATTGTAGTGGTGGTAGTGGTAGTAGTTTGTAGTGGTGGTATGGTTAGTAGTTTGTGGTGGGGTAGTAGTTTGTGCCCGTGGTGGTGGTAGTGTAGTAGTAGTGGTGGTGTAGTGGTAGTAGATTGTGTGGGGGTAGTGGTAGTAGTACTTTTGTGGTGGTGTGGTATAGTATTGTAGTGGTGGTGTGGTGTAGTACTTGTGGGGGTGGGGGGTAGTAGGAATTTTGGGGGTGGTAGTAGTAGTACTTGTAGTGGGGGTAGTGTGGGAGTACTTGTGGGGGTGGTAGTAGTAGTTCTGGTGGTTTGGTAGTAGGGGAGTTTTTGTGTGGTGGTGGGTAGTGTATTGTGTGGTTGGGAGTGGGAGTTACTTTTAGGGTGGAGTGGTGTGTACTTGGTGGTGGTTTTGTGTAGTAGTACCTGTGGTGGTGGTAGTGTGTGTCCCGTGGTGGTGGTGTGGTAGGTATTGTGGGGGGTGGTAGTGTGTTATTGTGGTGGTGGTATGGGGTGTATTGTGTGGTGGTAGGGGAGTAGTATTGTTGGTGGTTAGTGTAGTAGTACCTTTTGGTGGTGGTTGTGGTAGTAGTATTGTAGTGGTGGTAGTGGGAGTGTACTTTGGGGGGTGGTAGTGTGTAGTACCTGTGGTGGTGGTGTGGTAGTGTACTTGTGGTGGTGGTTGTGTGAGTCTTGTGGTGGGGGTTGTGGTTAGTGTATTGTGTGGTGGGGTGGTAGTAGTAATTGTAGTGGTGGTATGGTGTAGTACTTGTGGTGGTGGTAGTGGGAGTGATTTTGGGGGTGGTAGTGGTAGTGATTGTGGTGGTGGTTAGAGTTACTTGTGGTGGGGGTAGTGGTGTGTATTGTGGGGGTGGTAGTAGTGTATTGTGGGGGTGGGAGTGGTAGTAGACTTGTGGTGGGGGTAGTGGTAGTGTACTTGTGTGGTGGTAGGGTAGTAGTCTTGTGGTGGTGGTTGGAGTGTACTTGTGGTGGTTTGGGAGTGGAGTAGTATTGTGGTGGTGGGAGTGGTAGTACTTGTGGGTTGGGGTGGGGGTAGTACTTGTGGTGGGGGTGTGGAGTAGTATTGTAGGGTGGTAGTGGTAGTAGTACTTTTGGTGGGGTAGTGGAGTAGTACCCGTGGTGGTGGTAGTGGGAGTAGTACTTGTGGTGGGGGTTGTGTTTGTAGTACTTTTGGTGGTGGTAGTGGAGTGTACTTTTTGTGGTGGTGTGGGAGTAGTATTGTGGTTTGGGGTGGTGTAGTATTTTGGTGGTGGGAGTGGGTAGTACTTGGGGGTGGTAGTGGTATGTACTTTGGTGGTGTAGTGTAGTAATTGTGGTGGTGGTTAGTGGGGGGTAGTACTTGTGGTGGTGGTAGTGTAGTATTGTGGTGGTGGTGTGGTGTAGCTTGTGGTGGTGGGAGGGTGTGTATTGTGTGGTGGTAGTGGGTTGTATCTTGGGTGGTGGTAAAAAAGGTGTGTACTTTTGGTGGTGGTGTGGGGTAGTACTTTTTTGGTGGGGGTGGTAGTAGTCCCTTTTGGGGGGTGGTAGTGGAGTGTACTTGGGGGGTGGTAGTGGTAGTAGTATTGGGGGTGGGAGTGGTAGTAGTACTTGTGGTGGTGGTTTGTTGTGTAGATTTTGGGGGGTGGTAGTGGTAGTAGTCTTGTGGTGGTGGTGTGGGGGTTGTTTTGGGGTGGTAGTGGTTTGTAGTATTGTGGTGGTGGTTTGGTAGTATATTGTGGTGGTGGTAGTGGGAGTGACTTGTGGTGGTGGTATGGTGTGTTTTTGTGGTGGGGTAGTGGGGTGTCTTGTGGTGGTGGTAGTGGTGTAGTACTTGTGGTGGGGTAGTGTGGGGTACTTGTGGTGGTGGTGGGGTTTGGGGAGTATTGTGGTGGTGGGAAATGGTAGTAGTACTTGTGGTGGTGGTTTGTGTGTAGTATTGTGGGGTGGTAGTGGGGTTTTTATTGTGGTGGGGGTTTTTGGTAGTAGTACTTTGGTGGTGGTAGTGGTAGTAGTACTTGTGGTGGTGGTAGTGTGGAGTACTTGTGGTGGGGGTAGTGGTGTATACTTTGTGGTGGTTTGTGGTAGAATTGTGGGGGTGGTTTTTTTGGGAGGGAGTAAATTGTGGTGGTGGTAGGGTTTGTAGTATTTGGGGGGTGGTAGTGGGAAGTCTTGTTGGGGGTGGTAGTGGTATAGACTTGTGGTGGTGGTAGTGGGGTAGTACTTGTGGTGGTGGTAGTAGTGGGATTTTGGGGGTGGTGGTAGGGTAGTAGTACTTGTGGTGGTGGTAGTGGGAGTAGTATTGTGGGGGGTGGTAGTGGTAGTAGTACTTGTGGTGGTGGTAGTGGGAGGTATTGTGGTGGTGGTAGTGGGGTGTTCTTGTGGTGGGGTAGTTGGGGGGTTTTTGTAATTTGGTGGTGGTTTGTAGTAGTATTGTGGTTTGGGAGTAGTAGTCTTGTGGGGGTGGGGTGGTGTGTATTGTGGTGGGGTAGTGTTGTAGTACTGTGGGGGGGTAGTGTGTATTTTGTTTGGTAGTGTAGTGTATTTTGGTGGGGGTAGTGGTAAATACTTGTGGTGGTGGTGTGTAGTATATTGTGGGGGTGGTGTGGTGTAGTACTTGTGGTGGGGTAGTAGTAGTGTTTTCTTTTTGGGGGGTGGTGTGGTAGTAGTATTGTGGTGGTGGTAGTAGTGTAGTACTTTTGGGGTGGTAGTGGTGTAGTTTGTGGTGGGGTTTTGTAGTGGTAGTATGTGGTGGTGGTTGTGTATGTTTGTGGGGGTTGGGAGTAGTGAGTAAAATACTTGTGGTGGTGGTAGGTGTGTACTTGTGGTGGTGGTAGTGGGGAGTAGTACTGTGGGGGTGGTAGTGGTTTTTAGTACTTGTGTGGTGGTAGTGGTAGTAGTACTTGTGGTGGTGGTAGGGGAGTTAGTACTTGTGGTGGTGGGAGTGTAGTGTATTGTGGTGGTTTGGGAGTGGAGTGTATTGTGGTGGTGGTGAAATAGTGTACTTTTGGTGGGGTGTGGTAGTAGTACTTGTTTTGGGGGGGGGGTGGGGGGTTTTGTAGGGGTACTTTTGGGGGTGGGGTTTTTTTGTAGTATTTGTGGTGGTGTGTAGTGTATTTTGTGGTGGGAGTAGTTTGTATTGTGTGGTGGTGTTGTTTGTACTTGTGTGTGGTTAGTAGTAGTACTTGTGGTGGTGGTAGTAGTTAGTACTTGTGGGGGTGGTAGTAGTGGATTTTGTGGTGGTGGTGTGTAGTGTACTTGTGGGGGTGGTTGTGGTAGAGTATTGTGGTGGTGGTAAGTGTAGTAGTATTGTGGTGGTGGTAGTAGTAGGTATTGTGTGGTGGTAGTGTGTATACTGTGGTGGTGGGAGTAGTAGTAGTATTGGGGTTGGGGGTGGTGTGACTTGTGGTGGTGGTAGTGGGGTAGTACTTTGGTGGTGGGTGTAGGGAGTTCTTGTGGTTGTGGGAGTAGTAGTGACTTGGGTGTGGTAGTAGTAGTAGTATTTTTTGGTGGTTTGGAGTGGTGTATATTTTGTGGTGGTGGTAGTAGTAGTTTTTTTAAATACTTTTGGGGGGTGGTGTGTGTATATTGTGGGGGTGGGGAGTGTGTAGTACTTGTGGGGTGGTTAGTAGTAGATACTTGTGGTGGGGTGTGTGTAGTATTGGGTGGTGGTTGTGTAGTAGTACTTGTGTGTGGTAGTGGGAGTATATTGTGGTGGTGGTAGTAGTAGTAGTACTTTGGTGGTGGTTGTTTGTAAGTACTTGTGGTGGTAATAGTAGTAGTAGTTTGTGGGGGTGGTAGTAGTAGTGTATTGTGGTGGTTTGGGAGGTGGAGTACTTGTGGGGGTGGGAGTAGAAATGTACTTGTGGTGGGGGTGTAGTGAGTATTGTGGGGGTGAGTGTGTAGTACTTGTGGTGGTTGGTAGTAGTAGTATACTTGTGGTGTGAGTGGGGTGTATTGTGGTGGGGTGAGTGTGTACTTGTGTGGGGTGAGTGAGTATTGTGGTGGGGTAGTGTAGTAGTACTTTGTGGGGGTGGTAGTGTGTAGTATTGTGGGGTGGTATAGTAGTATATTTTGTTGGTGGTTTTGTGGTTGTAGTAATTTTGGTGGGGGTAGTGGTAGTAGTACTTTTGGTGGTGGTGTGGGAGGTATTTGTGGTGGTAGTGGTGTAGTACTTGTGGTGGTGTAGTATGTAGTATTGTGGTGGGGGTGTTGTAGTAGTACTTGTTTGGGTGGGTAGTAGTAGTAGTACTTTTGGTGGTGGTAGTAGTAGTACTTTGGGGGTGGTAGTAGTAGTGAGTACTTGTGGTGTTGTAGTGTATTGTAGTGGTGGGTTTGTAGTAGTAGTACTTTTGGGGTGGTGGTAGTTGTAGTAGTACTTGTGTGGGGGTTTGGGTAAGTGTGGGGAGTACTTGTGGTGGTGGGAGTAGTGTTTTAAATTGTGGTGGGGGGTTTTGAAATGAGTTTTGTGGTGGGGGAGTGTTTGTATACTTTGGTGGTGGTGAGTGGTATATTGTGGGGGTGGTATAGTAGTTTACTTGTGGTGAGGGTAGTGAGTGTACTTGGGTGGGGTTGTGGGAGAGTATTTTGGTGGTGGTAGTAGTATAGTATTTTGGGGGGGGGTAGGGTTTTGTAGTACTTGGGTGGGGGTAGTAGTGGGAGTACTTGTGGTTGTGGTTGTAGTAGTATTTGTGGTGATGGTAGTTGTGTTGTAGTTTCTTGTGGTGGGGGTAGTGGGGTTGTAGTACTTGTGGTGGTGGTAGTTGAGGTTTTTTTGGTGGTGGTAGTGGTAGTGTTTTGTTGGGGTGGGTATAGATAGTATTGTGGTGGGGGTGGGTGTAGTATTGTGGTGGGGGTAGTAGGTAGACTTGTGGTTTGGGGGGGTAGTAGTAGTATTGTGGTGGTTGTAGAGTTGTGTATTGTGGTGGTGGAGTGTAGTTCTTTTGGGTTGGGGGGGTAGTAGTACTTTGGGGGGTGGAGGTAGTAGTACTTGTTGTGGTGGTATAGTAGTAGTACTTTTGGTGGTGGTGGGTGTAGTATTTGGGTGGTAGTAGTAGTAGTGTACTTGTGGTGGGTAGTTGTAGTTAAATTCTTGTGGTGGTTGGGAGGTTTGTAGTAGTAAAATTGTAGTGGTGGTAGTAGTGTAGTATTGTGGTGGTGGTTTGTGTAGTACTTGTGGTGGGGTAGTAGTGGCTTGTGGTGGTGGTAGTAGTAGGTACTTGTGGGGTGGTAGTGGGGTAGTATTTTGGGGGTTTGGGGTTGGTGTAGTACTTTGGTGGTGGTAGTAGTAGTAGTATTGTGTGGGGTAGTAGTTTAGTACTTGTGGTGGTGGTAGTAGTGTAGTACTTGTGGGGGTGGGAGTAGTGGGAGTATTTGTGGGGGGTATGTAGTAGTACTTTTGGGGGTGGTTGAAGTAGTAGTATTTTTGGGGGTGGTAGGTGTAGTACTTTTGGGGGTGGTAGTTGGGTACTTGTGGGGTGGTAGAGTAGTGTACTTGTGGTGTGGAGTAGTAGTAGTAGTACTTTTGGTGGTGGTATGGTTGGTACTTGTGGGGGGTGGGATAGTGTGTTTGTGGTGGTGGTAGTGGTGTAGTATTTGGGGGTGGTAGTTGTGTGTATTTGAGTGTATTGTGTGGTGGTAGTATGGTTTTGTATTTTGGTGGTGGGTAGTGTAGTTTCTTTTGGTGGTGGGGTAGTAGTAGTGTGCTTTGGTTTTGGTAAGTAGTAGTAATTTTTAGGTGGGGGTATATGTTTTAGTTGGAAACGGGGGGGGGTAGAGTAGTATACTTTTTGGGGAAATAAGTAGTGTTTTTGTTGGTTTATAAAAATAGTGACGATGTAGAGTTAATTTTGTGTGGGGTTAGAAAATAGTTGTATTGTGGGGGTTGGTAGCCTAGTGTAGTTTTTTTTTGGGGTAAAGTTGAGTACTTTGGGTTTGTTTTGCTGTTTTTTGGGGTTTTAAAATTTTATACTTTTTTTTTTAGTTATCTTGTGGGGTGGGTTTAATATGTAATTGGTTTTTTTAGAGGAAAACTTGTGGGGGGTGGTGTAAAGTAGTGTTAGGGATTGTTGGTAGTTATATATACAGTATTTTGGTGGTGGTTTATAATATAATTGTTTTTTTTTTAATATATTTTTTTTGGTTTTTAAAAGGTGGTTTGTTTTTTTTTTTAAAGTGGGGTGGGGAATTAATAAAAAATAAAATATATTTTAAATAAGTTTTTCAAAAAAAATTTTATCATGTTTGGAATAAGTATGTTGTGATATATGAGGGATAAAAATATGAAACTTAAGTGGATAAAATGTTGATTTACATTTGTTGGGGTTATTGTGTATTGATTTGGTTGTTCCCTTTTTTTTGTTCCATTGTTCCATTTTTTGGGGGCCCCCCTTTTTGGTTTTCCCCCTTTTTTTTTTTAGGGAAATGGGTTGACCGAGTTTTTAAATTAATTGAAAGGTCTCTCTTTTTGGTGTTTTTGTGAAGCTTAAAAAAGTTTTTATCAAAACAGTTTTTTTTTTTTTAAATTATTCCATTGGGGTATTTTTTAAAGACGTTTAACCTCATAAAGTAAAATTTTGTTTTTTTTTTTTTCAGAGCCCCAAAACATTGTCCAAATTTGAAAAAAAGGGTTTCTCTTCCCCGTCTTTTTCCCTTTTTTGGAATAAAAATTTACTTTTTTTTGCTTTAAAGGGGATCCCCCTTGTTTTGATTACCCAAATTTTTTTTTAAATAATTTTTAAATTTATGTCATCCCTTTAAAGAATGGAAATTTATATTTTTTTATTTTATTATTATTTTTATTATTTTATTTTATTATTATTATTATTATTTTTTTTTATTGGTTTTTTAAATTTTTATTGTTGTTGTTGTTGTTTTTTGTTGTTGTTGTTGTTAATGATTTTTTTTTGTTTTGTTGTTCTGTTTTATTTTATTTTTATTTTTATTTTTATTATTATTATTATTATTATTATTATTTTAAATATTGATATTATTATTATTTTATTATTTTTTTTATTATTATTAAATTTTTATTATCATTAGTAGTAGTAGTAGTAGTAGTTTGTAGTAGTTGTGTAGTTATAGTAGTTGTTTTCCCGTAGTAAATAGTAGTAGTAGCGTATAAAAAGTAGTAAATAGTTTTTAGTAGTTATAGGGAGTTTGTAGCGTAGTTTGTAGAGTAGTAGTAGTGTTTGTAGTGTAGTTTTTGTAGTAGTAGTTGTAAATTGTAGCAGTTGTATAAAATTTTTTTTTCGTCAATAAAAACTGCTTTTGCCAAAGGAAAATTTACGCTGGTGAAGGGGGACAAAACGCAGAGGAGGGTTTACCCCGGGGAAGCATTGAGTGGGAGGAAGATATGCGTAGCCAAGGACGTAGGCGGAGCGGGGGTTTTAAACTGCGACGCCCGGTGACGTAAATGGGGAAAAATGGCAAGGAAAATGAGAAAAAGGGGACAGGTGAGCAAATTCAGGCGAAATTTCTTTTCCCCCCCCCCCCCCCTCCCCCCATCACCTTCCCCCCCAAAATTCCCCCCCTCTTTTCCCCTTTTCCCGCATTGGAGTCAAAAGATCGCGCCAGCTTTAAATTTTGCTTTTGAAAACGAACTCGGCGCAGACTTTTTGCGGAAAACTTTACTCAGCGGGGGGGGGGGGGGGGAGGGAGGTGATTACTGGGGGAGGGAGATCATGGGGAGGGAGATTATGAGGGAGGAGAGACGACGGAGTGGGTTAGGGGATGGGTGATAGTGAGGAGCTGTCAGAGTTACACGAGGTGAAAATTAGTGCGATTCTGGGTGGTAATTTGAAGATCAGGCTTGGACGCATTTATAAACACACACACCACACCACACACACACACACAACACACACACACACACACACACACACACACACACACACACACACACACCACATACACACACACACCACACACACACACACACACACACAATACACACACACACACACATACACACACACACACACACACACACACATAAATACACACACACACACATACATACATACGCACACACACACACACACACACCACACACACACACACACACACACACACACACACACACACACACACACGCACACAACACACACACACGGGACCAGGAGCTTGAACTCTACCCCTGCAACCTCAACTAGGTGAGTACACACACACACACACACACATACACGCTCACGCACACACACACACACACACACACACACACACACACACACACACACACACTCATACATACACACACACACACACATACACACACACACACACCACACACACACACACACACACACACACATACACACACACACACACACACACACACACACACACACACACACACACACACACACACAACACACAAACACACACATACATACACACACACACATACATACACACACACACACACACACACACACACACACACATACATACACACACACATACACACACACATACACACTCACACACACACACGCACACACACACACACACACAGCCATGTGGTACTGGAAAACCTCATGCATCAACATGTTAGAGACACTACCAGAGAGAGAGGAGAGGATGAACCAGCAAGACTGGACCTTGTATTCACCTTGAGTAGTTCGGACATCGAGGGTATCATGTATGAAAGGCCCCTGGGAGCTAGTGATCATGTGGTTCTGTGCTTCGACTACATAGTTGAGCTTCAAGTGGAGAGAGTAGCAGGAATAAGGTGGGAAAAACCAAACTACAAAAGGAGGAACTACTCAGGCATGAGGAACTTC
>NC_069404.1:65851814-65859314 GCF_026875155.1 Cherax quadricarinatus
ATCAAAAAGATTATCCCCCCATAATTTTTGCCTCTCTTTTTTCCCCTTTGCCTTTATCAAAGGAACTTGCATGCTCTCTGCAAACCCTAGGGCCTTACCTTCTTCCATACATTTTTTAAATAATTCACCCAAACCCCTCCAAAACTTATCCCCACCTGCTTTTTAAAATTTCATCTTTACCCCCAACCCGGGTCCTTACCCCCCTTTTTTTTTACTCGCCTCACGAATTCCCCCCCACTCCAACTGGCTCTTCCTCACTCCAAAAAATTTATTCCTCCTTGCCCTATACACAAATCACAGCTTCCCTACTTCATCAAAAATTTAACAATTCCTCAAAATATTCCTTCCTCTTCCCCAATACCTCTAAATCTCCATTTAATAACTCCCCCTCTCCCATTTTTAACTGACAAATCCATTTTTTCTAGGCTTTCTTAACTTGTTAAATTACTCCAAAACTTTTTCTTTTTTTAAACAAAATTTGTTGATAACATCTCACCACTCCTCATTTGCTCTCTTTTTCATTGTTCACCACTTCTTAATTTCTCTCTTTTTCTCCATTACTCTTCCCCCCTTGTCATTCACTTTGAAAAAAACTTCTATATGCAAAACTTTTTCCCCCTTATACTCTCTTTACATCATCATTCCCCAATCGCTCTCTTCCCCCTTGCCCCCTTTTCCCGAAACCACAAACTTTTGCTGAACATCTAACCTACTTTTTAAAAACCTCCCCCTACCTTTGACCCCATTCCTAGCCCATTAGCCCATCTACCCTCCAATAGCGTTTAATCTTACCCTAACTGCCTCCTCTTTTATTTTATAAACCTTACCTCTCTCTTCCCTGATGCTTCTATTCCCCTTTGTACCCATCTACCTTTTACTCTCATTACACAACTAGAAATTCTATATATCTGTGGCCCTCTATAAACGTAAAAATTAAAGTCTACTAAACAGTTTTTTATCTCCCCAATAATAATCCAAAAAAACTCTGTTTTTTCCCCCCTAACATATCGTGTATACTTATTTATCCTCTTTTTCTTAAAATATGTATTACCTAAACTAAACCCCTTTCTATACAAAATTCTCAAAGGGCTCCCCTTTCTTTTCACTGGACCCCAACTTACCTACCACCCCTCTTAAAAGTTTCTCCTACTTTAGATTTAAGTCCCCCTACCACAAATTCCTCTCCTTGGTTCAAAGGCTCCATACATTCATTAAATCTCCCCAAAAACTCTCCCCCTTCCTCTCATTCCCTCTTCTCCGGTGCAACACGCTTTTATGCCCCCCTTCCGCATCCACCTTACTTTAATCCACATAATTTTTGAATTTAACATTTATATTCTTTTTTCTCCTTTCCTAAATGCATTTAACATTTCTGTACCCCCCCCTTTGCTCTAACTTCTCAGTTTCCCGATTTAACCCATTTATTCCCCCCACTGAAACTCTCCCACCCCCTTTCCCTTTTTTTCGCTTAGGGGAGGACATCCAACTTCTTTTTTTTCATAAACAGCAACACTGTTTCTTTTCTCCGCACTACATCCACGACATTTAAGCAAACCATTTTTTAAAAAATTTTTTTTTCTTCTCTTTTTTTGTAATTATACAGGAGAAGGGGTTTTAGCCCATTTCTCCCGGGATTTTACGCCTCATACGACACGCTGGGTTACGGAGGAAAGAATTTTTTCACTTCCCCCTGGACAATAGAAGAAATAAAAAAAGAACAAGAGCTATTTAGAAAAAGTGAGAAAAACCTAGATGTATGTATATATATAATATGCATGTGCGTGTCTGTGAATGTGACAAAGTGTAAGTAGAGTAGCAAGATATCCTGTTATCTTACGGGTTAATGAGGGACAGAAAAGAAACCAGCAATCCTACCATCATGCAAAACAGTTACAGGTTTTTGTCCACTTCATGCTGGCGGACGGTATTACTTCCTGGGGTGTTGCTGTCTACCAACCTACTACCTACTACAATCTACCTACTACTATATATATATATTATATATATATATATATAGTGATATATTATATATATATATATATAGTATATATATAGTAAGTGTGTGTGTGTGTGTGTGCGTGAGTGTTGTGTGCGTGAGTGTGGTGTGTGCGGTGTGTGTTGTGTGGTGTGTGTGTGTGTGTGTTTATTGTGTGTGTGTGTGTGTCTACTCATCACACTTACGATACGAGCACACATACACACACGCACACACACCCCACACACACACACACACACACACATCACACGCACACACACAACGCACACACACACACACACCACCACACCACACACACACACACACACACACACACACACACACACATATATATACACACACACTATGTATTGGGTCACAAGCGCCAGGCTGCCGAGAATCTTAGTGCTTTAGGGCGTGTTTTAGCAGCTAGAAGCAACCAGGTTTATGACAACGTCAGTGACAACCCTTGCAAGTGATAACCAAAGTATGAAGCCAAAATAAGTAAGGCGAGAGAAAGCCTAAATTATACAACAAAATTTCAAGTGCCCAGTTCGTTGAGGCCTTGTTGGGCACTTGTTGCCAAAGTGTTACAATTACGAAAGTACAAAGCGAGTGACTAAAGAGAAAAGATCAAATAGAATTAAGAGAGGATGGCTAACGACAAACTGTATGTACACACAGCGTGAATCAAAGCTAGCAGAAAGGGGATATATATATATATATATAATATAATATATATATATATAGTATAATATATTATATTATTATATATATATATATATAATATATATAATATATATATACATCCATATACATAAATATAGATAAGCAGAGGGGTGGCAGCAGTAGCCTGAGGAAGTAACGCGCCATAACAGGTTGGGTGCACACAAATAAGAAGTGTACTTGCCAAAAGGAAGTGTAAATTACAAAAGTAAGCGTATACAAGTGATAGGGTTGGAAATGGGGGGGGGGGATATAGGACTCAATAGGGCAACAAAAAGAATAGCTGAAGAAGTCAGCGGCGGAAGCGAGGTGCACAAGTCCATCGTACAGCGAGCATCGTACTAGCGACATCGTACCATCAGGTATCTGGATGGACGTCCCCTCTGAGGGTAACTGTACAAATCACCTTGTTTGTGGTTTGGGAAGTGTTGAAGGAGGTAGAGCCGTCCCTACGATCACTGGAGCTGGCCTATCACAAACACCTGCTCCAGAGCGATTATCATAAACACAACACCTAGCAGTAGTAGGAAAGATAAATTTTGTAGAGCAAGGAATAGGCAGGAGGATTATGTCGTGGCTAATGGGACTACAGCCTGACAACAGTTTCGAGAGATAATGTTTTAGACACAAAGACAGTACAATCTGAGAAACAATTATTGTGTACACATGTTTTTACTACCTGGAGGTTTACTGGAGAGAGTTTTTCGGGGGTCCAACGCCCCCCGCGTGCCCGGTCGTGACCAGGCCTCCTAAAGGTAGTACATACTGGGTGAAAGAATGACTGGTTACACACGCTAGTTATTGATAATTATTAGAATTGCTCTCAGTGGTTAAAGGTATCTTATTATATTCGGATACACAAAGGTTTAATTGATTTCGGGACATATAAACAACTGACGGCTCACACACACACCGCGCACACACATGACACTCGGCCAGAAGCGAGTCTCGTCCCTGAAACCGACAACTAGTGAGTACACACAGCGATCCTTGGAATTTGACCGTGTCCCCTCACCCCCACACACCTTTCCCCCCCCACAGACCTTTCCCCTCCCCCTCTCTTGCCTTCACTCCCTCCTCCCTCCTATTCTTTCATCTTTCCCTCTCCCCCCCCTCACGTTTATCTCTCTCTCATAGCCTTTTTCCCTCCCCTTCGTCCTACTCTTTCTTTCTCTCTCTCTCCTCTCTCTCTCACTCGATCTCACGTGCGCTTCCTCTCTCGTGCTCTCTCTCTCTCATCTCTCTCTCTCATCTCTCTCTCCTCTCACTCTCTCTCTCCTCTCTCTCTCTCACTCCATAACCATATCTCCTCACCCTCCTCGCTCTCTGTAGGCTTCTCTCTCCATCACCCAATTCTCTCTCTCATAGCCTTTTCCCTCACCCTCCTGTCTCCCTCTCTCTCTCTCTCTCTCTTTCCCTCTCCCTCTCCCTTCTCGTTCTTCCTCTCTCTACCCTTCTCCTCCCCCCTCACATTTCTCTCTTCACTCCCTTTTGGTCTTATCCCACACCCCCCAAAAATTAACCTACTCTCCTCTCTCTCCCTCTTTCTCCCATTCTCTCTCCGTCTCTCTCCTCTTTCTACCCTTTCTCTCTCCCCCCTCGCACCCTCTCCCTCCTCTAGCCTTCTGGTCTGTGGTAAAAAAAAAAAAAAAAAAAAAAAAAAAAAAAATAAAAAAAAAAAAAAAAAAAATGGGTGCTCTAGAGGAGCGGAAAAACCAGAGATCTGGTAAGACGAACCAGGGAGAAAAGACTGGAGTTAGAGCCTCAAAAAAGGGAGGAAGAGTGGAAGGAAGATAATAGAGCTTGGTAAGAAAATGGAGGAGCAGAATAGCTGAAGAGTGCAGACAAAAGAAGTGGGAAGTACAGGTCGTAGCAGCAGGAAGCATAGGATACAGTGCTTAGAAGAGAAACTGCAAAGCCTGAAACAGATTAGAGAGACAAATGACAATTCAGATGTGACATCAGGAAATCAATGTCAGGCACAAACAAGGCGGACGGTAAGCACAACAGAGACATGCAGCACACGAAGGCCTATTAGACCCACGTGTGACCAGGGAAAAAACGAGGAGCACACTAAGATCAAATGACAGGTCCTAAGACAATGAAGGTATGCTATATGCAGAATTCTAACAGCCAACTGCAGTACAAGGGACAGCTGGTCATGAAAGACCAGTTTTCACTGAGAATAGAAGTTTCAGATATACAGGACTGAAGGCAAGAACATGTCAAGGGAAGGAAATAAAATGCCTCAGAGAAGCAGATGGAGACTCCAGTGGGAGGAGGAAAGGGACGAGGTCAGTTTTGATGTACGGGCTCCAAGAAGCCAAGGGGGACAACTTTCAAAAACGAAACAGGAGGAGAAAAAAATGATTGAAGGCATCATGAAAACAATAGTGAGGGCGATATGACCCAGGTGACAATTTTTCAGAGAATTGGGTGGTTTGTGATGGAAGGATATGCCTGTCAGAGTCAACTTTCAAGGAAGAAATCAGTTCGAACCAGGAGTCTGCAAGAGAAAGCAAACTGAGAAGACAACAGGGTACCAGAGAGTATACCTCGACCGCGACAGCAACACTAGAAGAAAGGAACGACACGATAGAGAGGGTAAAGAGACGCAAGGAGGAACGAGAGGCAATGAACGAAAATGCCAGGACCCAGACACAGGAGGAAGGGCAACACACACCACAGAATCTCCCACCAAAAGACTCACCGCAACATTCCCAACGCTACTGAGCATCCTATACTACAACCCACTCACTGTTCCCTCTGCCACCAACCGCCATATCACAAACCTCACCCAACAGCTGTCCCTTATGGGCATTCTGACCCCACCCCCATCATAACAAACCCACCTACACTCACAGCCCCCATATAGGCCCCTACCCAAGGAGCCTCCGCTCCCCAACCCCAATAATTCTTGCATGACCAACAATGATAGAAAAAGAAAACTGAAAGTTTGGTACTCTAACGAGGATGGAATAACGAATAAACTTGAGAGTGGAACGTAAAGAATCAGTGAAAAATCCCATGACATCATAGCAGTCACAGAAAACAAAAACACCTGGAGACATAACCAGACACAATCTTCTCAACGGGAATATCAGATCCTGAGGAAAGATAGAAGGAGTAAGGGGAGAGGGGTTGCACTGCTCATACAACACCGATGGGGATTTGAGGAAATGGTAGCATGGACAATGATTGGAGAAAGAGACTACATTGTAGGTACAATTCAGTCCAGAGAACAAGAGCCAGAGAGGAGTACGAAGAAAACAACAGGTGATGTGACACACTGGCTGAGGTGGCAAGAAGACTCACTCGAGCAGAGCAAAGTTAATGGTAATGGCGATTTCAACCACAGGGAGATCGACTGGGAAAACCTGGAGCCACATGGGGGTCCCGAAACATGAAGAGCCAAGATGGATGGATGTGGTACTTGAGAACCTCATGCATCAACATGTCAGGACACAACCAGAGAGAGAGGGAGGATGAGCCAGCAAGACTGGATCTTGTGTTCACCCTGACAAGTTCAGAGCACTGAGGACATCACTTACGAGAGGCCCCTTGAGCAGCGATCACGTGGTTCTTGAGTTTTGATTATAATATAGAGTTACAAGTGGAGAAGGAAACAGGAACTAAGGACAGCCAAACTATCAAAAGGGGGACTACACAGGTATTGAGAAACTTCCTGCAGGAGGTTCAGTGGGACAGAGAAAAATATAAGGTAAACGTAAATGAATATGATGAAATATGGTGCAACAAAGTGCAAGGAGGCAGAGAATGGTTTGTTCCCAAGGGAAAACAGAAATGTTAATAGGAAGACCAAAACGAGTCCTTGTTTCCGAAGTATATGAGGCAAAAACTAAGTGCAACAGAGAAAGGAAAAGGTACGTGAGGCCATAGGAACCCAGAAAACAAGAAATTATAGAAGAGCCAGAACGAGTATGCACTAGCTAAGGATGGAGGCCCAGCGACAGTATGAAAAACGACAAAGCATCGAAAGTCAAAATCTGACCGAAAATGCGGTATAGCCACATTAGGAGGAAGTACAACAGTCCAAGGACCAGGTGATAAGGCTGAGGAAAAGAAGGTGAGAACTCACAAGAAAACGATCAAAGAGGTATGTGAGGAGCTCAACACGAGATTTAAGGAAGTATTTACAGTAGAGACAGAAAGGCCTCTGGGGGGGGGACAGACCATCAAATGTCAAATCTGGCCCGAAACTGTCTGTTATAGCCCACATTAGGAAGGACAGACAACAGTCAAGGACCAGGTGATAAGGCTGGAGGATAAAAGGTGAGAACTCACCGAAACGATCAAGAGGCATGTGAGGGACTTCAACACGAGATGTTAAGGAAGTATTTACAGTAAAGACAGAAGGACTCTGGGGGACAGACCGATGGGGACACAGCAAGGAATAAACCAACAAGCTTTGGACGACACTACATACAGATGAGGAGAGGTGGAAGATACGCTAAGGGACATCGATACCTCAAGGCAATGGAGACCCCGTGGGTCCTCAGAGAGGGAGCAGATATGTGGTGCGTGCCACTACCACAATCTTCAACACGTCCCTGGAAACTGGCAACTACCTGAGGTATAGGAACGGCAAATGTAGTTCCCATTTTTAAAAAGGAACGAAAAGAGGCAATAAACTATAGACCTGTGTTCATTGTCGTGGTAAAGTATGCAAAGTTATGGAGAAGATTAATCAGGAGAGAGTGGTAGAGGCACCTGGAGCGGAAACAAAATATAATGCCAACCAGCACGTTTCATGGAAGCAAAATCCCTGTGTCACAAAC
>NC_069404.1:65866814-65884314 GCF_026875155.1 Cherax quadricarinatus
GTAGGGGTTATGCAGGTTGAGTGAGGATTATGTAGGTTATATAGGAGTTATGTAAACTGTGTCGGGGTTATGTAGATTATTTAGGGGTTAAGTAGGTTATGTTGGGGCTATGTAGGGGTTATCCTAGGTTATATAGCGGTTATATAGGGATTACGTAGGGGTTATGTATGGGTTTAACTGATAGCAGAGAGGAAGAGGAGAGTAGACACGAGGGAAACTGACAGGTAGGTTTGAACAAGGGGTAAGAAGAGAGTGGGGGGGCATGCAGGGTGGGGCGGGCATAGCAGGGGGCTGAAATGCAGGGTAAGGGAGGGGCGAAGTGTTGTGGGGCAAGACGTTGGAAGGTGGGGCAGGGTGAGGGTGGGCGCCACGGGCAAGGTAAGCCACCAATGCAACCTCACAACAGTTCAAGGAACAGCTACTGAAAATTGATTACTGTCTGGAAAACCTTCCAGCTCCATCCCCAAACATCTTACTGCTTGGTGATTTCAACCTAAGGCATACAAAATGGAAGAATGAAGCAAATAATGTTATAGCTGATACAATCCCCGGAGGTAGCGCAGATGAAAGGTCACACACACATGAGCTACTAAGTCTCTGCGAAAAACACACCTTAAGCCAGCAGATAGTGGAGCCAACAAGACTAGAAAACACACTTGACCTTATCTTCACAAATAATGAGGACCTGATAAGAAACATAAGAATATCAAAAACAACTAATTCCGATCACAAAGTAATCGAAGTCCAGACGTACATGCATAGGGGTCTTGATCATCAGAATGCATGTACCTGTGAAGGTGTCTTCACAAAATACAACTTCAACAACAAGAACATCAACTGGGACCAGGTAAACCATGTCCTAAACGAAACATGTTGGGAAGATATCTTAAATGGCATGGATCAAAACCAGTGCCTTGAAAGGATCAACTTCCTGGCAGCTGAAGCATGTACTAGGCATATTCCCCTAAGAAGAAGAAGAGCGGGAGTAAACTGGAGAGAGAAAGACGCTCCCTCTACAGAAGACGACGAAGAGTCACTGAGCTCCTAAGGAGTGACAGAATATCTGATACCCGAAAGGAGGCGCTGACCAGGGAAGTGGAAACTATCTAACTTAAGTTAAATGACTCTGACAGGAACCAGGAGAGACAGGAGGAGCTTAAAGCCATTAGTGAAATTGAAAGAAATTCAAAATATTTTTTTCTTTGCTAAAAACAAGGCAAATACCACATCTAGTATCGGGCCCTTACTCAGACAGGATGGGACTTACACAGATGACAACAAGGAAATGAGTGAAATATTGAAATCCCAGTACGACTCTGTGTTTAGTGAACCACTAATCAGTCTGAGGATCGACGACCCAAATGATTTCTTCATGAATGAGCCTCAAAACTCCATAAATGTTTACCAGATTTCAGATATTACCCTAACGCCGATATATTTCGAAAAAACCATTGACAACATGCCCATGCACTCAACTCCGGGTCCAGACCCGTGGAACTCGGTTTTCATTAAGAACTGCAAGAAACCCCTCTCGCATGCCCTAAGTACAGTATGGAGGAGGAGCTTGGACATGGGTGAAATTCCACATTCACTTAAAACAACGGATATAGCTCCTCTCCATAAAGGTGGCAGCAAAGCATTAGCTAAGAACTATAGACCAATAGCTCTGACGTCCCACATCATAAAAATCTTTGAAAGAGTGCTAAGAAGCAGGATTGCAAATCACCTGGATTCCCAAAATCTGGACAGTCCAGGGCAACATGGGTTCAGGGCAGGTCGCTCCTGCCTCTCACAACTACTGGATCACTATGATATGACCTTGGATGCACTGGAAGAAAATCAGAATGCAGATGTAATATACTCAGACTTTGCCAAAGCATTTGCCAAATGCGATCATGGCGTAATAGCCCATAAAATACGTGCTAAAGGAATAACTGGGAAAGTGGGGAGATGAATCTTCAACTTCCTAATAAATCGAACACAAAGAGTAGTGGTCAACAGAGTTAAATCGGAGGCTGCCATAGTGAAGAGCTCTGTTCCACAAGGCACAGCACTCGCCCCCATCTTATTCCTCATCCTCATAACAGACATAGACAGAGATATACATCACTGCACCGTATCATCCTTTGCAGATGATACTAGGATCTGCATGAAGCTGTCATCTGCCGAGGACGTGGTTAACCTCCAAGAAGATATAAACAAAGTTTTCCAGTGGGCAACGGTAAACAATATGATGTTCAATGAGGACAAATTCCAACTACTCCGTTATGGAAAACTGGAGGAGATAATAACTAGAACAGAATATACTACAGACTCTGGCCATACAATAGAGCGGAAAAATAATGTAAGGGACCTGGGAGTAGTAATGTTTGAGGATCTCACTCTCAAGGATCACAACAGTGCCACGATCGCACGTGCAAAGAAAGTGATAGGATGGATAATGAGAACGTTCAAAACGAGAAATGCCAAGCCAATGATGATCCTTTTCAAATCACTTGTCCTCTCTAGGCTGGAATACTGCTGAACATTAACATCTCCATTCAAAGCAAGTGAAATCGCAGATCTAGAGAGTGTTCAGAGATCCTTTACTGCACGTATAAGTTCTGTCAAGCACCTTAACTACTGGAAACGCTTGGAAGCACTTGACTTGTACTCGTTGGAACGCAGGAGGGAGAGATATATCATAATCTACGCTTGGAAAATCCTGGAAGGAATGGTCCCAAATCTGCACACAGAAATCACTCCCGACGAAAGTAAAAGACTGGGCAGGCGATGCAAAATGCCCCCAGTTAAAAGTAGGTGCGCCATTGGTACACTAAGGGAAAACACCATAAGTGTCCGGGGTCCAAGACTGTTCAACAGCCTCCCATCAAGCATTATGGGAATTGCCAATAAACCCCTGGCTGCCTTCAAGGGAGAGCTGGACAGATACGTAAAGTCAGTGCCGGATCAGCCGGGCTGTGGCTCGTACGTTGGACTGCGTGCGGCCAGCAGTAACAGCCTAGATGATCAGGCCCTGATCCATCGGGAGGCCTGGTCATGGACCGAGCCGCGGGGGCGTTGATCCCCGGAATAACCTCCAGGTAGCCTCCAGGTAACAGGTGAGCTGGCTGACAGTCGATGTAGAGTGGGCTGGCAGGCGATCTAGTGTAGGGTGGGCTGGCAGGTGGTGTAGTGTAGAATGGGCGGGCAGGCGGTGTAGTGTAGGGTGGGCTGGCAGGTGGTGTAGTGTAGGGTGGGCTGGCAGATGGTGTAGTGCAGGGTGGGCGGGCAGGCGGTGTAGTGTAGGGTGGGCGGGAAGGCGGTGTAGTGTAGGGTGGGCGGGCAGGCGGCGTAGTGTAGGGTTTGCGGGCAGGCGGTGTAGTGTAGGGTGGGCGGGCAGGCGGTGTAGCGTAGGGTGGGTGGGCAGACGATGTAGTGTAGGGTGGGTGGGCAGGCGGTGTAGTGTAGGGTGGGCTGGCAGGTGGTGTAGTGTAGGGTGGGCGGGCAGGTGGTGTAGTGTAGGGGTGGGCGGGCAGGCGGTGTTGTGTAGGGTGGGCTGGCAGGTGGTGTAGTGTAGGGTGGGCGGGCAGGCGGTGTAGTGTAGGGTGGGCGGGCAGGGGGGTGTAGTGTAGGGTGGGCGGGCAGGCGGTGTAGTGTAGGGTGGGCGGGCAGACGATGTAGTGTAGGGTGGGCGGGTAGGCGGTGTAGTGTAGAGTGGGCAGGCAGGCGGGTGTAGTGTAGGTGGGCGGGCAGGCGGTGTAGTGTAGGGTTGGCTGGCAGGCGATTTAGTGTAGGGTGGGCGGGCAGGCGGTGTAGTGTAGGGTGGGCGAGCAGGCGGTGTAGTATAGGGTGGGCAGGCAGGCGATGTAGTGTAGGGTGGGCGGGCAGGCGATGTAGTGTAGGGTGGGCGGGCAGGTGGTGTAGTGTAGGGTGGGCGGGGGGGGGGGCAGGCGGTGTAGTATAGGGTGGGCGGGCAGGTGGTGTAGTATAGGGTGGGGGGGCAGGCGGTGTAGTGTAGGGTGGGCGGGCAGGCGGGTGTAGTGTAGGGTGCGCGGTCAGGCGGTGTACTGTAGGGTGGGCGGGCAGGCGGTGTAGGGTAGGGTGGGCGGGCAGGCCATGTAGTTTAGGGTGGGTGGGCAGGTGGTGTAGTGTAGGGTGGGCGGGCATGCTGTGTAGTGTAGGTGGGCGGGCAGGTGGTGTAGTGTAGGGTGGGCGGGCAGGCCAAGTAGTTTAGGGTGGGCGGGCAGGTGGTGTAGTGTAGAGTGGGCTGGCAGGCGATGTAGTGTAGGGTGGGCGGGCAGGTGGTGTAGTGTAGGGTGGGCTGGCAGGCGATGTAGTGTAGGGTGGGCTGGCAGGTAGTTGTAGTGTAGGGCGGGCGGGCGGGCAGGCCATGTAGTGTAGGGTGGGCAGGCAGGTGGTGTAGTGTAGGGTGGGCTGGCAGGCGATGTAGTGTAGGGTGGGCGGGCAGGCCATGCAGTGTAGGGTGGGCAGGCAAGCGGTGTAGTGTAGGGTGGGCAGGCAGGCGGTGTAGTGTAGGGTGGGCGGGCAGGCCATGTAGTGTCGGGTGCTCGGGCAGGTGGTGTGTAGTGTAGGGTGGGCAGGCAGGCGGTGTAGTGTAGGGTGGGCAGGCAGGCGGTGTAGTGTAGGGTGAGCGGGCAGGCCATGTTAGTGTAGGGTGATTGGGCAGGCGGTGTACTGTAGGGTGGGCGGGCAGGCCATGTAGTGTGGGGTGGGCAGTCAGGCGGTGTAGTGTAGGGTGGGCGGGCAGGCGGTGTAGTGTAGGTGGGCGGGCAGGCGGTGTAGTGTAGGGTGGGCGGGCAGGCCATGTAGTTTAGGGTGGCGGGCAGGTGGTGCAGTGTAGGGTGGCGGGGCAGGCGGTATAGTGTAGGGTGGGCGGGCAGGCGGTTTTAGTGTAGGGTGGCGGGCAGGCCATGTAGTTTAGGGTGGGCGGGCAGGTGGGGTAGTGTATGGTGGGCGGGCAGGCGGTGTAGTGTAGGGTGGGCGGGCAGGCCAATAGTTTAAGGTGGGGGGCAGGCCTGTAGTTTTAGTGTGGGGGGCAGGTGGTTAGTGTTGGGGGGGCGGGCAGGCGGTGTGTGAAAAGGGTGGGGGGAGGCGGTGTAGGTGGGGTGGGCGGGCGGGCCCAGTATTTGGGGTGGGGGGGCAGGTGATGTAGTGTAGGGGGGGGGGCAGGCGGGGGTATTTTGGGGGGGCGGCGGGCGGGCCATGTAGTTTAGGTGGGCGGGCAGGGGGGGAGTGTAGGGTGGGCGGGCGGGGGTGAGTGTAGGTGGGCGGGCGGCGGTTTTAGGTAGGGGGGCGGGCGGGCGGTGTAGGTAGGGTGGGGGGGCAGGGGGTGTATATGGGTTTGGGGAGGGCAGGTGGTTAGGTAGGGTGGGCGGGCAGGTGGTGTAGTGTTGGGTGGGCGGGCAGGCGGTGTAGTGTGGGTGGGGGGGGCAGGGGGTGGGTAGGGGGGCGGGCAGGCCAGTAGTTTAGTGTGGGCGGGCAGGTGGTGTAGGTAGGGGGGGAGGGCAGGCGGTGTTGTGCAGGGTGGGGGGCAGGCGGGTGGGGGGGGGGTTTGGCAGTGAGGAGGGAAAAAAAGAAAAGAGGGGGGGCGGGATGTCCCAGTAGGATGGTGGGATTGGGGTGGGGCTGGTGGGTATTGAGAAGGGGGGGGGGGGAGGGGTGGGGGGCGGATCAGGAAGGAAACAGCATCATCGGGGGTGGTCGGTCTCCGACAACAGTCTCCACCCTCGTTGATCCTGGAAACCACGGACTCTCGTGGCTCCCACGTGACAAAACTTTTTTTTCCCTCCCACAGTGACAAGCTTCTTCCCCCCCGGGACCAGTGTTGGGGGTAGAAGCTCTTCTTCACCGGGAAAACACTTAACTCTTCGGTGTAGTTTACTTTTTCGTAACTGAAATACGTGTTTCCTTTAATACTTTTTTGGTTTAACTAAAAAAAAAAGTTGCCCTTTTTAAAATTTTCTCCTTTATTTCCTCCTTTTTTAACTTTAGTTTATTTTTCCAATTTAAATTTCCCAACAGTTTTCCCCTTGAAACCCCTGGAAAAAAAATTGGTGGCATTCCTTGTTTTCAATTGAAAAAATGTAAAAATTGGCAACACGGCGTTGGGGTCGCGGGGGGTGGGGTTTGCCACCTGCCCCCCCACACACCCCGTAAGAACCCTCCCCCGTAGCCACCTTTCCCCCCATGTAAGTTTCCTCGAAAATTATTTGCATGCTCACGCAAGAAGGGACGGTCCTTCTACTTCGGTCCTCTCCTCCCTTCTTTTTCCCCCAGCGTCAAGGTGAGACCCCGTTACTTTTGGGACAATGTGGAAACTACAGTTATGTGCAGTTCAGTGTATTTATCTTTGGTTTTTTATGTCATCTGCTAACCTTAATAACTTTTTCCTACAATTGTAAGCCCCCAGCTACCTTCCCGAGCGTTCAACAACTTGGCTACTACGGCTCTCACGACTAAGGAACAAAAAGAGTTACATAAATCACCCCTAATTGTCTTGTCCCCTATTTCAGGAAAAATAATTTCCAGGAAGATAATTAATAACCCGGGAAAAAAACAAAAAGTAGCTTTGAAGGTCCCCGTTAACAACTAAGGGAAAATTCTCAATTATAATACAAAAGCCCCAAAATATAAAACCCAATATGTCAATACGTGTATTTCCAGGAAGCCTCAGCAAAATCTCACGTCGAAAATTTCTGGGGGGAAATAAATTTGATATTACAGTATGCCCCAGGTGACAAACTTCAGACTCTGATCAAGACAACATGAAAACAACGACTGGTACTGAGCAGAGGAATGCCTGAATGACTGAGAGACAGAACCTCAACCAAAAGGGAAGCATTTAATCTTAAAAAAATGAGCAGATGCAAAAAAATTTGTGGAAAAAAACCGCATCTATGGGGATTGATAGTATTCGAAAATCATGGATATACTAAAGCAGTGCTTAGGGACCTGGAAGATATGCTTCAACAAGGGCAAAAATAAAGTAAAGGATTTTTTAATTCAGCTAGCCTACATAGAGAAAAACAAAGGAAAATTACAGTAATCATTAGCAGTGACCGTATGTGCACTTAACAACGTCTAACTGTGAGCAGCAAAGCCATCGAAAATTCTTATATACATATATATATATATATATATATATATATTATATATATATATAATATATATATATATATATATATATATATATATATATATATATATGTAGTGTGGTGTGTTGTGGTGTGTGTGGTGTGTGTGTGGTGTGTTGTGTGTGTGTGTGTGTGTTGTGTGTGTGTGTGTACTCACCTAGTTGAGGTTGCGGGGGTCGAGTCCGAGCTCCTGGCCCCGCCTCTTCACTGATCGCTCCTAGGTCACTCTCCCTGAACCGTGAGCTTTATCATACCTCTGCTTAAAGCTATGTATGGATCCTGCCTCCACTACATCGCTTCCCAAACTATTCCACTTACTGACTACTCTGTGGTTGAAGAAATACTTCCTAGCATCCCTGTGATTCATCTGTGTCTTCAACTTCCAACTGTGTCCCCTTGTTACTGTGTCCCCTTGTTACTGTGTCCAATCTCTAGAACATCCTGTCTTTGTCCACCTTGTCAATTCCTCTCAGTATTTTGTATGTTGTTATCATGTCCCCCCCTATCTCTCCTGTCCTCCAGTGTCGTCAGGTTGATTTCCCTTAACCTCTCCTCGTAGGACATACCTCTTAGCTCTGGGACTAGTCTTGTTGCAAACCTTTGCACTTTCTCTAGTTTCTTCACGTGCTTGGCTAGGTGTGGGTTCCAAACTGGTGCCGCATACTCCAATATGGGCCTAACATACACGGTGTACAGGGTCCTGAATGATTCCTTATTAATATGTCGGAATGCTGTTCTGAGGTTTGCTAGGCGCCCATATGCTGCAGCAGTTATTTGATTGATGTGCGCTTCAGGAGATGTGCCTGGTGTTATACTCACCCCAAGATCTTTTTCCTTGAGTGAGGTTTGTAGTCTCTGGCCCCTAGACTGTACTCCTCTGCGGTCTTCTTTTCCCTTCCCCAATCTTCATGACTTTGCACTTGGTGGGATTGAACTCCAGGAGCCAATTTCTGGACCAGGTCTGCAGCCTGTCCAGATCCCTTTGTAGTTCTGCCTGGTCTTCGATCGTGTGTGTGTGTGTGTTGTGTGTGTGTGTGTGTATGTGTGTGTGTGTGTGTGTGTGTGTGTGTGTTGTGTGCTGTGTTTTCTTTTATTTTCTTACTAGTTCTTGTTCTTGTTTATTTCCTCTTATCTCCATGGGAAAGTGGAACAGAATTCTTCCTCCTTAAGCCATGCGTATCGTAAGAGGCGACTAACGTTCCGGGAGCAAGGGGCTAGTAACTCCTCCTGTATACATTACTAAAGTTAAAAAGAGAAACTTCCGTTTTTCTTTTTAGGTCATCCTACCTCGGTGGGATACGACCCGTTTGACGAAAGAATATATATGTGCATACCATAATGCACTTGTCAAAGCTCACTTTGAATGTGTTTTTTTTTTGTTTTATTCACCAAATTACATAAAAAAATAAATTGAAGATTTCACAGAAAACTCCAACAAAACTCGCAACTTCATTAGAGAAGAAAATCTCTGCAGAAAGATTCATCACACTTAATAATTTTTACTGGGGAAACTTAAACTATGAGGAGATCTTAGATCTATCCCATTTTTAGCAAATTTGATAAAAACATGATTAATAACAATTTAAAGTACAACATAATCAAAACTCATAGAACTATATAAAACTCCGAGGCATGAGGTGCAACATAAAAGTGTGGAAAGCTTTCATGAAATTTCATGGATTCTGGAATAGACAACCCACTGGAGTTACCGGTTTGACAAACACATTGAATTTATTGTATTTCACTATATACAATGCTAGTGTATACAATGGACTCTTTGTGGTAGTAAAAACTCTACTCGGTACGATCAGTTGGCTACGGACTACCAGGACTCAGCAGTAGTAGCAGTGCTACAGGTAGAATTAGATTGTAGTAGTCTTTCTCAGCAGACAGCTTTGTATAGACCAAACCTTCGGTTATCCTATGTATTCCTATATTAAGCCAGGTAACCCATTAAATAGTAGCATTATCCTTCAACTATTACCACCAGCATTACTGTCAATAACACTTTTACTCGGTCACTACTAACACAATGAACAATGCTGCTTCCCACGGTGGTACTGAGAATGATACAGTAACACGGCTAACTTTGAAGGTAGAAAGTAAACAATATTTACAATATGGATGAAAGGTCACTCTTAAGAACACTGAATACGTTTCGGTCCTGTGACCTTGATCACTCCGTGTTCACTCATTTCGAGTGACCAAGGACCTAGGATCTAAACACATCCAATAACATGTTTTAAGTGTATTCACGTGTGACATTTTATCCATAGCTGCCTCTCATATAGAACAGAATGGCTACCCACTGTAAGTACATCTAAACTTGTTGAATAAATAAAAGAGTTACGACCAGTAACGTTGTTTAATGCTTACTCATGAATAAGCAGTGACAGGTATGTGAGTGCCAGGTGAGTACTGAGGAGGTCTGGGTAGCTGGAGTACTCCATCACAGCGAGGAGCAATGGGCGCTGATGGATATGAATGGAGGGCCATCGAGGGAGAGAGAGAATAAATAACAATGAGAAGCAGCAGAGGGAGAGACAGGGAGAGTGGGAGATAAATATGGAAGATGGACAACAGCGTGAGTGAGAGGTTGTATAAAAGGGGAGGGATCAATATTTGTGTGTGTGTGTTTGTGTGTGTGTGTGTGTGTTTGTGTGTGTGTGTGTGTGTGTGTGTGTGTTTATGTGTGTGTGTGTGTGTGTGTGTGTGTGTGTGTGTGTGTGTGTGTGTGTGTGTACTCACCTATTTGTACTCACCTATTTGTGGTTGCAGGAGTCGAGTCCTAGCTCCTGGCCCTGCCTCTTCACTGGTTGCTACTGAGTTCTCTCTCTTCCTGTTCCATGAGCTTTATCAAACCTCGTCTTAAAACTATGTATGGTTCCCGCCTCCACTACGTCACTTTCTAGGCTATTCCACTGCCTGACAACTCTGTGACTGAAGAAATACTTCCTAACATCCCTTTGACTCATCTGAGTCTTCAACTTCCAACTGTGACCTCTTCTTTCTGTGTCCCCTCCCTGGAACATCCTGTCTTTGTCCACCTTGTCTATTCCGGGCAGTATTTTATATGTCGTTATCATGTCTCCCCTGACCCTCCTCTCCTCCAGTGTCGTCAGGCCGATTTCCCTTATCCTTTCTTCATAGGACATTCCCCTTAGCTCTGGAACTAACCTTGTCGCAAACCTTTGCACTTTCTCTAATTTCTTGACGTGCTTGATCAAGTGCGGGTTCCAAACAGGTGCTGCATACTCCAGTATGGGCCTGACGTACACGGTGTACAGTGTCCTGGACGATTCCTTACTAAGGTATCAGAACGCTGTTCTCAGGTTTGCCATGCGCCCATATGCCGCAGCAGTTATCTGGTTGATGTATGCTTCCGGAGACATGCTCGGTGTTATACTCACCCCAAGATCTTTCTCTTTGAGCGAGGTTTGCAGTCTTTGGCGACCTAGCCTATACTCCGTCAGCGGTCTTCTGTGCCCTTCCCCGATCTTAATGGCTTTACATTTGGCGGGGTTAAATTCGAGAAGCCAGTTGCTGGACCAGGTGTCCAGTCTGTCCAGGTCCCTTTGAAGTCCTGCCTGATCCTCATCTGATTTAATTCTCCTCATTAACTTCACATCATCTGCGAACAGGGACGCTTCTGAGTCTAACCCTTCCATCATGTCGTTCACATGTATCAAAAATAGCACTGGTCCTAGGACCGACCCTTGTCGGACCCCGCTCGTCACAGGTGCCCACTGTGATACCTCATCGCGTAGCATGACTCGTTGTTGCCTCCCTGTCAGGTATTCACTGATCCATTGCGGTGCCCTTCCTGTTATATGCGTCTGATCCTCCAGCTTCTGCACTAATCTCTTGTGAGGAACTGTGTCAAAGGCCTTCTTGCAGTCCAAGAAGATGCAATCAACCCACCCCTCTCTCTCGTGTTTTACTTCTGTTACTTTATCATAAAACTCCAGAAGGTTTGTGACACAGGATTTGCCTTCCATTAATCCGTGCTGGTTGGCGTTTATACTCTTGTTCCGTTCCAGGTGCTCCACCACTCTCCTCTGATAATCTTCTCCATAACTTTGCATACTATACACGTCAGTGACACAGGTCTATAGTTTATTGCCTCTTGTGCGTGTGTGTGTGTGTACTCACCTAGTTGTACTCACCTAGTTGAGGTTACAGGAGTCGAGTCCAAGCTCTTGACCCCGCCTCTTCACTGGTCGCTACTAGGTCACTCTCCCTGAACCTTGAGCCTTATCATACCTCTGCTTAAAGCTATGTATGGATCTTGCCTCCACTACATCGCTTCCCAAACTATTCCACTTCCTGACTACTCTGTGGCTGAAGAAATACTTCCTAACATCCCTGTGATTCATCTGTGTCTTCAACTTCCAACTGTGCCCCCTTGTTGTTGTGTCCTATCTCTGAAACATCCTGTCTTTGTCCACTTTGTCAGTTCCTCTCAGTATTTTGTACGTCGTTATCATGTCCCCCCTATCTCTCCTGTCCTCCAGTGTCGTCAGGTTGATTTCCTTTAACCTCTCCTCTTAGGACATACCTATTAGTTCTGGGACTAATCTTGTTGCAAACCTTTGCACTTTCTCTAGTTTCTTTACGTGCTTGCTAGGTGTGGGTTCCAAACTGGTGCCGCATACTCCAATGTGCGCCTAACATACACGGTGTACAGGGTCCTGAACGATTCCTTATTAAGATGTCGGAATGCTGTTGGGGTTGAACTCCAGGAGCCAGTTGCTGGACCAGGTCTGCAGCCTGTCCAGATCCCTTTGTAGTTGTGCCTGGTCTTCGATTGAATGAATTCTTCTCATCAACTTCACGTCATCTGCAAACAGGGACACTTCGGAGTCTATTCCTTCTGTCATGTCGTTCACAGATACCAGAAACAGCACTGGTCCTAGGATTGACCCTTGTGGGACCCCGCTGTTCACAGGTGCTCACTCTGACACCTCGCCACGTACCATGACTCGCTGCTGTCTTCCTGACAAATATTCCCTGATCAACTGTAGTGCCTACCCTGTTATCCCTGCTTGGTCCTCCAGTTTTTGCACTAATCTCTTGTGTGAAACTGTGTCAAACGCCTTCTTGCAGTCCAAGAAAATGCAATCCACCCACCCCTCTCTCTCTTGTCTTACTGCTGTCACCATGTCATAGAACTCCAGTAGGTTTGTGACACAGGATTTCCCGTCCCGTTGGCTGCTGTTGATGAAATCATTCCTTTCTAGGTGTTCCACCACTCTTCTCCTGATAATCTTCTCCATGACTTTGTTTGTGTGTGTGTGTGTGTGTGTGTGTGAGTGTGTGTGTGTGTGTGTGTGTGTGTGTGTGTGTGTGTGTGTGTGTGTGTGTGTGTGTGTGTGTTGGTGTGTGTGTGTGTGTGTTTTGGTGTGTGTGTTGGTGTGTGTGTGTGTGTTGGTTGTGTGTGTTGGTGTGTGTGTGTGTGTGTGTGTGTGTTGGTGTGTGTGTGTGTGTGTTGGTGTGTGTGTTGGTGTGAGTGTGTTGGTTGTGTGTTAGTTACCATTTTGTCCTAGGCACATGTCGATTAGACACTAGGCCTGTTGTTGTTGTTGTTGTTGTTGTGTGTGTGTGTGTGTGTGTGTGTGTGTGTGTGTGTGTGTGTGTGTGTGTGTGTGTGTGTGTGTGTGTTGGTGTGTGTGTGTGTGTTTTGGTGTGTGTGTTGGTGTGTTGTGTGTGTGTTGGTTGTGTGTGTTGGTGTGTGTGTTGTGTGTGTGTGTGTTGGTGTGTGTGTGTGTGTGTTGGTGTGTGTGTTGGTGTGAGTGTGTTGGTTGTGTGTTAGTTACCATTTTGTCCTAGGCACATGTCGATTAGACACTAGGCTGTTGTTGTTTGTTGTTGTTGTGTGTGTGTGTGTGTGTGTGTGTGTGTGTGTGTGTGTGTGTGTGTGTGTGTGTGTGTGTGTGTGTGTGTGTGTGTGTGCGTGTGTGTGTGTGTGTGTGTGTGTGTGTGTGACGCGTGTGTGTGTGTCATGCGTGTGTGTGATGCGTGTGTGTGTGATGCGTGTGTGTGATGCGTGTGTGTGTGTGATGCGTGTGTGTGTGTGTGATGCGTGTGTTAGTTACCATTTTGTCCTAGGCACATGTCGATTAGACACTAGGCCTGTTGTAGGTGTGTAGGTGTGTAGGTGTGTGTGTGTGTGTTGTGTTGTGTGTTGTGTGTTGTGTGTGTGTGTGTGTGTGTGTGTGTGTGTGTGTGTGTGTGTGTGTGTGTGTGTGTGTATGTGTGTGTGTGTGTGTGTGTGTGTACTCACCTATTTGTACTCACCTATTTGTGGTTGCAGGGGTCGAGTCACAGCTCCTGGCCCCGCCTCTTCGCTCATTGCTACTAGGTCCTCTCTCTCCCTGCCCCATGAGCTCTATCATACCTCGCCTTAAAACTATGTATGGTTCCTGCCTCTACCACATCACCTTCTAGGCTATTCCATGGCCTGACTACTCTATGACTGAAGAAATACTTCCTAACATCCCTTTGATTCATCTGAGTCTTCAACTTCCAATTGTGACCTCTTTTTGTCTGTGTCCCATCTCTGGAACATCCCGTCTTTGTCCACCTCGTCTATTCCGCGCAGTATTTTATATGTCGTTATCATGTCTCCCTGACCCTGCTGGCCTCCAGTGTCGTCAGGCCGATTTCCTCAACCTTTCTTCATAGGACAAACCCCGTAGCTCTGGGATAGTCTTGTTGCAAACCTTTGCACTTTCTCAAAATTTCTTGACGTGCTTGACTAGGTGTGGATTCCAAACTGGTGCTGCGTACTCCAGTATGGGCCTGACGTAGATGGTATACAGAGTCTTAAACGAATCCTTACTGAGGTATCCGAACGCTATCCTTTAGGTTTGCCAGGCGCCCGTATGCTGCAGCAGTTATCTGATTGATGTGTGCCTCAGGAGATATGTTCGGTGTTATACTCACCCCCAGATCTTTTTCCTTGAGTGAGGTTTGCAGTCTTTGGCCATCTAAACTATATTGTGTGTGCGGTCTTCTTTGCCCTTCCCCAATCTTCATGACTTTGCATTTGGCAGGGTTAAATTAAAGGGAAAGCCAGTTGCTGGACCAGGCTTGTAGCCTGTCCAGGTCTCTTTGTAGTCCTGCCTGATGCTCGTCCGATTTGATTCTTTTCATTAACTTCACATCATCTGCAAACAAGGACACTTCTGAGTCTATCCTTTCCGTTATGTCGTTCACGTATACCAAGAACAGCACAGGTCCTAGGACTGACCCCTGTGGAACCCCGCTTGTCACAGGCGCCCACTCTGACACCTCGTCGCGTACCATGACTTGTTGTTGCCTCCCTGTCAGATATTCTCTGATCCATTGCAGTGCCTTTCCTGTTATGTGTGCCTGGTCCTCTAGCTTTTGCAGTAACCTCTTGTGAGGAACTGTGTCGAAGGCCTTCTTGCAGTCCAAAAATACGCAGTCGATCCACCCCTCTCTCTCTTGTCTTACTTCTGTCACCTTGTCAAAAAACTCTAGTAGGTTTGTGACACGGGATTTTCCTTCCCTGAAACCGTGCTGGTTGTCAATTATACACTTGTTTCTTTCCAGGTGCCCCACCACTCTCCTCCTGATGATCTTCTCCATGACCTTGCATACTATACACGTTAGTGATACAGGTCTGTAGTTTAGTGCCTCATGTCTGTCTCCCTTTTTAAAAATTGGGACTACATTTGCCATTTTCCATACCTCAGGGAGTTGCCCAGTTTCAGATGATGTGTTGAAGATCTTTGTTAATGGCTCACACAATATCTCTGCTCCCTCTTTAAGGACCCATGAAGAGATGTTGTCTGGTCCCACCGCCTTTGAGGTGTCAAGTTCGCATAGCAGCTTCTTCACCTCCTCCTTGGTTATATGTACCTCATCTAGCACTTGCTGGTGTGCCCCCCTGTTCTGATTTCTTGGAGTCCTACTGGTTTCCACTGTAAATACCTCTTTAAATCTTGTGTTGAGCTCCTGACATACCTCTCGGTCGTTTCTTGTGAATTCCCCATCACCCTTCCTCAGTCTGATTACCTGGTCCTTGACTGTTGTTTTCCTCCTGATGTGGCTGTACAACAGCTTCGGGTCCCGTCTTTACTTTTGATGCTATTTTCATTTTCATATTGTCTCTGAGCCTCCCTTCTTATCTGTGCATATTCGTTTCTGGCTCTTCGGCTGATTTCTTTATTTTCCTGAGTTCTCTGTCTTCTGTACCTTCTCCATTCACTAGTACACCTAGTTTTTGCCTCCCTACATCTTTGGGTGAACCAAGGACTCGTTCTGTTCTTCCCATTATTTCTGTTTCCCTTGGGAACAAACCTCTCCTCTGCCTCCTTGCATTTTGTTGCCACATAGTCCATCATTTCTTGTACTGGTTTTCCTGTCAGTTCCCTCTCCCACTGAATGTCTTGAAGGAAGTTCCTCATGCCTGAGTAGTTCCCCCTTTTGTAGTTTGGTTTTTCCCACCCTATTCCTGCTACTCTCTCCACTTGGAGCTCAACTATGTAGTCGAAGCACGGAAGCACATGATCACTAGCTCCCAGGGGCCTTTCATACATGATACCCTCGATGTCCGAACTACTCATGGTGAATACAAGGTCCAACCTTGCTGGTTCATCCTCTCCTCTCTCTCTGGTAGTGTCTCTAACATGTTGATGCATGAGGTTCTCCAGTACCACATCCATCATCTTGGCTCTCCATGTTTCGGGACAACCATGGGGCTCCAGGTTTTCCCAGTCAATCTCCTTGTGATTGAAATCACCCATAACTAGTAACTTTGCTCCCCCCATGTGTGCTCTCCTGGCCACCTCGGCTAGTGTGTCGATCATTGCTCTGTTGCTCTCATCGTATTCTTCTCTTGGCCTCCTGCAGTTCTGTGGTGGGTTGTACATTACTGCAATTATCACCTTATGTCCCTCAGACTGGATTGTTCCTACTAAGTAGTCCCTTTCGCCCATGCCATCCATTCCTTCCATTTTCTCAAAACCCCACTGGTTTTTAATGAGCAGTGCAACTCCTCCCCCTCTCCTCCCTCTGTCTTTCCTGAGGATTTGATATCCGGATGGAAAGATTGAATCTGTTATTATTCTGGTGAGTTTTGTTTCTGTGAGTGCTATTATGTCTGGGGATGTCTCTTTGATTCTTTCGTGCCACTCCTCATACTTGTTTGTTATTCCATCTGCATTTGTATACCACACCTTCAACTTCTTTTCTAAGACTGTGGTCTGGGAGGTATATAGGGGTTGTGGAAATGGGAGACCTGATAAGGAACTATGTGTGTGTATGTGTGTGTGTGTGTGTGTGTGTGTGTGTGTGTGTGTGTGTGTGTGTGTGTGTGTACTCACGTAGTTGTGGTTGCAGGGGTCGAGTCACAGCTCCTGGCCCCGCCTCTTCGCTGGTCGCTACTAGATCACTCTTCCTGCTCCATGAGCTTCATCATACCTCTTTCTTAAAGCTATATATGGATCCTGCCTCCACTACATCACTTCCGAGACTATTCCACTTCTCGAGAACTCTGTGACTGAAGAAATACTTCCTAACATCCCAGTGGTACATCGGAGTCTTAAACTTCCAACTGTGTCCTCTTATTGATGTGTCTCTAGATCAAGTGTGTGTGTGTGTGTGTGTGTGTGTGTGTGTGTGTGTGTGTGTGTGTGTGTGTGTGTGTACTCATCTAATTGTGGTTGCAGGGGTCGAGACTCAGCTCCTGGCCCCGCCTCTTCACCGAGTACTACTAGGTCCTCTCTCTCCCTGCTCCATGAGCTTTATCATACCTCATCTTAAAGCTATGTATGGTTCCTGCCTCCACCACCTCACTTGCTAGGCTGTTCCACTTCCTGACTACTCTTTGACTGAAGAAATACTTCCTAACATCCCTTTCACTCATCTGGGTCTTCAACTTCTAATTGTGGCCCCCTTGTTTCTGTGTTCCCTCTTTGGAACATCCTGTCTCTGTCCAACCTGTCTATTCCACGCAGTATTTTGTATGTCGTTATCCTGTCTCCCCTAACCTTCCTGTCCTCCAGTGTTGTCAGGCCGATTTCCCTTAACCTTTCTTCATAGGACATTCCCCTTAGCTCTGGAACTAACCTTGTCGCAATCCTTTTCACTTTCTCTGATTTCTTGACGTGCTTGATCAAGTGTGGGTTCCAAACAGGTGCTGTATACTCCAGTATGGGCCTGACGTACACGGTGTACAGTGACTTGAACGATTCTTTACTAAGGTATCGGAACGCTGTTCTCTAGTTTGCCAGGCGCCCATATGCTGCAGCAGTTATCTGGTTGATGTGTGCTTCCGGAGACGTGTTCGGTGTTATTCTCACCCCAAGATCTTTCTCCTTGAGCGAGGTTTGCAG
>NC_069404.1:65891814-65909314 GCF_026875155.1 Cherax quadricarinatus
CACCAACAAATCTCCCACAAACATAGGAAAAGTTGTGTGCACTATTCACACAATTACAAAACCTCTTTGTGCAAATTTCCAAAGCAAATAGCAAAAAGAATTTGACACGTGTGCAGTGTGACTTCTGGGAATGAAGTGATATAATCCGCTTAAGTGTGTGGTGTAATACCCGAACTCCAAATGAATCATCCGTTTTCTGTCACTGGAGTTGCCAAAAAGCCAACATACTCAAATCTGAGTAAGTTGCACATTTAGTGGTCCATTCAGTACAACCCTGTCATCATCTCGCCTTAAAAAAAAGAGATTTGAAAAAAGTCCTACTGACGAGATATATAATAAACTGTTTTTTTTTTAATAATTACACACAGTGGATTTGAATCAAGAATCTTTCGATTGCACAGTTTATTTCCACTCTTTCCTTACTTTGTCAAGGATAAAATCAATTGGTCTGAGTCCTTATCCCTATAAATAGAACCAATCTGCAGTTTTTAAGCATCATTTCCACATTCAATGACCCAAAATTAGTAAAGACTGACTAATTTTTTTGTTTGCGAAGCATTTTGGCTGTCAATCAGTGTTATTGATGGTATGCGGGATTTGTGGTTACATGTGAAGCAGCCGAATAAAAGTTATGTACTCGGTACACGCCACAGTGAGGAGGAAAAAAATTCTTCCTCCGTAATCAATGAGTATCATAACAGGTGACAACAATGCCTGGAGCAAGGGGCTGGTTACCCCTTCTCTGTAAATTACTAGAAGCAAACACATGGAAGGTGTAAAATTGCCTAAATATATGTGTGTAGTACAGATGAGAGGAGAAAATCGATTGTTAAAGTTATGAGTGAAAAAACTGGATGTCCTAGCACTAAGCGAAGCAAAGCTAAGGTGGCATGAGAGAATTTCATTTGGAAAGAGTAAATGGGGTTTAATTGGGTGCATCAGAGAGAACTAGAGCTAAAGAAGAGGTAGCGGCAATGTTAAACAATGAACTATGGTAGGAAAAGAGGGGATATAAGCATTTAAATTAAAACTTTATGTGGATTAGAAAAAGAGCGGGATTTGAGAAATGGATTATATTAAGTGTTTATGTACCTGGGGAAAAAAAGGGGAATGTTGAGGAGGAAAAGATTTTGGGAGATTTTAAGGGATATTCAGGGAGTTTCGAACCAAGTAAGAAAATTATTGCCGTAGGGAACCTTAAGGCTAAAGTAACATGCAGGCTACCTGTAGTTGCTTATGGAGTTCATCACCAACACAGCCCCGTGAAAGACCATGCCTAGTGATTGCTGATCTGATTGTTCAGGCTGTTAGTGCCCACCACCCGTAGCCCAACACATGCGCCACACCCTAGCAGATCAGGAAATGATTTGAGGAATCTGTTGATAATCCTTCCCCATCCCTTTCCTTTCAGTGTACTCACCTCTCTCCTGCTTTTCAACGAAGGTACATTGCACCATTTGCCAAGCCTCTTGTTTTCATATGTAGCAGTTTGCAGATTATGGACCAATCCCTCCAGACTCTTTCAAGTGTAAATTTTAATTTATTTTTCTCGCCTTCATTCAGAGTACAGTTCGAGGGACTTCAAGTGTTCCGAATAATTTTGCTGCTCTAGTGAGTTTTTTACGAGCTGTAAAAGATTCCTGTATATTTTCAGTAATCTCTCTCATCTTGAAGAGGGCAGTGAGTATACGGCAATTTTTTCAATCTAGAGAGGACGAGTGATTTGAAGAGTGTTTAGTCACACAACCTATTATTTTCCTTGCAGATGCGCTAATGACATTGCTCCTTCAACCGGAGATGTTTTTGACATTGTCACTCCAAGGTCTCTCATATTAGACTTACTACTGGGTAAAATGGGTTTGTCTTGTATTCCAATCTTGTTTTTATTTCCACGGTACAGAGCTATGGTTTATGTCCCTCTCTTTGTCTGACCTGAAAATGAAAAAGAAGTGGGGCGAAAACTGTGCCTTAGGGAACAACACCCTTCACTGATTTTACTCTTTACTATTAGTAATTATATCAGTTATTCCATTTGCACAAATTTTGTGCGCAATTACCATATGGTAGTAGTACTTGTCAAAGGGTTTTGCAAAGTCGGTGAACATTACATTTGCATTTTGCTTATCTTCCAAGGGTATCTAAGACTGTGTCGTAATGGTCTGGTAACTGTGAGAGGCGGGAAGGACCTGTTGTGAACCCATGCTACTTGGGTTGTGCATTTGTGAACCCATGCTTACTTGGGTTGTGCAGTTGTGAACCCATGCTTACTTGGGTTGTGCAGTTGTGAACCCATGCTTACTTGGGTTGTGCACTTGTGAACCCATGCTTACTTGGGTTGTCCACTTGTGAACCAATGCTTACTTGGGTTGTGCTCTTGTGAACCCATGCTTACTTGGGTTGTACAGTTGTTAAAGAGAGCGTAGTAGGTAAGCTTGCCAGGGGTAAATAATAATGGGGTGTCTTTATTGAATTATGTGTAGAAAAAAATTTGGTAAAGGCAATACTTATTGTCAGAAAATGAAGATAAGCACACGAGATATGACATAGGGCGTAATGACAGCAGTTTGTTAAACTAATGAATTAGTAGACAAACGATTGAGTAGGTTCCTAGATGTGCTTAGATGTGCTTGTTTTAAGAGGCGGCGACAGATATATCAGATCATTACTAAGTGTTAGCTGCAGTGAGAGTTACACGGAACAAGGAAGAAGGAAGAGGGTCATCAGTGGGTTAAGAAGGAGGTGATAGTGAATTAATTAAAAGAAATAGTTGGGGTAAAATATAAGTAATTATTTGGAGAATGGTGGACTGAAGAGAGTACAGGAGATGAGGCGAGGGTTCAAGATAGACTGTACGAATGCAGTACTGGAGTGAAAAGCAGAAGTTTGAGGGAATATGAGGGCGGGTGCTGGTGGGAGGAGGAGCGAATGATAAAATAAGGAGGGAAAGACGGTGGTAATATATAAAAAAATAGCAAATGAAAGCGTTTTGTAATGTAAATGTGATAAACAAAGGTCAGAGAGAGAGAAGAGTTTTGAGGCAGTTCATTGAGAAAGAGCCAATGAGAGGAACGGGGGTGAGGTTTAATTAACAAATTTTACTGAGAATAAAAAATAAGTTATGGAGGGAAATGATTCAGTTAAGAAAGCCTTGGGAACAATCGCATTTAACATTTAAAAATAAAATAGGGAGGATGACGGGAATATTTTGATGTGCAATCAAATGTTGATGAAGTGATTTCACACACTGGGCAGGGAGGTACAACACCTCGTAGGAGTAAGGAAGAGCCAAATGTGAGTGTGAGGCAATGTATAGAATGAAACTGGGTAAAAAGAGCTGGGATAGATGGTATTAAGACAGAAATGTTAAAGCAGGTGGACATATAATTTTGGAATTGTTAATGTGTTTATATGCCAGGAATTCGCAAGAGCAGGCGAAATATACACAAACCCTGATCTCTGGCTGAAGGAGACTCGAACCTGCGAACCTTGGAACAAGGTACGCAGTGCTATACCAATCTACCCACACTGGACCAATACCTTGGAGTCCAGCTTGCGCTAGACTTTGATCCAAGGCAGCCAGCTTTCAGGGAGAAGGCTTACAGCTTTTCATCTCATCCCCTGCATGCATCAGCCTTACTAGAGATTTTAATAATGCAAGGAATTCGCAAGAGCAGGCGAAATATACGTACGAAATATACCACCTCTAGAACTGTCCTGGGGACCCTCATCCTCAGAGAAAAGAATAAACTTGCTTCAGGGAAAACTCAAGGTTCTCCCTGAAGCTGTTTCAAAATTTTCTCCTACCACCCCCTATATTTAATATATATTTTATTTAAAGACAAAATACAATGACAAAACATTCATAAAGATACAATAGAAATTAAAACAACATAGGTAACTCAGAGCTACATCTCGAATACTTCGTCCAGCTCCCCGGCGGTGGGCCGCGTGCCCAGAATGCTGCAGGTATTTCCTCTCTGGATCGCAACACTGAGTCTCTGAGAGAGGAAGCTGGTCGCCCTGTGGTCCTTGGTTTCTATGATGAACTTTAGAGCACACTTGCCCTATGCTCCAAGGGTCTCCAACCCTATTGGGATGAAGTTATAGCAAGGGGGAAGGTCTTCATATTTGCGGATCTTCTGGGTCTCCCTGTGGCTGGCAGCTTCACCCCCTTCCACTATGGAGTATGGCAAGTAGGTGTCTGCCAATGTGGCGGCACAGGTGTAGTCCCAGGCAATCTGCTTTCCATCCTTCCAGGGTAGCATAGTGGCTCCATGAGGACGCTTTTGACTTCCGTCAGACCTCTGCACTTGGGGTTCCCGTTGAGCTGGTCAACGGGCTGTGGCGAGGCTTCTCTTTATGATGTCACTGACCTTCTCATGCCTGGCATACTTCCCTTCTGCTGTGTGACACACGAGACCATGAAGTCCGAATTGATCAGCTGTCGCCCTGCCGCAAATACACCTATGTTCAGTGAGGATGGGGGCGGCTAGGCGAAGAGCAACACCAATCCGAATGGCCTGTGGGTCTAGACGGGTGCCCAAGGAGGAATTGGGAACAGCTAACAGGAAATCTCTTGAGTGTGGTGCCTTCACTGCCAGGAGACGAGCTTTGTCCTTTCTTGAGGCGTTGGAGAGCATTGTGTTGGAGATTTTTTTCCATGATCGGTTTGTCCCAGTGGGACTGTTTGTGTTCTTTGGGAGGAACTGGTCTACTGGAGGAATCTGTAAGGGTGTTCCACCGAATCGCTGCTTCAGTAAACCTGGGGTCTTGAGCTCCTACCACGTTTCTCAAGTGTGTGTATATATATATATATATTATATATATATATATATATATAATATATATATATATATATATATAATATATATATAATATATATATATATAGTAAAATTATCGTTGAAAGATTTAAGGGTGACACAAAAATTTGGATCATAGAAGGATGAGGAGGATATAAGATAGGCAGGAGATGTGGCGAACATGAGTTTACATCAAAGCACTTAGCTGAACAGTATTTACATAAAGGTAATGAACTTTATTTTGCATTTATGTGACATCACCATGGCTTCTTAACATATATATAGATGGGGATGTAAATAAAGAGAATGCCAGGGTGTTGGGGAGAGGTGTGGGATTTAAAAAAAAGGAATTAGATATAAAGAGGGAATTTGGGCTCTACTCCACTTTATAGAAATGAAATTTATTTGTTTGTTTATAGGAGTGAGTGGAGGCAAATCATTTTATGACATAAAAATGTTGGAGTGTGAGTAAGGTAACATTCTCGATGGTATTCCGGGAAGCTGGTTAGCCTGACTTGAGTCCTGGAGATGGGTAGTACAGTGTCTGAACTCTGGAAGTGAACGTGTGTGTGTGTATGTGTATTATTGTGTAAGAATAACCCTCTTTCAATAGTATAAAAATATTCAGTATGTCTTGTACTTATAAAAACAATCAGGTCTCCTAGGAATCTTATCTGGTGAATGAACACCGTCCACGAAAGTATTTTAAATATCTGAAGAGCCTGGACGTTTCAAAGAATTATTAAGGCGATCCTAGAAAAGGGCTGATGGAATAAATACTTGCTGGAATGATCAACGGGTAGGGACTTTTAGCGAGGATTTACAGTGCTCATCCAACTGCAACTTATATCCGGGATCTCCACATCCAAGTGGTGTAACCGGATTTTGGAATTACGTTCATGACGGTACCTAATACAAGATTCTCCAATATATATTATATCAAATAGGTCACCGGAGGCGCACAGAGGCTGCACATGAATTGCAAATCTAAGTGTCTCCCTGGAGTTCCAGGGAAACTCTACGAGACTGGAATTCTGAGGAAAAATAGCATTCTTGTGGCGATCATGAACAAGAACCGACGGGAGGGAAGCTTAATAGAATAGCCAACTGGTGGAGACTTGGGGGTTAGACCTAAAGTGGCTCTCCAGCTGCAGCGTAAGAGGAAAATTTCCTGGAAGGAAGAGTAAGAAGGCACCACTGGGAACTGGAAGCAGAGGGACGCCACGCTTATTCTTTCTTCTCTGGAAGACGGAAGTACAGCTCCATATCGTTTATTGTGAGGGTTAGAACAGGTCATGTGAAGAGGTAGAGAGCAGGTTGTATGCCTTTCACTTCCACAGCTCACTGTGCCACGGCTCACAGTGCCATAACTCAGAGTGCCACAGGCCACACTACCACAGCTCACAGTGTCACAATATAATACAACATATTAAAATGTCAAAATACGCTGCTCTTCAATATACAATTCCTCAAGACACACAGCTACAACACAGTTACAAAACACACAGTGCTACAACACACAGTGCTACAACACACAGTGCTACAACACACAGTGATACAACACACAGTGCTACAACACACAGTGCTACAACACACAGTGCTACAACAC
This sequence comes from Cherax quadricarinatus, assembly GCF_026875155.1. NCBI lineage: Eukaryota > Metazoa > Arthropoda > Malacostraca > Decapoda > Parastacidae > Cherax > Cherax quadricarinatus. The sequence continues at coordinate 65,898,225 of NC_069404.1, forward strand.
ACAGTGCTACAACACACAGTGCTACAACACACAGTGCTACAACACAGTGCTACAACACACAGTGCTACAACACACAGTGCTACAACACAGAGCATAACAACACGTAGCGCTACAACACACAGTGCTACAACACACAGTGCTACAACACACAGTGCTACAACACACAGTGCTACAACACACAGTGCTACAGCACACAGTGCTACAACACACAGTGCTACAACACACAGTGCTACAGCACACAGTGCTACAACACACGGTGCTACAACACACAGTGCTACAACACACAGTGCTACAACACATAGTGCTACAACACACAGTGCTACAACACACAGTGCTACAACACATAGTGCTACAACACACAGTGCTACAACACACAGTGCTACAACACATAGTGCTACAACACACAGTGCTACAACACATAGTGCTACAACACACAGTGCTACAACACACAGTGCTACAGCACACAGTGCTACAACACACAGTGCTACAACACACAGTGCTACAACACACAGTGCTACAACACATAGTGCTACAACACACATTGCTACAACACATAGTGCTACAACACACAGTGCTGCAGCACACAGTGCTACAACACACAGTGCTACAACACATAGTGCTACAACACACAGTGCTACAACACATAGTGCTACAACACACAGTGCTACAACACACAGTGCTACAACACACAGTGCTACAACACACAGTGCTACAACACACAGTGCTACAACACACAGTGCTACAACACATAGTGCTACAACACACAGTGCTACAGCACACAGTGCTAAAAACACACAGTGCTACAACACACAGTGCTACAGCACACAGTGCTACCACACACAGTGCTACAACACACAGTGCTACAGCACACAGTGCTACAACACACGGTGCTACAACACACAGTGCTACAACACACAGTGCTACAGCACACAGTGCTACAACACACAGTGCTACAACACACAGTGCTACAGCACACAGTGCTACAACACACTGTGCTACAACACACAGTGCTACAGCACACAGTGCTACAGCACACAGTGCTAAAAACACACAGTGCTACAACACATAGTGCTACAAAAACACAGTGCTACAACACATAGTGCTACAACACACAGTGCTACAACACACAGTGCTACAACACACAGTGCTACAACACACAGTGCTACAACACACAATGCTACAACACACAGTGCTACAACACATAGTGCTACAACACACAGTGCTACAACACACAGTGCTAAAAACACACAGTGCTACAACACACAGTGCTACAACACACATGCTACAACACATAGTGCTACAACACACAGTGCTACAGCACACAGTGCTACAACACACAGTGCTACAACACACAGTGCTACAGCACACAGTGCTACCACACACAGTGCTACAGCACACAGTGCTACAACACACAGTGCTACAACACACAGTGCTACAACACATAGTGCTACAACACACAGTGCTACAACACACAGTGCTACAACACACAGTGCTACAACACATAGTGCTACAACACATAGTGCTACAACACACAGTGCTACAACACACAGTGCTACAACACACAGTGCTACAACACACAGTGCTACAACACATAGTGCTACAACGCACAGTGCTACAACACACAGTGCTACAACACACAGTGCTACAACACACAGTGCTACAACACATAGTGCTACAACACACAGTGCTACAACACACAGTGCTACAACACACAGTGCTACAGCACACAGTGCTACAACACATAGTGCTACAACACATAGTGCTACAACACACAGCGCTACAACACACAATGCTACAACACACAGCGTTACAACACGCAGCGCTACAACACACAGTGCTACAACACACAGTGCTACAACACACAGTGCTACAACACACAATGCTACAACACACAGCGTTACAACACACAGCGTTACAACACACAGTGCTACAACACAGAGCGTAACAACACGTAGCGCTACAACACACAGTGCTACAACACACAGTGCTACAACACACAGTGCTACAACACACAGCGCTACAACACACAGAGCTACAACACACAGTGCTACAACACATAGTGCTACAACACACAGTGCTACAACACACAGTGCTACAACACACAGCGCTACAACACACAGTGCTACAACACACAGTGCTACAACACACAGTGCTACAACACACAGTGCTACAACACACAGTGCTACAACACACAGCGCTACAACACGCAGCGCTACAGCACACAGCGCTACATCACACAGCGCTACAACACGCAGAGCTACAACTCACAGTGCTACAACACACACAGCTACAACAAACAGCGCTACAACACATAGAGCTACACACACAGACCTGGACAGGCCGGACACCTGGTCCAGCAACTGACTTCTCGAATTTAACCCCGCCAAACGCAAAATCATGAAGATCGGGGAAGGGCAAAGAAGACCACAGACGGAGTATAGGCTAGGTGGCCAAAGACCGCAAACCTCACTCAATGGAGAAAGATCTTGGGGTGAGTATAACACCAAGCACGTCTCCGGAAGCACACGTCAACCAGTTAACTGCTGCAGCATATGGGCGCCTGGCAAACCTGAGAAAAGCGTTACGATACCTTAGTAAGGAATCGTTCAAGACACTGTACACCGTTGTTAGGTAAGACACATATGCAACAGTTAGGTATCTTTATTTTGAAACGTTTCGCCTACACAGTAGGCTTCTTCAGTCGAGTACAGAAAAGTTGATAGAAGCAGAAGATATTTGAAGACGATGTAATCAGTCCATCACCCTTAAAGTTTTGAGGTGGTCAGTCCCTCAGTCTGGAGAAGAGCATTGTTCCGTTGTCTGAAACAATATGATATTGTTTCAGACAACGGAACAATGCTCTTCTCCAGACTGAGGACTGACCACCTCAAAACTTTAAGGGTGATGGACTGATTACATCGTCTTCAAGTATCTTCTGCTTCTATCAACTTTTCTGTACTCGACTGAAGAAGCCTACTGTGTAGGCGAAACGTTTCAAAATAAAGATACCTAACTGTTGCATATGTGTCTTACCTAACAATCTGTCGGTATTTTATACCATTTTAATGTTCACTGTACACCGTGTACGTCAGGCCCATACTGGTGTATGCAGCACCTGTTTGGAACTTACACTTAGTCAAGCACGTCAAGAAATTAGAGAAAGTGCAAAGGTTTGCTACAAGGTTAGTTCCAGAGCTAAGGGTAATGTCCTACGAAGAAAGGTTAAGAGAAATCGGGCTGACGACACTGGAGGACAGGAGGGTTAGGGAAGACATGATAACAACATACAAAACTCTTCGTGGAATAGACAAGGTGGACAGAGACAGGATGTTCCAAAGAGGGGACACAGAAACAAGGGGTCACAATTGGAAGTTGAAGATCCAGATTAGTGAAAGGGATGTTAGGAAGTATATCTTCGTTCATAAAGTGGTCAGGAAGTGGAATAGCCTGGTGGAGGCAGGAACCATACATAGCTTTAAGATGAGGTATGATAAAGCTCACGGAGCAGGGAGAGAGAGGACCTAGAAGCACTCAGTGAAGAGGCGGGGCCAGGAGCTGAGTCTCGACCCCTGCAACCACAGTTAGGTGAGTACAATTAGGTGAGTACACAGTGCTATAACACACAGAGCTACAACACACACCGCTACAACACACAGTGCTACAACACACAGCACAATAACACACAGCACTATAACACACAGCGCTACAACACACACCGCTACAACACAGCGCTACAACACACAGTACTATAAGAAACAGTGCCACAACAAACAGTGCTACAACACACAGTACAAGAAGCAATAGTTGTACAACACATAGTACTAGAAGAAACATTGCTACAACACACAGTGCCACAACACACAGTGCTACAACACACAGTGCCACAACACACAGTGCTACAACACACAGTGCCACAACACACAGTGCTACAACACACAGTGCCACAGCACACAGTGCTACAACACACAGTGCTGCAATACAGTGCTACAACACAGTGCTGCAGTACAGTGCTACAACACACAGTGTCACAACACACAGTGCTACAGCACAATGTCACAACACAGTGCTACAATACACAGTGCTACAACTCACAGTACTAGAAGAAACAGTTCCACATGACTCACGAAATCGTAATGACATGATTGCAAACAAACCATACCACGGGTGGGGATTGAACCCGCGGTCAGAGAGTCTCAAAACTCTGGACCGTCGCGTTAGCCACTGGACCAGCTAGCCACAATAAGATTTATCCAACACACAGTGCTTCAACACACAATACTAGAAGAAGCAGTGCTACAACACAAATTACTGAAAGAAGCTGTGCCACAATTCAAAGCGCCACAACACACAGTGCTACAACACACAGTGCTACAAAACAGTGCCATAAACAACAGTGCCATAACACTCTACCAAGACACAAAATGCCTCACTGTGCCAGTGAAATTGGTTAATATTGCTCCCGCTTTTCTCCTGGTCTCCAATCCTTCATCTGGTAACAATTTTACATCTCAAATAGTAATTAATGCGAGATCTGTGCAAATTTAATAGCATCGAGTACCATTTTAGCAATTTGAAACCTTAAATCAGATCATTCATTCATAATTTTCGATTATTCTGCAATTCTGAATCGTTACATTGATAAAATGTCCGAATATCATCAATTGCTCGTTATTAAAATCTGCATGTGCAAGTAGAGTACGTTGAAACCTCTTGCTGAGATGGATAATACACCTAAAGGAGTGCATCTCTGGGTATAAATTCGGGTGTAAATCTGTTCGTTTACACTTAGAGCTTTATTTAACCCGTGTCTTTGACAGGTAGTATGTAAGTGACATGCAGGCATAATGACGATGCATATTCCGCAAGTTTTAAAGCAAGCAACTTGTACACCACTAAGGTCGTTAGATAATCGTCACAATACTGTGGCTGGAATAGTTAGCGTCAAACCCACTATTTGGAGACAAAGTGTTTGACGTCGTTTCGGTCCGTCCTGGACTTAATAATAGGTCTAAAGTTTACTTAACGTCTGTAATGCTTGTAACTGTTTGACTTGAAGCTTATAAGTGAGCAGTACTTAGGAAAGCAGATGTTCACTGCAATTATGGATCTGGTTATATACGTACGATAGGTAGATGCAGATGGTGTTGCAAAATGAAGCTGTCGAGAGTTGTACAGAGTTTATGTGAAGAGAATGAGGAAGTATTTTCCACTAAGAAATTAACAAAAAAAAAAAGCTTCAAGTAGGTATGTGTAATATCACCCAGGTGGTTTAATATCTTTATAGACGGGGTTGTAAAAGAAGTGAGTATTTGAGTGTTATTGAGAGGTGTTTGCTAATGACAGGAATTTTAAGAAATTCGGAAGGGAAGTTGCAGAAGTTTGTGGAGGAGTTTGGAAGGGCAAGTAAAAACAGGTTGAAAGTTGACACTAAAAATGGAGCAAGGTGATGGGTGCAAGCGGAAAACTGGGAAATAAAAACTTAATATCAGATTAAATAGAAGGAGTTTTGAGAAGATGAATGATTGTCTATAGGCACATGAAAGTGAGTTGACAGACTTATATATGAAAGTTAGAATGAATCACATAATAATGGGAAGAAAAATAAGAGGAATTTCAAGGAATTTTTAGAATGAAGCTTTTCATTGGTTAAAATAATTAATATATATATTACAATTTTGCTGACGAATTATTTATGGATGACTTTGAAGGTTGCAGCGAGGAAGAGGCTGGAAGCATTGCAAATGTAGCTTATGATATAAATCTTTGAGTGTAAATAAATGGCTGTGAGCCAACAGATGCTGATGAAAAGACCTTTTAATAATTCGACATTTCAGTCACTGTGGAATTCATTATGTACTTGAGGTCCCCATTTAGTAAAACCTTGAAATGTAAAAGAGTTTCTTTGCCTAAATTATCTTTTATACCATTTCAAGTGTCTGACGTAAATAATAAGTGAATAATAAGGAGTTGCGAAATTTGAAGGCAATGTTGTTTGCAAGTTATAACAGAGAAAAGAAATACGGGTTCTTGAAATTATTTGGTCATGTTCAAAGATATGAACGAGATGTTAGGGAGGGTGTATAAATAATGAGTGGATAAAAGAGGAAGGGAGTGTATGAGGGGAAGGACAGAGGGAAGGTATTAAGGTCATGAGAGATGTATATTTGAACACCAACAAACTTGTACAAGGGTATATTTGATCGGAATAATTGGAAGCATGTGTTTGTATTTGCTATTTGGTGTGCTGTTGGAGTATGAGAAAGGCGTGGCCGACAGACATTTCATCGACGGACATTTCACCGAATATCGGATATCTGGGTAAAGTTAGGTTAGGTTAGGATAAGTTAATTAGGTTATGTTAGGATAAGAGAGGTTAGGTTAGGATACGTTAGGTTAGGATGAGTTAGGTTAGGATAGGTTTAGATAGGTTAGGATCGGCTACGATAGGTTAGGATGCGTTAGGTTAGGATAGGATAGGTTAAGCTACGGTAGGTTAGGATAGACTAGGATAGGTTAGGTTATCCGATATTCGGTGATATGTCCGCTTGGCGAAATGTCCGTTTGGCCAAATGTCCGTTCGGTGAAATGTCCGTTCGGCCGAATGACCGTCCGTGGAATGTCCGTTCGGTCAAATGTCCGTCGGTGAAATGTCTGTCGGCCAAATATCCATCAGCCATCTGTCCAGGAGACGAGGAAGGTAACCTTTATGAAGAGATGTAGGGAGAACCGGTCAGTTAGACTTAAGTTCGAGTGTGGGACAGCTAGTGCATACACTCTGAATTTCGAGTGGAGATGTGACAGTTCGTTGGGTTATTGTGTCGTGATGTCCGTGTAATTTGGAAAGGCAATTAGGAAGTGAGTGACGGTGTAGGTTTTTTCGGTGGTAGGTAGGGCAGGTCACTTGGCCTCGGCTCGAAATGGCCAATGTGAGATCTCCGTCTGATTAACTAGACGGTATTTTGGAGGACCACGTCATGCTATTTATTGAACAGCTGATTAAATTACTGACATTTCTCATTATAAATATACGGAGGATATTAAAAACCCATTTGACTATTACCTTTTACAATATCTTTCTCGGAGAGCTAATGCCAATTAAGATTTTCGTTAGTCCCGCTCTTTAAAGAAGAGATTCGGATCCAGTCCCTCTGGCAAATGAAATATATTTCTCACTTGTTTCCAAGAGCACAGTGTATTCTCCGGGTCTGCAGTTTCACCAGTCGTAACAGTGGTTGTTAGCGAGCAGAGTACAGAGAGTACAGGTGCCTTAAAAATTGTGGCTGTTGTTCCCATTCAAAGTTTCAGTTCAATTCAAAGTTTATTCTCTATAAGGATTACAATGCTGAGTTTACAGAATTTGGTTATTGTGTGGTTTACATGTAGTAAAATAATAATTACAGAGTGTACCACTAGAACACCTAGCATGGCTAGGCATTTCAGGCAGACTTAAATTAAATCTTAAGTTTAAAATATTACAAAATTATGAGGTAAGTTGGTATTATGGCTAAGTGACTAAATACTAGTTTGTGAGTTTAGCAATGTGAATGCTTTTGTTTTGGCACTATATATAGTTTCAGTATTGGAGTATCACAGGCCAACTTATGACTAGTTAAGATTCATTATTTTGAGATTAAGATTGATATTTCTGTTTATGGTCAAATGGGTGAGTGAGTTTAAGTGTTAACCACCAGGTGGTATTCGTGTAATTAGTTGACAGGGTGTATCAGGGAGATAAGATGTTTTCTGATGGTTGTTTTGAAGGTGATGAATGTGTCTGCAGTTTTAGAGTTTTCAGGTAGGGTGTTCCAGATTTTAGGGCCTTTGACATACATTGAATTTTTGTAAAGGTTTAGTCGGACACGGGGAATGTCATAGAGATGTTTGTGTCTGGTGTTGTGCCTGTGGGTTCTGTCACAACTATCAAGAAAGCGTTTTAGGTCAAGGTTAATATTGGAATTTAAGGTCCTGTAGATGTAGATTGCACAGTAGTAAGTATGGATGTACTGAACAGGGAGTAAGTTTAGATCTATGAAGAGTGGGTGGGTGTGTTGCCAGGGATGGGATTTAGTGATTATTCTTACTGCGGCTTTTTGTTGGGTTATTATTGGCTTTAGGTGTGTTGCTGCAGTTGAACCCCAAGCACAGATAGCATAGGTGAGGTATGGATATATAAGTGAATGGTATAGTGTGAGAAGGGCAGTTTGCGGCACGTAGTATCGTATCTTGGAGAGGACCCCAACCGTTTTGGATACTTTTTTGGTTATGTGTTGGATATGGGTGCTGAAGTTCAGGTTGTTGTCGAGCTATAGGCCTAGGAATTTGCCCTCATTATTTCTGGCAATTAGAGTGTTGTCGATCTTAATGTTAATTTGCGCATCTCCTGCTCTGCTACCAAACATAATGTAGTAGGTTTTGTCAGTGTTAAGCGTAAGTTTATTGGCTGTCATCCAAGTCGATATTTTGATCAGCTCCTCATTAACAATGGTGTTGAGGGTGGCAAGATTAGGGTGAGAGATGACATAAGTCGTGTCGTCAGCAAAGAGAATGGGGTTCAGATATTGAGATACGTTTGGGAGATCACTGATGTATATGAGGAAGAGCAGGGGACCAAGGACAGTACTGTTGTTTTCCAGTACTGTTGTTGTGTACAGTAGTCAGTCAAACTATTATGTTCTTCAAAGTAAAAGTCGTCGTGGTTTAAAAAGGACACATGAGCAAATACATAGATATATTTATTAGAAAACGTTTCAATCCTCTGAGCTTCATTACTTCGAGCACGGTTACTGGAGGAAAAGTGCAGGATCAAAATGTCCAAGTGATGACAATAACGAAGAAAAGACACGCCGCAGAACACAATCATAATGGAGCAACGTTTCGCCCAGTGTAGCGTGTGTATCGAGCCTTGGTATGATGGAACTTTATACAGTGCTAATTGTAACTACATTGGTGAAGCTTGCAACACTTGCAACTACATCAATGAAGCTTGCAACACTTGCAACTACATCAATGAAGCTTGCAACACTTGCAACTACATCAATGAAGCTTGCAACACTTGCAACTACATCAATGAAGCTTGCAACACCTGCAACTACATCGTTGAACTTTGAAACACTTGGGAACCTTAATATTTAAAAATTTCTACTCACACATTACCACTCCCATTACTACTCACACATACCTGGAGGTTACCTGGAGGTTATTCCGGGGATCAAAGCCCCCGCGGCCCGGTCCATGACCAGGCCTCCAGATGGATCAGGGCCTGATCAACTAGGCTGTTACTGCTGGCCGCACGCAGTCCAACGTACGAGCCACAGCCCGGCTGATCCGGCACTGACTTTAGGTATCTGTCCAGCTCTCTCTTGAAGGCAGCCAGGGGTTTATTGGCAATTCCCCTAATGCTTGATGGGAGGCTGTTGAACAGTTTTGGGCCCCGGACACTTATGGTGTTTTCCGTTAGTGTACCAATGGCGCCCCTACTTTTTATTGGGGGCATTTTGCATCGCCTGCCCAGTCTTTTACTTTCGTAGGGAGTGATTTCTGTGTGCAGATTTGGGACCATTCCTTCCAAGATTTTCCAAGTGTAGATTATGATATATCTCTCCCTCCTTTACCACTCCCATTACCAATCACACATTACCACTTCCATTACCACTCACACATTACCACTCCCATTACCACTCACACATTACCACTCCCATTACCAATCACACATTACCACTCCCATTACCACTCACACATTACCACTCCCATTACCAACCACGCATAACCACTCCCATTACCAATCACACATTACCACTCCCATTACCACTCACACATTACCCCTCCCATTACCAACCACGCATAACCACTCCCATTACCAATCACACATTACCACTTCCATTACCACTCACACATTACCACTACTCCCATTACCACTCACACATTACCACTCCCATTACCAATCACACATTACCACTCCCATTACCACTCACACAATTTCCACACTCCCATACCACCACGCATAACCACTCCCATTACCAATCACACATTACCACTCCCATTACCACTCACACATTACCACTCCCATTACCACTCACACATTACCACTCCCATTACCAATCACACATTACCACTCCCATTACCACTCACACATTACCACTCCCATTACCAACCACGCATAACCACTCCCCCATTACCAATCACACATTACCACTCCCATACCACTCACACATTACCACTCCCATTACCAATCACACATTACCACTCCCATTTCCACTCACACATTACCACTCCCATTACCAATCACAACATTACCACTCCCATTACCACTCACACATTACCACTCCCATTACCACTCACACATTACTACTCACACATTACCACTCACACATTACAACTCACACATTTCCACTCACACATTACCACTCACACATTACCACTCACACATTACCACTCACACATTACCACTCACACATTACCACACACATATTACCACTCACACATCACCACTCACACATTACCACTCACACATTACCACTCACAACATTTCCACTCACACATTACCACTCACACATTACCACTCACACATTACCACTCACACATTACCACTCACACATTACCACTCTCACATCACCACTCACACATTACCACTAACACATTACCACTCACACATCACCACTCACACATTACCACTCACACATCACCACTCACACATTACCACTCACACATTACCACTCACACATTACCACTCACACATTACCACTCACACATTACCACTCACACATTACCACTCACACATTACCACTCACACATTACCACTCACACATTACCACTCACACATCACCACTCACACATCACCACTCACACATTACCACTCACAAAATTACCACTCACACATTACCACTCACACATCACCACTCACACATTACCACTCACACATTACCACTCACACATTACCACTCACACATCACCACTCACACATTACCACTTACACATCACCACTCACACATTACCACTCACACATTACCACTTACACATTACCACTCACACATCACCACTCACACATTACCACTTACACATCACCACTCACACATTACCACTCACACATTACC
>NC_069404.1:65914314-65961814 GCF_026875155.1 Cherax quadricarinatus
CTTGCTTCAGGAAAAACTCAAGGTTCTCCCTGAAGCTGTTTGAAAATTTTCTTCTACCACCCCCTATATTTAAAATATATTTTATCTAAGAACAAAATACATTAACAAAATACATTGACAAAAATACAATAGAGAGTAAAACAACATAGATAACAACGAGCTACATCTCAAATACTTTGTCCAGCTCCCCGGCGGTGGGCCACGTGACCAGAATGCTGCAGACAGTTCCCCTCTGGATCGCAACACTGAGTCTCTGAAAGAGGAAACTGGCCGCCCTGTTATCCTTAGTTTTCATGATGAGTCTTTCACCCAGCCCTTTGAGGAACTTTAGAACACACTTGCCCCGTGCTCCAAGGATCTCCGACCCTACTGAGATGAAGTTATAGCAAGGGGGAAGGTCTTCATATTTGCTGGTCTTCTGGGTCTCCCTGTGGCTGGCAGCTCCACCCCCTTCTGCTACGGAGTATGGGAAGTAGGAGTGCACAAGTGTAGTCTCAGGCTTTCCATCCATCCAGGGTAACATAGTGGCTCCATCAGGACGCTTTTGACTTCCATCAGACCTCTGCACTTGAGGTTCCCGTTGGGCTGGGCAACGGGCTGTAGCGAGGCTCCTCTTTACGATGTCGTTGACCTCCTCATGTCTGAACGTGGTGCCTTCACCGCTAGGAGACGAACTTTGTCCTTTCCTGAAGCGTTGATGAGCATTACATTGGAAATTTTTTCCATGATCGGTTTGTCCCAGTGGGACTGTTTGTGCTCTTTGGGAGGAGCTGGTCTACTGGAGGAGTCTGCAAGGGTGTCCCACGGCATGGCTGCTTCAGTGAACCTTGGGTCTTGAGCTCCTACCACGTCTCTCAAGCGTTCGGGGACAATCTTCCTGACTAATCCACTGGAAGCCAAACACGAAGACAGAAATGCAGGTAAAGCTACTCTTGCGTTGCTTTGTGCACTCCTATACCTCCCAGTCGCACTGGGAGGGTTGCCTGATCCCAGTGCCGATTCTCTAGTGAGAGATTCAGTGCCTTCTTAAAGGTTGATCTCAGGTATGAGTCATATTCGTCGAGTGTTGGGTTGTCAAAAGAGGATGCACACCTCAAGAAGTGAGTCTTGGCACAGTAAGACACCTTGTGAGGAGATACAGCGCATCATGGGGATCAAGATCGCTTATTCTCTCCTCCAATCTCTTCAGGTCATTCGATTTGTCCTTGAGGACTGTGTCGATGGCCTGGTGACCCAACGGTGCTCCCAAGAGAGTACTGTTGGATGGAGTGGTAGTAGTGACTTCTGGGAGGATTGTTCGCACAGCATTGATTAATTCCTAGTTCGTTGTGATGTTTTCACACTTGGAGAGATTGTGGACTAATCCCAAGGCTTCTCCCTGAGTCTTCATCAGTTGTGGGTCCTGAAACAGGGACTCATCAGTACATGCCAGAGTGCCATCATCCAGGTACCAAATGTTGAGTTCGCTGCCGAATAGGTAAAATTGGTCAAATAGCAAGAACTCATTTAAAATTAAGTTCTTTCTGAAATTACTCTTACACATTTAAATTATGTTAATAAAATTTTTTTAAATGTTTTTACTAAAAGAACCCTAGAAAACTTACCTAACCTTATTATAACAAGAGCAATTTAATTTAGCTTAATCCAACTAAATATATTTTACATAAGTTTACAGTAATTTAATAATAAACAAACACAATGAAATATATATCTTTTCGTTAGGTTCAAAATGCAGTCATCAAGGATTCACCGTTGGCGATTACACGACGGAACACATTACGTGATCATCATCGAGATTGGATATGGAGCACCGGTGTGGAAAGATCGTAGGACAGAGTGTGTTGTGTTCGCTTGGAATGTATATCTGTGTTAGTTTACGCACAGATTGGCGACGTTTCTAGTGGTCCTTGGACTGTGTTCAGTGTTTCAGGGCAGTGAGCCACGTGCGGGTGGCTATGGGCCCTGGCTGGGGCACTTAGCCTCACAGCTCTGCACCCAGTTTGGGCGGCTGTGAGGTCACAGGCAGCAGCTCTACTGCTGGCTCTGTCCCCACACCTACAGTCACCATGACAGACCCAGGAGAGCGGCCTAAACGTTCATTGGAATGCGGGGATGAGTTGGAGGACGACGTGGGACAGGTGGGAGCCCCCACCAAGAAGGCCAAGGATGCAGTAGAGACTATTGTATCTGCCAGTCTGCCACTAGATCCGTCGCTAGCCGCTACCCAAGGAGACTTGCACCCCCAGATGGCCATAGGGAATGTGGAAGGAAGCCAGGAGGCTGTAGCTCCACAACTGGCAAGTATAGAGCCATCCCAGGTCCCTACACCAGTTGTGTTGGCCTCCACAGTGGACAGGAACTGGCTGACTCCACGTGGATGGATGAATTCCCGCTCAGCTCGGGCACAAGCAACCAGGGCCTTCAACAAATTTAAGGTTCCAGATTACGGGTTTGTAAGATATCTGGAAGGTCTACCCTGCCTCAAGTTCCACTGCGAGTTCACTCAGGAACGAGGTTTTGGTCATTTCTCGGGACGAGGATTCTTACGAGGAATTGAAGGGGCTGGTTGCTTCCGAGAAGGTGTACAAGGGGGTGGTCTTACACGTCCCTGTGCCCCTCCAACTGGACCCCATTTTGGAAGTGCCCAATATTGTCAAGGCGGAGCGACTCACTGCAACAGTGAACAAGGTGCCCACCCGCCAGGTGCTGATCCACCACAAAGGTCCACTTCCCACGCACCTGGACCTTGGGGTCTGGGGAAGATTCAAGACCCGACCATACCTGTCGGGCCCAGTACAATGCTTCAATTGTCAGGGGTTCAATCATATTGCAGCCACCTGCCAGCGAGAGAAGAAGTGTGGTGCATGCAGCAAGGCACACGACTCGAAGGACTGCATTGCCATCCTCAAACAGCCAACCGGCAAAGCCCTTCGGCCGGAGCCCAAGTGTGCCAACTGCTCAAAGAGGCACCATGCCTGGAACCAGAGCTGTCCTGTGATGGTGCAGCATTGGCAGCAGGTTCGTCATCGGAACGGCCCGACAGCCAGCCCCGACGCCACCCAGCCTTGGAACCACCCAGCAACAGTTGGTATGGGCTCCGACTGCGGTTCCCCAGATACCGCAGGAGGGCAATACCAGCGAGTTCCCGGCACTGGGCTCCCGGCAGTTGCATCAGGGGGCACGCACTGGCTTGCAGCAGCACGGTCAACTACGGGGTCAGATGGTAAGGTGGCCAAGAAGACAGAATCAATGGGAAAAACAGCCACAGGCCAGGCACACTGCCCAGCAGGTCCCAGCTGGGCACCAACATTCCTTGCCATACCGCCAGCAGGCCTCTTCCCAAGGGCAGGTCCCTACTGTGAGCGGCCAGAGTCAGGCAGAGGTTCCCTGCCAGGGGACCCAGAAGCCCATGGCCACTCAGACCGGGCCCAGGGTGCACCCAGCTTATGCTGCTGCAGTGTCAACAGCCACCCAGACATACCCAGTGACCCAGCACCGACTCGACGGGTCATCCAGCTCAATGCCTGCGGAGGTAATGGTCGAATCATTTCCCGATCGACTGAAGAAAACCATCGGGGTCATCTCAGCACTCCTCTGTCACCTGCTGCCGTCGGCGGAGGACAGGGGCACCTGCAGACAGCTCCTGTCATGGATGCTGGGCGTGGTCCTACTGGACAGGAAGGACTCAATGGAACTTCAGGCCATCATCCAGGAGTCCTTCCAGTCCATGATGGAGGAGGCCCCGGAGTCGCCAACAACGGATGACAAGTCCCAGGCAGAGATGGAATCAGAGGGACACCTCTGCGGCCCTTGAAGATCCTTCAGTGGAACATTTGCGGGTTGCAGCGGAAAATTCACTTAGTGATTGAAGCTGCAGTTCAGGATGAGGTTGATGTCTTCCTGTTCCAGGAGACACTTACCAATTCATCACATCAAATGCAGTCACGTATCCCGGGATTCTCGGCCTACCTTCAGCGCCTGGAAGGGACTGGCAGGGGCACGGCGATCTACGTCAGGACCACTATCCCTCATTCAATCTCCAATGACCCCATCAACTGTGGGGAGGGCATAGAGGTTCAGGCTGTCACCCTACACCTACTGGATGGACCTCTCGTGGTTTACAATATTTACAGAAGCTCTTGGTACACCCTTGACATTTCAGAGGTGGCAGCACTCGCCCCACGGGAGGGTCTTGTTGTGGCTGGGGATGTCAATGCCCACCACCCAATACTTTCTTGTCTCTCCTACCAACGCAGCTGGGAGGCACCTTGCGGCTGTGCTGGAGGAGGTCCCTGAGATCACACTCCTCAATAATGGTGAGCCAACCCATCACCCATCACTACAGTGGCCGCTTGGACGTCACACTCATCTCTAGGCGGTTGCTCTCGAGTGCGAGATGGGAGGTCCACCCCCGTCTCACTAGTGATCACTTTGCAGTGGTCACCACGCTGATGGTCCAGCGGTGCCCACTCTCCACACCTACCCTCAGATGGAATCTAAAAAAGGCCGACTGGCAGTGCTTCCAGGAGACCATTGAGCACTGGTGGGCAGAGTCTCCTCTTCCGGAAGACCCAGATGAGGCGGCTCGAAGCTTGCAGGTGGCCTTCACATGTGCAGCTGAGGCAGCCATACCTAAGATTACTGGCAGAGGGACATATAAACGTGACTGGTGGTTTTACAATGAGGACATCAGGGAGCAGAACCACTGCATCAATGTTGTACGCAAGATGCACAGGCGTAATCGCACGGTTGAGTCCATGTGTCTGCTCAGGGAAGTGGTGCAGCATGCACGCCATGTCTCACACAGGGTCCGGCAGGCTAAATGGTTTGAGTGGTGTGCCTCCTTCAGCTACTCCTCCACCTTATCTGAGATTTGGACCAAGTTACGATTGGCCACTGGGCAGTGTGGCTCGGTTGCACCCAGACCCCGCAACGGAGGCAGAACGTCTGGTGGACCTTTTCACCTCCAGAGCGGCCATGGCTCAACTGCCTCAGGATCTCCAGGACCTCCAAGCCACCCTCCTTCCTAGAAGGATGATGGTGATCCAAGCGGCATGCTAGGCTAAGGACGTCACGGATGAAGACTTCACCGACCAGGAGCTCCAGGCAGCCTTCACATCTCATCGGGACACTGTACCGGGGCATGATGGTATCACCTATGGCATGATCACTCGGTCTGGCCATTCTGGACATTCAGCTGTCCCGGGGGTCGTCAACCGGACTTGGCGAGCTGGCAAACTCCCTGTCGTATGGAAGGAGGCTGACATCATACCGATTCCTAAGCCTGGGGATCCTGGCAGTGTGAGACCCATCTCCCTCACCAGTTGCATCTCGAAGGTGTCTGAAAGTATGGTGTTGGAGCGCCTGAGGTGGAAGCTTGGCCCTCCTCATAAACACCTCTATGGCTTCACCAGAGGAGTGGGCACTTTCGAAAGCCTTACCACTCTACATAAGAACATAAGAACATAAGAATGTAGGAACACTGCAGAAGGCCTACTGGCCCATACGAGGCAGGTCCTTATCAAAACGACATCTACCTAAAGCTACTCAAGAAACAACTCCCGCACCCCCCAACACCAATCAAACCCAGCCCCTCCCGCTCATATATTTGTCCAGTCTCTTCTTAAAGCTACCCAAGGTCCTAGCCTCTATCACCCCACTGGGAAGACTGTTCCACGCATCTACAACTCTGTTAGAAAACCAGTACTTACCTATGTCCTTTCTAAATCTAAATTTATCCAACTTAAATCCATTATTCCTGGTTCTTACCTGGTTCGACACCCTCAGTACTTTATTAATGTCTCCCTTGTTTATGCCCGTCATCCACTTATAACACTTCAATGATATCTCCCCTCATCTACGCCTCTCCAGAGAGTGGAGATTTAAGGCTTTAAAGTCTATCTTCATAGGGGAGGTTCCTTACACAGTAAATCATTTTAGTCATTCTTCTCTGTATGTTCTCTAATGAGCCCATGTCCATCTTGAGTAAGGGGACCAAAACCTGGGGCAGCATAATCTAAATGAGGCCTCACTAGTGATGTATAGAACTGTAAAATAACTTTTGAACTTCTGTTACTTATACTCTTGAGATAAATCCAAGTAATCTGTGGCCTTGTTGCGCACCACTGAGGCACTGCTGTCTTGGCTTTAGATTTCTGCTTACCAAGACTCCCAAGTCTTTTTCACATTCTGTATGACCAAGCTCTACTTCCCACCTAGATTATAGCTTCGAGGGTTATTTTCATTACCAAGGGCAAGTACCTTACTCTTATCCACATTAAACTTCATCTGCCATTTCTCAGACCAAGACTTTAAAATTTGTTCAAATCGTCCTGGAGTTCATTGATATCCTCCTCAGAGTGAATTAAAACGGCCTATCTTTGTATCATCAGCAAACTTACTCATGTCACTAGAAATCCCTTTCATCAAGGTCATTAATGTAAATTATGAACAAGAGAGGGCCTAAAACTGATCCTTGTGGAACGCCACTAGTGACTAATCCCCATTCAGATTTCACTCCATTAATGGTAACTCTCTGCTTTCTATTGGGTAAGGGCCAGCCTCAATCCAGCTAGAACTTTACCTCCTATACCTTTAGCTGCCACTTTTCTTAAGAGTCTCTTGTGAGGTAAATCTGTCGAAGGGTTTACTAAATCCAAATAAACAATATCATATTCCTTATCACTGTCAACAGCCTCAAATGTTCTATTGAAGAACGTCAGTAAGTTTGTCAGGCAGGAACGACCTCTCGTGAATCCATGCTGGATTCATTTATCAAGTATGCTCTTAAAGGGTGACTTCGATAATGTCATATAATTGATTCTAAAAACTTGCCCACTATAGATGTCAGGTTTATTGGACGGAATTTAAAGGGAGGGACTTATCCCCTTTTTTAAATAAACCACATTAGCCATCTTCCACATCCGGGCACAACACTGGTAAGATGGACGCATTGAAACACTCTTTAAATGGCTGACAAGCCCATCTGCTTCCTTTTAAGTCCCCTTTGAAAACAACTCTCGGGCCCCCGGGGGATTTAAAATTTTGTTTCAGTTTGTCTATCTGTTTAAAAACCTTTCCCCTCGTGACAGTAAAATTATTACTTAAATTTTCTCAGGAACTAAATAATTGTTAATTACTGAATCTCATTTACATTTTCCCTGTGAAAAAAAACGAAAAAAATAGTAAATTAATGGGAACACATTTCCATTTTCTTTATCCGTCAGCTGTCCATTCCCAATTTTAGGGGTTCCTATTTTTTCCTTACCTTCGCCCCTAACACTGAAAAAACCCCCTTTGGTTTGTCTTTGATTCTTTACAACTCTAATTTCATAGCACTTTTACCCTTTTCTAATCGTTTTTTTTTTACTTCTCTTTTAAGCTGAACATAGGGTCAGAAAGGGTTTAACCTCTCCTTTTCTGATGCCCCTAAAATTCCCCTTTTCCCCCCCTAATAATTTTACCTCCTGTTAACCCATTTGGGATCGTTTTTTATTAGACCTAATTTCTCTCTGGGGAATTATTACCGGGCACGTGTCATTATTAAGAAAACAATCATAAAAGCAGATCCCTTCATTTTCATAAGTATGATTTTCGTCCAAAAAAAATCTTAGCTAATAACCCCCAACAAGATTAAAACAGAGTTCCCTAATCCATTTTAAAACGGGAAACGAAAAACGGGATTTTTTCTGTATTATCATTATTTTTGCATTCCCAATTTAAAGCTAAAGGTATGGATTTTGATCACTTGCGCCAAACTCTTCAGTGATCTCCAGATTTTTCACGATTTTTCCTTATTTGACAAGACTAGGTCTAGCAAATTTTTACCCCTGGGAGGTTCATTACACTCTGTTCAGAAAACAGTCCTGAACTGTTTTCCCTGAAGTCACTGGACTCTAGATTACCTGTCAAAAAATTTCCAGTCATTTGGCTAAAGTTAAATCCCTACTATGACTACTTTACTGTGTCCAGAAGCCCAAACAATTGTCCCAAAGAAGTTCCCCTCTTCGTGATCCAAGCGGGAGGTCGGTAATACACCTAGAATAGTTTTTCTTGCCCTCCACGAACTCTACCCAAACAGACTCTGTTATTTGCTCCTCTATTTTATACCTTTCTTTATGCAACAATTAATATTTTCTCGAACATACATGCAACTCCTCCCCACTTCCCATTACATTATCCACTTTGAATAACTTAAATCCCTGAATATTCACTCAGCAGTCATATCCCGACTCTTAAATCATACCACGTTTCAGTTAATGAAATGAATCAAAGTTCCCACACTGCTACCAAACTATTCATTAATTTTATTTCTTGCACTTCGACGGGTTAGCATAAAATACCATCATATGTTTTTCTTCTGCACATTTTTCAAATCTCTTTGTTTTTTAACAATTTCTGAATTATCATTACCCAAGTACTCCATGACGTTACTATAAGATTCTAATATCAGAGAAATAAGTCATATATCCTATTCAAAATTAATCATTTCAAACCCATACCTCTAACTAATCCATTTTAAGTCCTAACAACCCCCTAAACTGAGTTAGGCAAGAAAACCCCACACCTGCCCTGGATAAGTGAACCCATCCCTGCATACATGTCATTTTGGCCCATAGAAGTTGTCCCAGTTGTCAATGATGGTACTCATTATCCTTACAGTGTTTATCCACCAAAAATTTAATACAATTGCTCTGGACAACCATTCATTTACCAACACCTCTTCTTGGCAAAATGCCACAAAACAGGGCGCCCCCCCCTTCTTCCTAATCAGTCAAGCTGTCCTGAACTTTCCTAACTAAATCCTCAACTTCAAAACGCTTGCTACATCATTGCCTCCAGCACTGAGGCAATAATAGGATTGATCCCTTTACCGTTCATGATTTGTCAAGCCGGCTAACAATGTCCTCCATCCCAGCCCAGGAAAGCATACCCTTATCACTCCTGTCCTTCAAGCAGAATGCCCTATCCATGTATCTAACCGGCTATCCCCAACAACAACAATATTCTTACCTCCTTGTTGTCGTTCGTCGGACGATCCCCAGTGGGTAGACTCACATCCGTCGGGTAGCACCGAGAATGCTTGGAGTTTCCAGGGGAGTTTCCACAGCAGTCCCCCATCGTTTTCTGGCTTTCCATTCGTCTTCTTGATCGTCAACTCGTCGTCCCGGGCTGCCCCAACCACGAACCCACACCCTTCTGACCTGAGACTCGAAACAGGAGACTACTACGAATCCTCTTTTTTTCCCCTCGGTCAATCGCCGTATCTCCATCTCGCTGCCCCTCATTCTTCTTAAGTTCTGGTAAAGTTGCTCGAGGAGGCATCTTGTTCATCCACGGAGGCAAACAAACATTTCCCTTCACAGAGTTAATACAGGTCACACTCAAAGTACAGGTCACCACTCAAGAGCACACCAACAGGTCTTCACTGAGCTAAGTACACGTCACCACTGAGCTAAGTACACGTCACCACTGAGCTAAGTACATGTCACCACTGGCCGGCATTGGGTCGGACGCCCAAGCCCACATTGTTGTCGTTCTTGACCTCGTGAAAGAACATAAGAACATAAGAATGGAGGAACACTGCAGAAGGCCTACTGGCCCATGCGAGGTAGGTCCTTATCAAAACGACTACTCCCTAAAGCTTCCCTAGAAATAACTCCCGTACCCAATGACATCAATCAAACTCAGCCCCTCCCACTCATATATTTGTCCAGTCTCTTCTTAAAGCTACCCAAGGTCCTAGCCTCTATCACCCCACTAGGAAGACTGTTCCACGCATCTACAACTCTGTTAGAAAACCAGTACTTACCTATGTCCTTTCTAAATCTAAATTTATCCAACTTAAATCCATTATTCCTGGTTCTTACCTGGTTCGACACCCTCAGTACTTTATTAATATCTCCCTTGTTTATGCCCGTCATCCACTTATACACTTCAATGATATCTCCCCTCATTCTACGCCCTCCAGAGAGTGAGATTTAAGGCTTTGATCTATCTTCATACGGAGGGTTTCCCTTTCACAGTAAATCATTTAGTCATTCTTCTCTGTATTTTCTCTAATGAAATCTATATCCATCCTGTAGCAAGGGGAAACCAAAACTGAGCAGCATAATCTAAACGAGGCCTCACTAGTGATGTATAGAGCTGTAAAATAACTTTTGGACTTCTGTTTCTTATACTTCTTGAGATAAATCCAAGTAATCTGTTGGCCTTGTTGCGCACACTAAGGCACTGCTGTCTTGGCTTTAGATTTCTGCTTACCATGACTCCCAAGTCTTTTTCACATTCTGTATGATCAAGCTCTACTTCACCTAGATTATAGCTTTTTGAGGGTTATTTTCATTACAAGGGCAAGTACCTTACACTTATCCACATTGAACTTCATCTGCCATTTTTCAGACCAAGACATTAATTTGTCCAAATCGTCCTGGAGTTCATTGATATCCTCCTCAGAGTGAATTATACGGCCTATCTTTGTATCATCAGCAAATTTACTCATGTCACTCGTAATCCTTTCATCAAGGTCATTAATGTAAATTATGAACAAGAGAGGGCCTAAAACGGATCCTTGTGGAATGCCACTAGTGACTAATCCCCATTCAGATTTCACTCCATTAATGGTAACCTCCTGCTTTCTATTGGTAAGGCCATGCCTCAATCCATGCCAGAACTTTACCTCCTATACCATGAGCTGCCACTTTTCTTAAGAGTCTCTTGTGAGGTACTCTATCGAAGGCTTTACTAAAATCCAAATAAACAATATCATATTCCTTATCACTGTCAACTGCCTCAAATGTTCTATTGAAGAACGTCAGTAAGTTTGTCAGGCAGGAACGACCTCTCGTGAATTCATGCTGAGATTCATTTATCAAGTTATGCTCTTCAAGGTGACTTCTGATAATGTCAGCTATAATTGATTCTAATAACTTGCTCACTATAGATGTCAGGCTTATTGGACGGTAATTTGAAGGAGTGGACTTATCCCCTGATTTGAATAGCTTTTGAGCTAGCCAGTGCACCTGCCATCCTCTCACTCTTGGCCCGCAGGGGGGCTAAAGGCAGGCTGCTTTCATGGCTTCGTTCCTATCACCAGGACAGGCGGGCCCGAGTATGCTTCCAGGGGCATGCCTCTTCTCTCAAGACCCTGGACAACGGCACTCCACAGGGCGGGGTGCTTAGTCCCACCCTGTTCAATGTACTGACACCAGCGGTGCCCCTCCCCTTTCTCCAAGGCACCTTCCTCCTCACTTTTCCGATGACCGCATTTGTTGTATCTAGGAAGCCCCGGCTTTTGCAGCATCCAGGAGGACCTCGATCTGCGTTTCCCACTTGCCATCACTTGGGGCTCAAATATCTCGGCAAAATCCAAAGCCATGATCCTTCGCACCAGGGTACCCAGTCAAGGCTGGGGGTCCTGACATCAAACCTGGAGTGGGTTCACAGTTATAGGTACCTTGGCATCTACATTGACGGGCGCCTCACCCCCAGAAACATGTGCACCACTTTGAAAGAAGGTCGGCAGGGGGTCAGGGCATTGATTCCCAGGCCAACCCGGGGTTGGGGCCCAGCCTCGAGGTCATGAGGTTGTTCTACATCCGGGCAATACGCTCCCTCGTTGATAGGGGGCACTTGCCTGGTTCCGCCGACCCAAAAACATAAAATCCCTCTGTGTCATCCAAACACACTTACGGCCATGCGGGGGGCTCCTAGGTGGGCCAAAGCGGGCTCAACCTTGAGGGCAGCTACACCCTCTTGAAGACAGGACCCAAACGGTAGTGCCAAAGGATCGCAAAGTATCTTCACTCCCGGGGGCCGCAAACTGATGAGAGATTTACGGTCCCGGGGACGGGTCTTTCCCACTGCTCCCACTCCCGATAGATGTGGTGGGTAGCAGATCTAAAAGGAAGCCCCGCCCAACATTGCTCCGGGCGGAGGCTGCGACAGACTCAGCGAACTACATGGTGCCCCCCCCCTTGGGCACCAAGCGTTTGCTGTGCACGGGACAACCCTACCAGACAGCAAAGGCATTGAAACCCCGGAATTGAAAGCGACTTGCCTGGGCACATTGGGGAGGGGAAAGGGCCCGGGGTGTGTGACACTTACACCAGGGCTCCGGGAATCCGTGGCAGGCCGCACACTGCGGGATATTCCACAGCAATCTGACAGCAGTTGGCGCCCCCAGACCATTCACCACCCTTTCAGGCCGAACTCTTTGCCACCAACAAGCTCTGCAGCATGCTTTTGCGACCATCAGCATCCCCCCATCATCCACGTTGTTTCCCAAGGGCAGCGATCCAAGCGTTTAAAGCACAGAGGCCAAAGGACAACAAAAAACACTTAATCACATCCACCGGGTGACCTCAGACTCTCATGGCCCCCAGGGTCGCAGGCTACCATCAACTGGATCCTACCCATGGGGGTATCCCGGCAAATGCGCAGAAAGGCGCTAGGAGTAACCCCGAGGCACAGCCACTGCTGCAATCTCCATCGCCCAGCCAGATTGCGCTGTGGCTGCCGTTGCGGCCAGGCGCCCTTTCCCTAACCCTGGGATTCCCCGGAGCCTCGTTGGTATTCGGGGGCCCCCCACAGGGGCCCCCCCAAGTATTCAACCATCCAGAAATGAGGGTCAACCACCGCCTACCTTAGGGAATCCCACCACTGCGTGGATTGTTAAGGGGCATAGAGAGCTCTGTCCCTTGGACCGAATGGTTCCAACCCTTGGTGCACACCGTTAACCCCCGGGCTATATCCCCCTCCCCGTAAACACCCCCCAATGACCCCAGTGGGGGGGCCCGAGAGGAAAAGGGCACACATCTTGTGTATTTAGCTGTCGGGGACAGAAAACCTTATTTCCCATCATTGCACTCATCCGCCCCCCCGCTGAAGTTGCGCGGGGGGCCTGTTTTGGGCCTTCTTTGCACTGCACCCACCCCGCTGTTATGCACACAACGTTTGGTACGTCATCGGGCCATAGAGCCGGTGAGGTCCCCCCCCTTCCTGCTGAAGACCTGCACACAGGTCAATAAAAAAAACGCCCTTTCCCTCCCCGGGGGAGCCGATCCCGGGTCCCAAAAAGGAAGAGACCCGGGCCGGATACCATCCCGGGCGAATCAAATAGAATAAAATATTAAAAATGAGAGAGATCGACACCATGCCCAGCCCTTCTGGGTGGGGTAGTGCCTGACCCAGCTTTCAGCTCAAAAGACTGTTTTTCCCATTACCCCCTTGGGACTGGGAGGGCAACCAAAGGGCCTACTTTGGCTGGGCCTGGGGACAGTTGGTCCCAAAGATGAAGGGGGTACTTGTTCTCCTCCCATGGGAGTTAGGTCTCAGACACTCCCTGGGGGGGGACCAAAGGGCCCGGGGCCCACCATTTGGAAAAAGGTCCGGCCGGGGAGAATACCGGAATCTTTAATAATAATAAAAATTTCAGAAGATTTTTGAAAAATTATTGCATACCAACTTTTTTTTTCCTTATTGGCCAAAAAAGAGTGTTGCTTTTAAGCTAAAATAGTAAGCTTTTCCTATGGCCAAAACATTTTTAAATATATATATATATATATATATATATATATATATATAATTTTAATATATATAATATATATATATATAAATATATAAATATATTAATATAAATATTTTTTTTTTTTTTTTACACCCGGCCGTTTCCCCCCAAAGGCAGGGGGCCCAAAAAAGAAAAACTTCAACCATCTTTTCACTCCATCACGTCTTGCCAGAAGGGTCTTTACACACATTTTTTAAACTGAAACATTAACACCCCCCCTTTCAGAGTGCAGGCACTGTATTTCCCCCTCTCCAGACTCAACCCGGGCCCTCCCGGGTTTTTCCCTAAATCCCTTATAAATTTATTTTGCTCACACTCCAACAGCACGTCAAGTTTAAAAAAACCATTTGTCTCCATTCACTCCTATAAAAAACACGCTCACCATGCCTGCGGGAAGCCAACCCCCTCGCACCCAAAACCTCCTTTAACCCCCTCCCTCCAACCCTTCCTAGGCCAAAACCCCCTACCCCCCCTTTCCCTTTCCACTACAGACTGATACACTTTTGAAGTATTCTGTTTCGCTCCATTCTCTCTACATGTCCGAACCCCCAACAACCTTCCTCACCCTCTGGACAACTTTTGGAAATCCCGCACCTCCTCCTAACCCAAACTACAATTCCTGCATTATTTTCCACCACACATTGCCCTCAACATACATCTCCCGCCTCCACCTTCTCCCCTGCAACATTCATCACCCACGCTTCACACCCAACAAAGCGTTGGTAAAACATATTTCCAACATTCCCCTCTTCCCCCAAAAGGACAAAGTTCTTTGTCTCCACAGACTCCTAAGTGCACCACTCACTCTTTTTTCCCTCAAAAATTCATGATTTCACCTCATCTTTCAAGACCCATCCGCTGACACGTCCACCCCAAATATCTGAAAACGTTCACCTCCTCCATACTCCCCCCCCTCCAAACTGATATTCAATCTTTTATCACCTAAAACTTTTGTTTTTTCCTCATAACCTTACCTTTCCGATCACCTTTAAATTTTTTTTTTTGCACCCCTACCAAATTCATCCACCCAAACTCTAAATTCTCTTCAGAATCTCCCAAGAGCACAGGCACAGCAAAGAGCAGCTTGAAACTCCCCTTTTTTGTGTGATTCTTTATCTTTTAACTCCACGCCTCTTGCCAAAACCCCGCATTTTTCTTCTCTTACAACCCCACTATAAATATATTAAAAAACCACGGTGAATCACACATCCCTGTCTAAGGGGCCCACTTTTTCTGGAAAAAATTTCCCTCTTTCCTACATACCTAACTTGAGCCTCACTATCCTCGTAAAAAACTCTTACTGCTTTTATAAAAACCCACCTCCTACACCCTACACTTGCAAAATCTGCACATGCCCCCCACCACCGTCTACCCTTTTCCAAATCCATAAATGCCACAAAGACCTCTTAGCCCCTTTTCTAAATACTGTTTCCTTATATTTTCCCTGAAAAAAACCTGGTCCACACACCCCCCACCTTTTCCCAAAGCCCCCTTTCATCGCTATCCTATTCTCCGCTTACTCTTAAAAATTCTTTCAATTTTAACTCTAACCCAAAAACTTTACCAGGTACAAATCAACAACTTATCCCCCTATAATTTTTTCCCTTTTATCCCCTTTTGCCTTTTTAAAAAGAACTATCATGCTCTCCGCCCAAACCCTAGGTACCTTTCCCCTTCCATACATTTATTAAATAATTGCACCAACCACTCCAAAAATATATCCCCCCCCTGCTTTTAACATTTTTACTTTTTCCCATCAATTCCGGCTGCCTTACCCCCTTTTCATTTTACCCACTGCCTCAGAACTTCCCCCACACCACAATGGGTCCCTCACTCCTACAAAATGTTATTCCTCCTTGCCCTATACACGAAATCACAGCTTCCCCATCTTCATCAACATTTAACAATTCCCAAAATATTCCCTCCATCTTCCCAATACCCCAACTCCCATTTTAAAACTCTCCTCTCCTTTTTTAAAATGACAAACCATTTTTTTCCTAGGCTTTCTTAACTTGTTTTTCTCACCCAAAACTTTTTTTTATTTTCAACAAAATTTTTGATAACATCTCACCCACTCTCCATTTGCTCTTTTTTACATTGCTTCACCACTCTCTTAAATTCCTCTTTTTTCTCCATATACCTTCCCTCCTTGCATCACTCTACTTGTAAAAACTTCATAGCTAACTTTTCTCCCCTTTCTACTCTCTTTCATCATCATTCCACCAAACCCTCTTCCCCCTGCACCCACTTTCCTGTAACCCAAACTTTTGCTGAAAACCTAACCTACATTTTTTAAACCTACCCCAACCTCTTCGACCCCATTGCCTATGCTCTCATTAGCCCATCTATCCCCCAAAAACTGTTTAACTTACCCCAACTGCCTCCTCTTTTTTTTTTAAAACCTTCACCTCCTCTTTTCCCTGACTTCATTCTCCCTTTTATCCCATCTACCTTTTTTCTCTCAGTGTAGCTACAACTAAAAGTGATCTGATATATCTGTGGCCCCTCTATAAACATGTAATCCTGAATCTACCAACACTTTTTTTCTACCAAAACATGATCCAACAAACTACTGTCATTTCGCCCCACATCAATCGTGTAACTTATTTATCCTCTTTTTCTTTAAAAATGAAACCTAAACAAACCCCTTCTATAAAATTCAAACAAAAGGGGTCCCATTACATTTACAAACCCGGGACCCCCCAAAATTACCACCACCCCTTTTCAAAAGTTTCTCCTATTTAGCATTCAAGCCCCTACCACAATTAACCCCTCCCCTTTGGGTTAAAGGCTCCTATACATTCCTTAAAATCCCCCCAAAAACTCTCTCCTCCCTGCATTCCTCTTTCTCCAGGTGATACACGCTTTTTAAAAACCCACATTTTGCATCCAACCTTTACTTTGACCACATAATTCTTGAATTTACACATTCAATTCCTTTCTCCTTCCATAACTGATCATTTAACATTACTGCTACCCTTCCTTTGCCTAAATCTCTCAGATACTCCAGATTTAATCCCATTTATTTCCCCCCACTGAAACTCTCCTACCCCCTTCAGCTTTGTTTCGCTTTGGGGCCAGGGCATCCAACTTCTTTCATTCATAACACAGCAATCATCTGTTTTTTTCATCCGCACTACATCCACCCCATTTTAAGCAACCCCTTTTATAAAGTTTTTTCTTTTCTTTTTTGTAATTTTATACAGGAGAAGGGTTACTGCCCATTGCCCCGGCATTTTAGCGCCTCATACACACGCAGGCTTACGGAGGAAAGTTCTTTTCCACTTCCCCCTGGACAATAGAAGAAATAAAAAAAACAAGACTATTTAGAAAAAGGAGAAAAACCTAGATGTATGTATAATATAATGCATTGCGTTCTGTGAAGTGTGACCAAAGTGTAAGTAGATAGCAAAATATCCCTGTTATCTAGCGTGTTTATAGACAGAAAAAGAAACCAGCAAACCCCCACCATCATCAAAACATTTTCAGGTTTTTTGTTCACAGTCATCTGGCAGCGGTAGTACTTTTCCCGGGTGGTTGCTGTCTACCAACCTACACTATATAAAATTTTATATATATATAAAAATATTAAAATATATATATATATATAAATTTTTAAATATAATATTATATATAATATATATAATATATATATATATAATATAATTATAAAATAATATATATAATATATATATATATATATATATATAATATCAATAACAACACTGCGACTAGTCGGGGGAACGAACCCATGTTTTTTAGCCGCCTCATGGGGACGATAATTCACTTCGCTCTAAACCCCCTGGATCATAAATCCTACAAAAACACGCCCCGCAATAAACTTGTACCTGATCCAAGGAATAAAATGGTGCGGGTGCTCCCCTACCATCGTGTTCCTTGGACACGGTAACAAAATCCTCTTTTACTACCAAAAACATTTTTATTATCAAAAAATAATAACCAGGGGGAAAACATTCCCTTTTATAAAACAAGTTAATCTAAAATCCTCCTTAAAAATTTTTCCCCCCAATAAAAACAAGACCACAATACATCGTATACAAATTAATAGGATTATTCTTCAATGTAAAAATTTTCTTTTATCAAGCTTGAAATAATTTTTTGTGTTTTATTCGGTGTAATATTTCAAGGTTTAATATTAGTATGTCAATGAAAATATATAAAAAATTTTATAATAATATATAATATAATATAATATAATATAATAAAAATTCTATAAATAAATATAAAATATTTTAATATATATATATATAATAAATAATATATAAATATGCAATAAGATCACAGAAAAAAAACAGGGATTTCAAATATGAAAAAACAACCACTCGAAAAATAGAGAAATTCCAACGTTTTCGTGACTATAAATTTACCCAGGAACAGAAAGTAAAAACTGTTGAGTTGAAAAAAATAACTCATTGCCTTTCTATTTTTAATTTTGGGTAATAATGAATTAAATTTTTAAAATTTTTACAGAAAACCTACAAATAACGTTCCTAGTTCACATTATTCCTCCAAAAGAAAGCAAACTGTCTGTTTTCTCATCAATGTTTTTAGAGTTTTAAAACGAATTTGTGCCTAGTTCATAGATGAGGAAATATCCAAAATTTTTTGAAATAGGTAATGATTTAAAAAAATACCCAAGAAATGTAATTGATAAATCTTTTAAAGTTGCTAGAAACACTTTTTATAACCCAAAAAAGGGGGCAAACCAGCCTTATTCAACTAAAAATATGTTGGTTCTCCCTTACCATGAAAACTTGGTTGATATGCCTTCTCTTCTTAAGACTTTTAATTTTAAAGTTGTATTAAAAAAATCTTGATACAGTAAAAAATTTTTGATAAAGAATTCCCCCCAAAATGCTGATGGATGTGTCTATAAGATTCCTTGTAAAATTTGCGATAAAGTTTATTACGGTCAAACTGGTAAAAATCCCGAACTAAGATTAAAACAACATAAATATAGCATTAGAACTGGACAAGATTCCAATGCTCTATTTATTCATGTAAGAGATTTTAACATTCCAATTGATTTTCAAAAACTTGAGAAAGTAGTATCTAGCAAGTCCATGGTCGACAGGAATATAATTGAATCTTGTTTCATAAAAAGCAGTTTTGACAATAATATGAATATTTCCTTTGGTTTATATAAATTAGATCCATTTATAATTAATAGAATTTGGGAAGAATTTTTAAAAAACACTGGACAAATAATTTTTAAAATTTTCTTGGGGAAATAGTTTGGGGGTGAGTTTTGCAAAGGACCTATCCCAAATTGGCTCGCCGCGCGTCACGTGTTTAACCGTTGTGGGATCTGATAGTGAGGTGCTGGGCCCGGGCCCCTTATATAGCTTCCTTGGATGCTTCACTTTCATAGTTCCTTGATAATGTGAGTAGTCACGAAAGCGCTTGGAATTCTCTATTCTTTTAGAGTGGTTGTTTTGCATATATATTTTATAAAATATAATATAATATATATATATATATATATATATAATAATATATATATATATATATATATATGCAATAAGATCACAGTAACAGGCGATTTCAGAATATGCAAAACAACCACTCTGAAAGAATAGAGAAAAATTTCAAGCGCTTTCGTGACTACTCACATTATCAAGGAACTATGAAAGTAAAGCATCCTTATATAGCTTCCTTGGATGCTTTACTTTTATAGTTCCTTGATAATGTGAGTAGTCACGAAAGCGCTTGGAATTTCTCTATTCTTTCAGAGTGGTTGTTTTGCATATATATATATATATATATATTCTAGGTAGTAGGTTGGTAAACAACAACCGCCCAGGGAGGTACTATCGTCCTGCCAAGTGAGTGTAAAATGAAAGCCTGTAATTGTTTTACATGATGGTAGGATTGCTGGTGTCGTTTTTTCTGTCTCGTAAACATGCAAGATTTCAGGTACGTCTTGCTACTTCTTCTTACACTTAGGTCACACTACACATACATGTACAGGCATATACTATATATGTACACACCCCTCTGGGTTTTCTTCTATTTTCATACTAGTTCTTGTTCTTGTTTATTTCCTCTTACCTCCATGAGGAAGTGGAACAGAATTCTTCCTCCGTAAGCCATGCGTGTTGTAAGAGGCGACTAAAATGCCGGGAGCAAGGGGCTAGTAACCTCTTCTCCTGTATATATTACTAAATGCAAAAGGAGAAACTTTCGTTTTTCCTTTTGGGCCACCCCGCCTCGGTGGGATACAGCCCGGTGTGTTGAAAGAAAGAATATATATATATATATATATATATATATATATATATATATATATATATATATATATATATATATATATATATATATGTATATATATATGTATGTATATATACATATACACATACATACATACATTTATGTATATATATATGTCGTGCCGAATAGGCAGAACTTGCCATCTTGGCTTAAATAGCAACGCTCATCTTGCCATATAGGACAAGTGAAAATTTGTGTATGCAATAATTCCGCCAAAATCATTCTGAACCTAACGAAAAAAATATATTTCACTGTATTTGTTTAGTATTAAATTACTGTAAACAAATCTAAAATATATTTAGTTGGGTTAGGCTAAAATAAATTGTTGTTGTTATAATAAGGTAGGTAAGTTTTCTAAGATTCTTTTGGTGCAAAATTAAAATTTTTTACATTAACGTTAATGAAAAAAATATATCTTTAAACGTATAAGAGAAAATTTCGGAAAGGAATTAATTTTAAATGAGTTCTTGCTAATTGACCAGTTTTTACATATTCGGCACGACATATATATATATATATATATATATATATATATATATATATATATATATATATATATATATATATATATAAATATATATATATATATATATATATATATATGTATATATACATATATACATACATACATACATTTATATATATATGTATATTATATATATATATATATATATATTATATAATATATATATATATATATATTATATATATATATATATATAATATATATATATATATATATATATATATATATATATATAGTACATACATATATATATATATAAATATATATATATATATATTATATAATATATATATAAATATATATATTTTATATATAATATTTATTATAAATATATATATATATAAAAAATTCCCCTTTTATTTATAAATTAAATATAATATATAATATATAAAAAAAAATAAAATTATATGTATATAATATTTATATAAATTTATATTAAAAATCTATATATATATATTTTTATATAAAATAAAATATATATATATTTTTTTTTTTTTTTATTACCAATTTTTTATAAATTAATTAAATATTTTTTTATTTATTTTTTTTATTTTTTTTGTGTGGTTAGTTACCAAATTTTTTCCTAGGGGTTTTTCGATTTTGACACTAGGCGGCCCCTTTTGTGTGTTTTGTTGGGGTTTTTGGTGTTTGGTGTGGTTTTGTGTCGTGCCTAATAAAGGGAAAACTTGCATTTTGGCTTTTAAAAAGGGAACGCTCTTTTTGCCGAAATGGGAAGAGAAAAATTTTTTTTATACAATACTTTTTCCCAAAAAACATTCTAACCTAATGAAAAAAAATATTTTTTTGTGTTTGTTATTAAAAATTTTTTGCAAACTTATCTAAAATTTTATTTAGGGGGGGGTTGGGTTAAGGGTTTAAAATTTAAATAGAGCGTGGGGTTTTTTAAAAAAGGATAGGGAATTTTTTTAAAAGGGGCTTTTTTGGTTTCAAAATTTTTTAATTTTTACATTAAAATAAATGAAAAAATAAAATATCCTTTTAAAAATCTTAAGAAAAAATTTTTGGAAGGGCTTAATTTTTTAAAAGAGTTCTTGGGTAATTTTACCATTTTGCCTAATCGGCCGACCAGTCTAGTTCCCAAATGCACATTTTCCTCAACGCTCATTTTAGTCGCTAGAACCTTTCCCCCACAAGTCCAGTTTTTTTCTCCCTTCCCCCCCACTTTATCTAAAACCAAAAACCCCCGAAAATAGACCCCCAGGAGTAGTTTCCCCCAAAAACAGAAAACCCCCGGGGTCCTTTAAACCATGCCAGAATCAGATCCCAGGAAAAACCAGAAAAAACAATTTTCCTTTTTGACCAGGAAACCCCCGGACCCCGAAAACCCCGATCAAGGGCCCCAGGGGCTCAAAATCCCATGACAAAACCCGGATCAGGGTCCGGACCCGTCCCCAAAGGGAAGGGCCCCCCGGACCCCGACCCTAAGAAAATAGCCTCTAACCCCTTCCCACGTCAGCCCCCCTTTCCCCAGCCCCAACTTTTTTTTTTCCCGTCCCCAGAACCCCCCACCCCTCGATCTGCTCCCCCAAGCCTTGTTAAACCCCACCCCTTGCTCTTTTTCCCTCAGCAGCACAGCTACCAGCCCCACAGCTACCAGCCCCTTGCTTCTCAATCCCCTGTCTTCCAGCCCCCAGTCCACCCTTTCCCAGCAGGTCGTCGTCCAAGACATCATTTCCACTTTCATTAAGTGGCGGCTCAGTGGGACGACCAATCTGCCTCTGCCCCGACCACTTTCCTAGCTCTCTCTCTCTCTCTCTCTCTCTCTCTCTCTCTCTCTCTCTCTCTCTCTCTCTCTCTCTCTCTCTCTCCTCTTTCTTTCTCTTTCTCTCTCTCTTTCTCTCTCTTTCTCTCTCTCTCTCTGTCTGTCTGTCTTCTCTCTCTCTCTCTCTGTCTGTCTGTCTGTCTGTCTGTCTGTCGTCTCCTCTCTCTCTCTCTCTCTCTCTCTCTCTCTCTCTCTCTTCTCTCTCTCTCTCTCTCTCTCTCTCTCTCTCTCTCTCTCTCTCTCTCTCCTCTCTCTCCCTCTCTCTTCTCTCCCTCTCCTCTCCTCCTCTCTCTCTCTCTCTCTCTCTCCTCTCTCTCCTCTCTCTCTCTCTCTCTCTCTCTCTCTCTCTCTCTCTCCTCTCTCCCTCTCTCTCTCTCTCTCTCTCTGCTTCTTTACCTTTTTATTACTCTCTCCCTCTTTATCCCCCGCTCCGCCTTCCTTCTTTATTAGTCTTTCCCTTCTTATCTCCCACTCCTTCACTCTACCTTCTTTATTATATTACCTCTCTCCTTATCTCTCGCTTCTTCTTTATTAGTATCTATCTCCCTCCTTACATCTCACCTCTCCTTTACTAGTGATGGCGCACTGTTGGATCAAACTGCGATCTCCAGTTTGAGAGAACTTAGACCTATCAGTTGAGTGATGGACGATTAAATAAGCTCCGAGTGTGCAGTGCTGCACTTCAGGCTGTGGCACAGTACACTACTGACCCCCACACTCGAGGCTGCGTTACAGTACACTACTGACCCCCACACTCGAGGTTCTCACTAGCCTCGAGCACAGTCCTGTACTGTACACAGGATTTGTTTTCTGCCTTGGTTGTTGTCCTGTACCAACGAGTTTTTAAATATTCAGATTGTTGAATTCACTGCTTGGTAGAATTTCACTTCGTGTTGACACTAGTATTAGGAAACACTGAATCATGTTACTAGACGCCGAGTGTATGTGAGACCGAGTGTATGAGTTTGAGGGTATTGAGTGCATAACGGTACTGAGTGGATGAGGACAGTGAGTAGTTGAGGATTTTAAGTGTGTGTGGAGCCAGTGAGTGTATGAGATACTGAACATATGAGTGTATGGTGTGTATTCAGTGTATGGGGCCCTGAGGGTATGGGATTCTTGAGTATATAAGAGTATTAAAAGAGTTGTACAGAAACCTGTTTGTAGTATAACCAATAACGTGAGTTACTCCCACACTCAAGCTCAGAGTTCGATTCCCCTGCATAGTGTATAACTTCCAGAAGAAGTGTTCATATCCTGAAGTATGCCTGGAGGGGGTTTCTGGGGCCAACGTTCGTGACCAGCCCTGGCGGTGGATCAGGGCCTGAACATCCAGGCTGTTTCTGCTGGCTGCACGTAAACCAACATAAGAACCACAGCGCAGCTCACCAGGCACTGACTCTATGTACTTGTCCAGCTCCTTCTTGAAGACAGCCAGGGGTCTATTGGCAATCTCCCTTATGTATGCTGGGAAGCATTTGAACAGTCTTGGGCCCCCTGTGTTGTCTCTTAGCGTACTCGTGGCGCCCCAACTATTCATAGAGGGAATGTTTCATCACCTGCCGAGTACTTTGCTTTGGTAGGGATTGATTTTCGAGAGCAGATTTGGAACTAGTCTCTTTAATCCCTGGGTTCCAGGGAGTACAAATGAAGGGACTTCAACCGTTCCCAGTAATTTAGGTACATTATCGAACTTATACTTCCGTATAATATTAATTATAATTATTGTTATTATTCGTATTTATACGTGCCGTATAATAATTATAATAACAATAATAATAATAATAATAATAATAATAATAATAATAATAATAATAATAATAATAATAATAATAATAATAATAATAATAATAATTATTATTATTATTATTATTATATTATTATTATTATTATTATTATTATTAGTATGTATATAGTATTAGTAGTAGTATAGTAGTAGTATGCGTATTTTAAACAGTGAAGTATTTATGACTAGGGGTCTACAGACTGAATGTAGCCTTAATGATGCTCGTGTAGTCGACTGAGTTTAATTCTAGCAAACCAGTCTAGACCTAGAAGAGAAAAAAGGTTAAAAAACAAGTATGAAAATCGTAATAAAAAGCAAAATTTATGTTTCGGCAGTTTTCCTGCGTATCAGCAGGAAGTGTGTGAGTGCTGGCGGCCATATCTCCTCCTTCCCAGGATTACCTTTCTAACGCACGACTATCGTTCTAGTTTAAGAGAAAACTGCTTTCTAGTTTTTGACTAGGCCACTAGGGGAGTGTTTGGGATATATAATATATATATATATATATATATATATATATTATATATATAATATATATATAAATTTTATATATATATATATATATATATAATATATATATATAATATATATATATAATATATATATATATATACCGCCTGAGAGAGACAGCTATTTGCGGAGAGTCGAACTTATAGATCAACAATGTTATAATTTCATAATAATGTGTTGTACTGACCTAAACAGATATTTAAATAGCATTTTTTGTATTTTTTATAGTAGTAATTTTAACGTCCTCATGATAAAAGAGATAATAATAACATAAGCTCTTCATATTTTAAACTATTATTAATAATGTCAGGCGACCACACAAGCCTCTGTTGGCCAGATATTTATTTGAAAGTCCTGTTGGGTACTTGGGAAATACCCATTGTTGGGTATTTGGGAAATACCCATTGTTGGGTACTTGGAAAGTTCTCACTGTTACCTGAGATCACCAGAAATACTGCCACCTTGGGTCCTGACAGATATTCTATCCTCAGAACAAACATTACTGCCAGGACAAAGTGAAATTTTTGCACCATCGTGAATGATGTAAAACGCGATTTGATACAAGAGTGACTCAGTACGCTGCTAAATCTCTTAATGATTTCTAGACATCTTTTAAATGTCGGTGATGCAGCGGGAAACGTCTTATTTCAATTATTTATTTATTATATAATGTTATATTATATTACATCACAATACGAAAAACAACCACAGTAGTTATTTAGTATATATATATATATATATATATATATATATATATATATATATATATATATATATATATATATATATATATATATATATATATATTATTGTGCCCACGAACAAGTGATACTGATCAATAATAACACTGCGACTAGCCAAGGACTCGAACCGGTTAACCTACAAGAAGATATAAACAAAGTTTTCCAGTGGGCAACGGAACACAATATGATGTTCAATGAGGACAAATTCCAACTACTCCGTTATGGAAAACTGGAGGAGATAATATCTAGAACAGAGTATACTACTGACTCCGGCCATACAATAGAGCGGAAAAATAATGTAAGGGACCTGGGAGTAGCAATGTTTGAGGATCTCACTTTCAAGGATCACAACAGTGCCACGATCGCACGTGCAAAGAAAATGATAGGATGGATAATGAGAACGTTCAAAACGAGAGATGCCAAGCCAATGATGATCCTTTTCAAATCACTTGTTCTCTCTAGGCTGGAATACTGCTGTACATTAACATCTCCATTCAAAGCAGGTGAAATCGCAGATCTAGAGAGTGTACAGAGATCCTTTACTGCACGTATAAGTTCTGTCAAGCACCTTAACTACTGGGTACGCTTGGAAGCACTTGACTTGTACTCGTTGGAACGCAGGAGGGAGAGATATATCATAATCTACACTTGGAAAATCCTGGAAGGAATGGTCCCAAATCTGCACACAGAAATCACTCTCTACGAAAGTAAAAGACTGGGCAGGCGATGCAAAATGCCCCCAATTAAAAGCAGGGGCGCCATTGATACACTAAGAGAAAACACTATAAGTGTCCAGGGCCCAAGACTGTTCAACAGCCTCCCATCAAGCATTATGGGAATTACCAATAAACCCCTGGCTGCCTTCAAAAGAGAGCTGGACAGATACCTAAAGTAAGTGCCGGATCAGCCGGGCTGTGGCTCGTACGTTGGACTGCGTGCGGCCAGCAGTAACAGCCTGATCCACCGGGAGGCCTGGTCATGGACCGGGCCGCGGGGCGTTGATCCCCGGAATAACTTCCAGGTAATCCTTGATTGTGTGGTCCTGTGGATTAAGGTATCATGAGTTTTCGCCCACCATGAGGTAGGCCAAAGCAGCATGGGTTCGAGTCCTTGGCTAGTCTCAGTATTGTTATTGATATATATATATATATATATATATATATATATATATATATATATATATATATATATATATATATATATATATATATATATATATTCGCAAGAGCAGGCGAAATATACACAAACACTGATCTCTGGCTGAAGGAGACTCGAACCTACGAACCTTGGAACAAGGTACGCAGTGCTTTACCAAACTACTCACACTGGACAACACCTTGGAGTCCAGCTTGCGCTAGACTTTGATCCAAGGCAGCCAGCTTTCAGGGAGAAGGCTTACAGCTTTTCATCTCATCCCCTGCATGCATCAGCCTTACTAGAGATATTAACAATGCAAGGAATTCGCAAGAGGAGGCATTTGTGTATATTATATATATATATATATATATATATATATATATATATATATATATATATATATATATATATATATATATATATATAAGAGAGAGAGAGAGAGAGAGAGAGAGAGAGAGAGAGAGAGAGAGAGAAGCGACAGACACAGAGAGAAAGACGGACATGGAGAGAGATAGTAAGAGATTTGCTGCCTTTCTTTGATCTCAAAATCTTTCTTCTCTATGTCTTGTCTTTCCGTCTGTCTGTCTGTCTGTCTGTCTGCTGTCTTCTGTTGCTCTGTCGTCTGTCTGTCTGTCGCCTGTCTCTTTTCCCCCTCTCTTCTCTCCCTCTCTTTCTTTTTTTTTCTCTCTCTCCCTTCTCCTCTCTCTCTCTTTCCTCTCGTTCTGCTTTTTATATCAACCCTGAGATTTTACGGTGTTTTTTTTCAAAAAATGTAGTAAGCACCCTCCACTTCGTAATTTCCCCCCTGTAATCTGCCTCGCTCACTTTAAAATAGCTTTTTGTCTCTACTCCATGGGTGCTCTCTTCTAGCCTTACTCAGTGACACTCACTAGCCCCTACTTAGTGGTTTTCTCTATAGCCAAAAACTCGTAGTGGCTTCTTTTAGCCTACCAGTGGTATCTCTATTAGCCTCTACTCAGTGGCAACCCCTACTAGTTCTCAGTGGGTTTATACTGCCCCGATCAGTGGTCCCCTACCCGCCGCTACTCAGTAGTACACTCAACCCCCCTCTATTCATGGGGCTATCTCCAGTTTATCAGTGGCACACTTACAGCCCCTATCAGTGGTACTCTTACTACCCCTTTTCTCATGGTACTCTTTATAACCTTGCTTCCGACGCTCTACCACGCTTCTTGACACTCGTTATAACTATGTTCTTGACACTCGTTACAACACTGTTCTTGACACCGTTATAACCCCTGCTTCCGTACTCGTTCTAACCTCTCTTCTTGAACTCGTTACTAACCCTGCTTCTTGACACTGTTTCTAACCCCGCTTCTTGACACTCGTTATAACACTGCTTCTTGCACTCGTTACTACCTCTGCTTCCCATACTCGCTACTAAACCACTGCTTTTTGACATCGTTACAACCCCGTTTTTGACCTCGTTTTTCTAAAAACTGTTTTGACACTCGTTACTAACCTTGGGGTTCTGTATGCTATAAACCCCTCTTCTTGAACTCGTTACTAACCACTGCTTCCTGATACTGTAAACCACTTTTTTGACACTCGACTAAACCCCTTTCTTCTTGACATCGTTACTAACCAGCTTCTTGACACTCGTTTTAACCCGTTCTTGACACTCGTTTTAAAACCCCTGCTTTGATACTCGCTACTAACCCCTGCTTCTTGCATGTTTCTAAACTCTTTCCCGATCTCGCTATAACCATGCTTCTTGACATCGTTACTAACACTGCTTCTTGACACTTTACTAAACCCCTGCTTCCCGATACTCGCTACAACCCCGCTTCTTTACACCGCTACAAAACCCCTGCTTCCTATACTCGCTATAACCACTGCTTCTTCACCGTTTTTTAAACCCCGCTTCTTGACACTCTTACTAACCACTGCTTTTTGACAAATCCTTTCTAACCCCTGCTTCCCGATATCGCTACTAACCCTCTTCTTGACATCGTTCTAACCATGCTTTTGACACTCGTTTAAAACCCCTGCTTCTTTACACTCGTTATAACCCCTGCTTCTTGCACTGTTAAACCCTGCTTCTTGACATCGTTCAACCATGCTTTTGACACTCGTTACTAACTCTGCTTCCCGATACCCTTACTAAACCAATGCTTTTACATCGTTCTAAAACCCCTGCTTTTGACACTCGTTACTAACCCCTTTCTTCTTGACACTCGTTACTAACACTGTTCTTTACATCGTTATAAAACCCCGCTTTTGACACTCGTTACTAACCACTGCTTCTTGAATGTATAAACCCCTGCTTTTACACTCGTTTTAACCACTGCTTCTTGACCTCGTTTCTAACAATGCTTTTGAACTCGTTACTAACCACTGCTTCTTGTACTCGTTACAAAAAATGCTTCTGAACTCGTTACTAAACCCTGCTTCCGTACCGTATAACCCCCTGTTTTTTACACCCTTATAACCTCTGCTTTTTTGACACTCGTTTCAACCACTGATCCCGATACTCGTATAACCACTGCTTCTTGACACCGTTTCTAATCACTGCTTAATGATACTGCTTTAACCCCTTTTTTCCTGAACTCGTACTAACCATGCTTCTTGACACTCGTTACTAACCCCTGTTCTTGACACGTTTCTAAAACCCCTGCTTCTTGAACTGTTCTAACCACGCTTCTTGAACTCGTTACTAACCCCGCTTCCCATACTCGCTACTAACCAAGCTTTTTGACACTCGTTTCTAACCTCGCTTTTTGACACTCGTTACTAAACTGCTTCTTGACACTCGTTATAACCTCGCTTCCCGTATCGCTCTAACCCCTGCTTCTTGACACTCGTTAACCCCCTTTTTCTTGACACCGTTACAACCCCTGCTTTGACACTCGTTCTAAAATCTGCTTCTTGACACTAGTTAAACCCCTGTTTTGACACTCGTTAAAACATGCTTTTGATACTCGTTACAAAAAACTGCTTTTTGCACCGTTACTAAAATTGCTTCCTGATACTCGCTCTAACCATGCTTTTGACACTCGTTACAACCTCTGCTTCCTGATACTCGCTACTAACCCTTCTTTTGACATCGTTTTTAACCTCTGCTTCTTGACACTCGTACAACCGCTTCCCTTTCTCGCTACTAACCATGCTTCCCGACACTCTTTCTAACCCCTTTCTTCCTGATTCTGTTTTAACCAGCTTCTTTACACTCGTTACTAACCCCGCTTCCTGATACTCGTTACTAAACATGCTTTTTCAATCGTTACTAACCCCTGCTTCTTTTACATGTTACTAACCTCTGTTTGATACTCGTTATAACATGCTTCTTGACACTCGTTAATAACCCCTGCTTCCTGAACTCGTTTTAAAACCCCTGCTTCTTGACACTCGTTACTAACCATGCTTCTTGACACTCGTTTTAACCATGCTTCTTTACACTCGTTTCTAACATTGTTCCCGTACTCGCTACTAACCCTGCTTCTTGACACCGTTTCTAAACAAGTTCTGCATCGTTCTAACCTCTGTTCTTGACACTCGTTTTAACCTCGCCTTTTTTGCACTCGCTACTAAACCCCGCTTCTTTACACTCGTTACTAACTCTGCTTTTTGACACTCGTTTCTAAACCCCTGCTTCTTTACACTCGTTTCAACCCTGCTTCCTGTACCCTTACAACCCCTGCTTCTTGACACTCGTTTAACCTCTGTTCTTGCACTCGTTACTAAAAACTGCTTTTGACACCCCTTACTAACCTTGCTTCCGATACTCGTACTAACCCCTGCTTCCGATTCGCTCTAACACTGTTCCCGATACTCGTATAACCTTTCTTCTTTACACTCGCTATAACCTGCTTCTTGACCTCGTTACAACCTCTGCTTCTTGACATCGTTACTAACCCCTGCTTCCATATGCTACTAACCTCGATCCTGTACTCGCTATAACCTTGCTTCTTGCATCGTTACTAACCCCTGCTTTTGACCCTTCTACCTCGCTTCTATATCGCTATAAAAATGCTTCTTGCAATCGTTATAACCTCTGCTTTTTGAACCCCGTTTCTAACCCTGTTATGATACTCGCTACTAACCACTCCTTGAAAACGTTTCTAACCCCTTTTTCTTGAACTCGTTATAACCTTGTTCCCGATACTCGTACTAACCACGCTTCTTGAAATCTTTACTAACCCCTGCTTCTTGACACTCGTTATAACCCCGTTTTTTGACACTGTTACTAACCCTGCTTCCCGATATCCTACTAACCACTGCTTTTGACACCCTTTCTAACCTTGCTTTTGATACTGTTTCTAACCTCTGCTTCTTGACACTCGTTATAAACCCCTGCTTCTGATACCGTTACTACCTTGTTATTTACATCGCACTAAAACCCCTGCTTTTTGACACTCGTTACTAACCCCTGCTTCTTACATCTTACTAACCCCTGCTTCTTGCATCGTTACTAACCCCTGCTTTTGACACTCGTTTCAATCTGCTTCCTTTATCGTTATAACCTCTGCTTCTTGCATCGTTACTAACCCTGCTTTTTGACACTCGTTATTAACCCCTGCTTTTGACACCGGGTTTCTAACACTGCTTCTTGCACTCGTTTTAACCATGCTTCTTGCATCGTTTTAACACGCTTCTTTACCTCGTTTTAACCATGCTTCTTACCCTTTTCTTTTTTCAAACCACTGCTTTTGACACTCTTCTAACCCTGCTTCTTGACACTCGTTTTAACCCCTGCTTTTGACACTGTTACAACCCCTGCTTCTTATACTCGTTCTAAACCCTACTTCTTGACACTCGTTACTAAACCCCTGCTTTGAATCGTTTTAACCCCGCTTCTTTACATAGTTTCTAACCCTGCTTCTTGCACTCGTTCTAACCCCTGCTTCCCGACACTCGTTACTAACCACTGCTTCTTGAACCGTTATAAACCCCTGCTTTTTGACACTCGTTACTACCCCTGCTTCCCGATACTCGCTACTAACCCCCGTTCTTTTACACTCGTTACTAACCCCTGTTCTTGAACCCTTACTAACCACTGATCCTGAACTCGCACTAATCATGCTTTTTGACATGTTATAAAACTGCTTCCCGATACCGTACAACCTTTTCTTTCCGATATCGCACAACCCCTGCTTCTTTACACTCGTTACTAACCTTGTTTTTGACACCGTTACTAACCCTGCTTCTTTACACTCGTACTAACCTCTGCTTCTTGCATCGTCTAACCCCTGTTTTTGACACTCGTTTCTAACCCTGCTTCCCGATACCGCTACTAACCACTGCTTCTTTCACTCGTTACTAACCATGCTTCTTGACACTCGTTTTAAAACCTCTGCTTCTTACACTCGTTACTAACCTCAGCTCCTGATACTCGTACAACCCCTGTTTTGCCCTCGTTACTAAACACTGCTTCCTGATACTCGCTACTACCTTTTTCTTCCTGATACTCGCTACTAACCCCCTCTTTTGAACTGTTATAACCTTGCTTCCTTATACTCGCTCTAACCACTCTTCTTGACACTCGTTACTAACTTGCTTCTTGACACTCGTTACAACCCCAATGCTTTTGACATCGTTACTAACCCCTGTTTTCCCGATACTCGCTACTAACCCCTGCTTCTTACACTCGTTATACCATGCTTTGACACCCTTATAACCCCTGTTCTTTAACTCGTTACTAACCCCAGCTTCCCGATACTCGTACTAAACCCTGTTTTGACATCGTACTAAACTCTGCTTCCTGATACTCGCTACTAAAATGCTTCTTGACATCGTTACACCACTGCTTTTTGACCTCGTTCTAAAAACTGCTTTTTGACATCGCTTAAAACCCCGCTTCCGATACTCGCACTAACCACTGTTTTGACACTCGTTCTAACCCCTGCTTCTTGCACTCGTTTTTAACCCTTGCTTTTGACCCGTTACTAACACTGCTTCTTGACACTCGTTACTAAAACCCTGCTTCTTTACCTCGTTACTAAACCCCCGCTTCTTGACACTCGTTCTAACCTCGCTTCTGATACCTTTAAAAAATGCTTTTTGACCCGTTACTAACCCTGCTTCGCATGTTAACCCCCTGCTTCTTGACACCGTTACTAACCCCTGCTTCTTGACCTGTTACAACCCCTGCCTTTTTGACATCTTACTAACCCCTGCTTCTTGACACTCGTTACTAAACCCCTGTTCTTACACCGTTACTAACCACTGCTTCTTGACATCGTTATAACCATGCTTTTTGACATGGGTTTCTAACCACTTTTCTTCTTTAACTCGTTACTAACCCCTGCTTTTTGAAATGTTTAAAAATGCTTCTTGACACTCGTTACTAACCTCGCTTCCCGATACTCGCTACAAAACCCCTGCTTCTTGACTCTCGTTACTAACCTTGCTTCTTGACATCGTTATAACCCCTGCACCCGTATCGCTAATACCCCTGCTTTGACACCGTTTTCTAATCACGTTCCCGTATCGCTATAACCTCTCTTCCTGATACTCGTACTAACCCCTGTTTTGAAACCTTTTTATACCCCTGTTCTTGACACTCGTACTAACCCCTGCTTCTTGACACTCGTTACTAACCACTGCTTTTTTGACACTCGTTACTAACCCAGTTCTTGACATGTTATAACCTCTGCTTCCCCGATCCGCTAAACCACTGCTTCTTGACGCTCGTTACTAACCCCTGCTTTTTGAAAACGTTACTAACCCCTGTTCTTGACACCGTTTTTCTAACCTTGCTTCCCGTACCGTACTAACCCTGCTTTTGCCTCTTATAACCACTGCTTCTTGACACTCGTTACAACCTGCTTTTTGACACTCGTTATAACCCCTGCTTCCTGATACTCGCTTACCATGCTTTTTTGACATCGTTACTAACCTCTGCTTCTTGAACTCGTTACTAACCACTCTTCTTGCCTCGTTATAACCCCTTTTCTTCTTTACACTCGTTACTAACCCCGCTTCTTGACATCGTTACTAAACCCCTTTTCTTCTTGACCTAGTTTCTAACCCTGCTTCTTGACACTCGTTACTAAACTGTTCTTGTACTCTTACTAACCCCTGTTCTTTACACTCGTTACAACCCCTTTCTTCCCATACCCCTACTAACCCCCTTCTTGACACTCGTTACAACCTCTACTTCTTGACACTCGTTACTAACTTGCTCTTGACACTCGTACAAAATTGCTTTTCCCGATACTCCTATAACCACTGCTTCCCACATCGTTACTAAACCTCTGCTTCCTGATCTCGTTACTAACCCCTGCCTTGACACTCGTTTTCTAACCTTGTTCCTGATACTCGTTTCTAACATGTTTTTGACACTCTTTCTAACCCCTGTTTTGCATCGTTACTAAC
Source organism: Cherax quadricarinatus (assembly GCF_026875155.1). Classification (NCBI taxonomy): domain Eukaryota; kingdom Metazoa; phylum Arthropoda; class Malacostraca; order Decapoda; family Parastacidae; genus Cherax; species Cherax quadricarinatus. The sequence goes on from NC_069404.1 coordinate 65,947,996, forward strand.
CCCTGCTCCTGATACTCGTTCTAAAACTGCTTCTTTACACTCGTTACAACCTTGCTCCTGATACTCGTTACTAAACCCCTGCTTCTTGACACTCTTACTAAACACTGCTTTTTGAACTCGTTACTAACCCTGCTTCTTGACACTCGTTTCTAACATCTGCTTCCTGTACTCGCTACTAACCCCTGCTTCTTGACACTCGTTACAACCATGCTTCTTGCATGTTACAACCCCTGCTTTGACCCTGTTATAACCCCTTTCTTTTGCATGTTACTAACCCCTGTTCTTGAACTCGTTTCTAACCCTGCTTCCTGATACTCTTACTAAAATTGTTCTTGACACCCTTTTCTAACCCCTGCTTCTTGAAATCGTTTTCAAACCCTGTTCTTGACACCGTTATAACCTAGCTTCCCGATATCGCTACTAACCTTGTTTCCGATCTCGTATAACAACTGCTTCCGATATCGATAACCACTCTTTTGGACACTCGTTATAAACCTCTGTTTTGACACTCGTTACTAAACCTGCTTTTTTGCACTCGTTACTAAACCACTGCTTCTTGAAAATCGTTCTACCCTGCTTCTTGACACTCGTTTTTAACCCCTTTTTTTTCTTGACACTCGTTACAACCCCTGCTTCCCGATTTCGCTACAACCCCCCTGTTCTTGACACTCGTTTTTAACCTTGCTTCTGCATCGTTCTAACCTCGCTTCCTGTATCGTACTAACCATGCTTCTTTACCTCGTTACTAACCCCTTTCTTCTTACACTCGTTACTAACCCGTGCTTTTTGCATCGTTTTTAACCACTGTTTTTGACACTCGTTATAACCCCTGCTTCTTGACACTTTACTAAACCCCGCTTCCCGATACTCGTACAAAACCCCGCTTCTTACATCGTTCAACCTTGCTTTCTGATACTCGTACTAACCTTGTTCTTGACATCGTTCTCCCTTTGTTCCCGATACCGTTACTAACCGGTTCTTGACACTGTTCTAACCACTGCTTTTTGACATCGTTCTAACCCCTGCTTCTTACATCGTTTAACATCTTTCTTCTGTACTCCCCTTTAAAACGCTTCTTGACACTCGTTACTAACCCCTGCTTCTTGACACTCGTTACTAACCCCCGTTTTTGACATCTTACTAAACCCCTGTTTTGACACTCGTTACTAAACCCCGCTTTTGAACCTTTCAACCCCTGCTTCCGTACTCGTTACAACCTTGCTTCTTGAATCTTATAACCCCCTGCTTCTTGCACTCGTTTCTAACCCCTGCTTTTTGACACCGTTCTAAACCCTTGTTCCCCATACTCGTCTAACCCCGCTTCTGATACTCGTATAACAATGTTCCTGTACTCGACTAACACTGCTTTTTGACCCGTTACTAAACCCTTTCTTCTTTACATCGTTATAACCTCTGCTTCTTTAATCGTTTCTAACCCCGCTTTTGCACTCGTTACTAACCCCTTTCTTTTGACACTCGTTTCTAACCCTGCTTTTTTGACATCGTTACTAACCACTGCTTCTGATTTCGCTACTAACCATGCTTCTTGAAATGTTACAACCCCTGCTTCTTGACACCGTTTTTAACCCTCTTTTTGAACCGCTACTAACCACTGCTTTTTTTTTCACTCGTTACTACCTCTGCTTTTGACATCGTTATAAAACCCGTCTTTTTGACACTTTACTAACCCCGCTTTTGACACTCGTTTACAACCCCTGCTTTGACACTCTTTCTAACCTCTGCTTCCCGTATCGTCTAAACCCCTGCTTCTTGCACTCGTTACTAACCCCTGCTTTTGTATCGTTTTCTAACCTTGCTTTTTGACACTCTTACTAATTGCTTCCCGATCTCGTTTAACCTTGCTTTTTGACACTCGCTACTAACCTCTGTTTTGACACTCGTTTCTAACCTTGCTTCTTGACACTCGTTACTAACCTTGCTTTTGACACTCGTTACTAAACATGCTTCTTGACACTCGTTTCAACCCCTTTCTTCTGATACTCGTTTCTAACCTGCTTCTTGACACTCGTTTAACCCCTGTTCTGGGCATCGTTACTACCTTGCTTTTTGACACTCGTTTCTAAAACTGCTTTTTGACATCGTTACTAACCACTGCTTCTTTTCACTCTTACTAACCACTGCTTTTGACACTCGTTTCTAACAAGCTCTTGACCTCGTTCTACCCCTGCTTCTTGACATCGTTACTAACCCCTGCTTTCTTGACACTCTTACTAACCACTGCTTCTTGACACTCGTTTCAACCCTGCTTCTTGATACTGTTATAAACCCCGCTTTTGACACTCGTTAAACCACTGCTTCTTGACACTCGTTATAACACTGCTTCTTGAACTTTCTAACCATGCTTCTTGCATCGTTACTAACCACTGCTTCTGACATCGTTCTAACCACTCTTTTTGATATCGTTCTAAACCCCTGTTTTGACCTCGTTACTAAACCCGCTTTTCCCGTATCGCTACAACGACTGTTTTTGACACTCGTTACTAACCTCTGCTTTTTTACACTCGTTCTAACCACTGATCCCGATACTCGCTACTAACCACTGCTTCTTGACACTCGTTTTCTAAACACTGCTTTCTGTATCGCTACTAACCCCTTTCTTCTGATACTCGCTCTAAAACCCCTGCTTCTTGACATCGTTTCTAACCTTGCTTTTGACACTCGTTACTAACCCCTGCTTCTTTTCACCGTTATACCCCTGCTTCTTGACACTCGTTCTAACCACGCTTCTTGACACTCGTACTAACCTCTGCTTCCCGATACTCGTATAAAACCCCGCTTCTTGACACTCGTTCTAACCTCGCTTTTTTGACACTCTTACTAACCACTGCTTTTGCCTCGTTTTCTAACCTTGCTTCCCGATACTCGCTATAACATTTTTTTGACACTGTTATAACCATGCTTCTTTCACTCGTTACTAACCCTTTCTTCTTGACACCTTACAACTCGCTTCCTTTATATCGTACTAACACTGTTCTTGACACTCGTTACTACCCCGCTTCTTGACACTCGTTATAACCCTGCTTCTTGACACTCGTTACTAACCCCTTTCTTCTTTCACCGTTACTACCACTGCTTCTTGAACTCGGTATAACTCGCTTCTTTAAAGTTATAACATGCTTCTTGCACCGTTACTAACCACTGCTTCTTGTACTCGTTTTCCACTGCTTCTTTAATCGTTATAACCCCTGCTTCCCGATACTCGCTCTAAACCCCTGCTTCTTGACACCCGTTACTAACCCCTTTCTTCTTGCCTCGTTCTAACCTCTGCTTTTGACACTGCTTCTAACCTTGTTCCTATACCGCTACTAACCACTGTTTCCCGCATCGTTACAAAAATTGCTTATTGATATCGTTCAACCCCTGCTTTTGACACTCGTTACTAACCCCGCTTCGTACTCGTTAAACCACGCTTCTTGGGCATCTTCTAAAACCCTGCTTTGACCGCGTTACAACCCCTGCTTCCTGAACCGTTAAACCCCTGCTTCTTGACATCGTTTTTAAAATCTGCTTCCGAACCGTTATAAAACCCTGTTTTGAACTCGTTTCTAACCACTGCTTTTGACACTCGTTACAACCCCCGCTTCTTTACACTCGTTATAAAATTTCTTTTGATACCCCTACTAACCATGTTCTTGACCTCGTTCTAACCCCTGCTTCTTGCACTCGTTACTAACCTCTGCTTCTTGACACTCGTTTTCTAACCTCTGCTTTTTGACACTCGTTAACCTCTGCTTCTTGACACTCGTTTTTAACCTTGCTTTTGACACTCGTTTTTAAACCATGCTTCTTTACATCGTTACTAACTCTGCTTTGATACTCTTACAACTCTGCTTCTTTACACTCGTTACTAACCTCTGCTTCTTTTCACCGTTACAAAAAACTTTCTTGCACTCGTTACTAACCTCTGCTTCCCCATACCGCTATAACCCTGCTTCCTGAAATCCTACTAACCCCTGCTTCCTGAACTCGCTACACCTTGTTCTTGACACTCGTTACTAAACCCCTGCTTTTGCACTCGTTTACAACCTCTGCTTCTTTACACTCGTTAAAACCTCTGTTTTTTGCACTCGTTATAACCTTGCTCTTGACACCTTTAAACCACTGCTTCTGATATCCCTACTACCACTGCTTTTTGCACTCGTTCTAACCCCTGTTCTTGACATCGTTATAACCTTGCTTCTTTACCTGTTCAACCCCCTGCTTCCCGATCTTCGATACCACGCTTCTGACACTGTTACTAACCTCTGCTTTTTGACACTCGTTTTCTAACCTCTGCTTCCTGATATCGCTCTAACCATGCTTTTGACATGTTTTAAACCTCTGCTTTTTGACACTGATAACCGTGTTCTTGACACTCGTTCTAACCCCTGCTTTTGACACTCGTTACTAACCATGCTTTTGACACTGTTACTAACCTCTGCTTCGATACTCGTACTAACCACTGCTTTTTGACACCGATACTAACCCCGCTTTGTACTCTTTAACCTCTCTTTTTGATACTCGTTACTAACCTTGTTCCGATACTCGTTACTAACCCCTGCTTTTGCACTGCTACTAACCCCTGTTCGACCCTCGTTTTCTACCTCTGTTCTTTGGGGCACTCGTTTCTACCTTGTTCCTGACCTCGTTACTAACCCCTGTTCTTGACCTCGTTACAACCCCTGCTTCCCGATTCGTTCTAAACCCCTGCTTCTTGACCTCGTTCTAACCCCTGCTTTTTGACACCGTTACTAAAACCCCGCTTTTTGACCTCTTTCAACCTCTGCTTCCTATCTCGTTACTAACCCCTGCTTCTTGCACTCGTACTAACCCCTGCTTCCTGATACCCCTACTAACCATGCTTTTTTGACACTCGTTACTAACCCCTGCTTCTTGACACCGTTACTAAACCCTTTCTTCTTGACACCGTTACTAACCTCTGCTTTTTGACACTCGTTACAACCCCTGTTCCTCATACCGCTACTAACCCCTGTTCTTGTACTCGTTTTCTAACCTGTTCTTGACACTCGTTATAAACCCCTGCTTCCTGATACTCGCTTAACCACGCTTCTTGACACTCTTACTAACCCCTGCTTCTTGACACTCGTTACAACCTCTGCTTCTTGACACCGTTACTAAAACCCCTGCTTCTTGACCTCTTATAACCCCTGATTCCCGATACTCGTTTTCTAACCATGCTTCTTGACACTCGTTACAACCTTGCTTCTTGACATCGTTACTAAACCCCTTTTCCTGATTCGTTACTAAACCCCTTTCTTCTTGACACTCGTTACTAACCTTGCTTCTTGACCTTTGTTTTTAACCACTGCTTTCCCGATACTCGTTACTAACCCTGCTTCTTGAACCCCGTTTTAACCCCTGCTTTTGACACTCGTTACAACACTGCTTCCTGTATCGTTTTCTAACCCCTGCTTTGACACTCTTATAACCACTGCTTCTTGACATCGTTTTTAACCACTTCTTCCTGTTCGCACTAACCCCTGCTTTTGACAACCCTTATACCTCTGCTTCCTGATGCTCGCTCTACCCCTGCTTCTTGGCACTCGTTACTAACCTTTGCTTCTTGACACTCGTTTCTAACCTCTGCTTCCTGTACCGCTACTAACCCGCTTCTTGACCTCGTTACTAACCCCTGCTTCTTGACATCGTTTTCTAACCTCTGCTTCCCGATACCGCTCTAACCCCGCTCTTGACATCGTTACTAATCTGCTTCTTGACACTCGTTAAACCCTTTCTTGACATCGTTATAACCAGCTTCACCCGTTACTTAAACCCCTGCTTCTTGACACTCGTTTCTAACTTGCTTCCCGTACTCGCTACTAACCACTGCTTCTTGCACCGCACTAACCCCTGCTTCTTACACTCGTTATAACCACTGTTCTTGACACTCGTTTCAAAACCCTGTTCCCGCACTGTATAACCCCTGCTTCTTTCACCGTTTTCAACCTCTGCTTCCTGATACTCGCTACTAAACCCCTGCTTTGACATCGTTATACCCACGCTTCCCGACACCGTTTTAACCACTGCTTTTTGACACTCGTTACTAATCTTGCTTCCTGATACTCGCTCTAAACCCTGCTCTGACACTGTTACTAACCCCTGTTTTGACATCGTTACTAACCCCCTGCTTTTTGACACTCGTTTTAAACCACTGTTCTTGCACCGTTCTAACCCTGCTTTTTGCACTCGTTTTTAAACCCCTGCTTCTTAAAACTCGTTCTAACCCTTTCTTCCCGTACTCGCTACTAACACTTTCTTTACACTCGTTTTCTAACCCCTGCTTCCTGACATGTTACTACTCTGCTTCCTGAACCGTTACAACCTCTGCTTTCCTGACACTCGTTATCACCTTGTTTTGACACTCGTTACCCTCGCTTCCCGATACCGTACTAACCAGCTTTTTTGGCACTCGTTTTCTAACCACTGCTTCCCATACCGCTACTAACCATGCTTCTTGACCTCGTTCTAAACCCCCCCCCCCCACCCCCCCCCCCCAAACCCCCACCCCCCCCCCCCCCCCCACCACCCACCCCCCCCCCCCCCCCCCCCCCAAAAAACCTGCTTCTTTAATCGTTTCTAACCCCTGTTCTTGACACTCGTTACTAAACCCCGCTTCCTGAATCGTTACTAACCACTGCTTCTTGCACTCGTTCTAACCCTTTTTCTTTAACTCGTTACTAACCCGCTTCTGAACCGTACTAACCGTTCTTGACATCGTTCTAACCTTGCTTCCTGACACTCGTTACTACCTTTTTCCTGAATCGTACTAACCATGTTCTTGAACTGTTACTAACCACTGCTTTTTGGACCTCGTTACTAACCCCCTGCTTCTTACACCGTTACTAAACCCTGCTTCTTTCACTCGTTACTAACCCCTGCTTCCCCGAACTCGCTACTAACCCCTGCTTCTTGACACTCGTTATAACTTGCTTCCTTTACTCCCCCCCCTAAAAACCCCGTTTTTGCCCCCCCCGCCTGAAACCGATAACTTTTTCTTACATTTTTCCCTGTTCGGACATGTTTCCCACGCTTTTTGAAAACAAACGTTTTTGAACTGACTAAAGGTTTTGAATTTATAATTCTTTTTTAAAATTTTTAAATTTTTTAAATTTTTATAAATTGTTTAAATTTTGAAACAGCCAAAACCCACCCAAACCTCTGCTTTTGAATTTACTAACCTTGCCGACATCTTAAACCTCTCCCCTTGACACAAACCCCCTGTTTTTTCCCTTTGTAAAACGCTTTTGAAAGGCTACCCCTTTCCTATCCGCATAACCCGCCTTACAGTTTTTAACCCTTTCCTTTAAATCGCAAGCTTTTGAAAATTTTTAATTTTTTTTTATATTAAAATTTTTAATTTATAAATTTTTTTTTTCGAAAAAAAGGGAAAGAAACCGCCTTGGGATGTTTTAAAAACCCCGCCCTTTTTTATCTTCAACCTCCTTTTTGCCCTCGTTCTCCCCTTTCTTTTGCTGTTTTCCTTTTGCTTCCTGTCTGCTTCCCCTGCTTCTCCTCTTCTCCTTTTTTAATTTCCCCCAACCCCCCCAATTTGCCCCTCCCTTTTTGTTTTTTTAAATTTTTTTTTCATTTTTTTTTTATTTTTAAATTAAAAATTTTTTTTTAAAAAAAAAAAGGGCAAACCCCGGGGTTACCCTGGCCCCCCCTTTAAAAGTTTTTTTTTTATTTAAATTTTTTTAATTTTAATTTATTAAAATTTTAAAAATTATTTTATTTTTTAAACCCCCAAAAGGTTAAAAAAAACCGCTTTTTTTAAAAATTTTTCCCCAAAATTTTTAAAAAAATTTAAATTTTTTAATTTAAAAAAAGGGGGAAAAAAAGGGCCCCCGGGAGAAATTTGAAAAGGTTTAAAAGCCCCCAAACTTTTCACCCTTTTCCCCCGCTGTCGCCCACTTTTTTTCCGGTTTTCCAGGGGCCCCCTTTTTTTTTTTTTTTTTCTTTTTTTTTTTTTTTTTTTTTTTTTAAAATTTTTAAAATTTTTTTTTTGAAAAAGGGAAGAAAAAAAGGGGGGGGGCGCCCCAAATTTTTAAAAAGGAAAATTTTTAAATTGAAATTTCTCCTTTTTTAAAAATCTTTTAATTTTTTCCCCTTTTTCCCTTTTTTTGTTTGTCTTCTTCCTTTCCTTTTTCCCTTCCTTCTCCCTTTCCCCTTTTTTCTTGTTTATCCCTTCCTTCTTCCCCCCCTTTTTTTTTTTCTTCTTTCCGTTCTCTTTCCCTTTTTCCCTTTTTTATAAACCCCCTTTTCCGGGTTTTTTTCCCTGTTTGGCCACCCCTTCTTTTAACCCCCTTCCCTTTTTAAAATGTTTACCACTCCTTCTTTTCCCCCCCCTTTCCCTTCTACCCCTTCTTAATGTTTAAACCCCTTTTTTAACCTTTTTCCCCGTTTTGCCCCTTTTAAACCCCCTTTTTTCCGTTTAAACCCCCCCTTTTTCTCTCCATGCTTTTTAACTGTTCTAAACCTCTGGCCCTTTTCTTTTCCCCATCCCTGGGTTCTGGTTTTCACCCCCGCCCTTTATCCCGTCTTCTCCCTTTACAAACCACTGCTTCTTGACACTCGTTACTAACCACTGCTTCTTGACACTCGTTACTAACCTCTGCTTCCTGATACTCGCTACTAACCACTGCTTCTTGACACTCGTTACTAACCACTGCTTCTTGACACTCGTTACTAACCTCTGCTTCCTGACACTCGTTACTAACCTCTGCTTCCTGACACTCGTTACTAACCTCTGCTTCCTGACACTCGTTACTAACCTCTGCTTCCTGACACTCGTTACTAACCTCTGCTTCCTGACACTCGTTACTCACCTCTGCTTCCTGACACTCGTTACTCACCTCTGCTTCCTGACACTCGTTATATAACCTCTGCTTCCTGACACTCGTTACTCACCTCTGCTTCCTGACACTCGTTACTCACCTCTGCTTCCTGACACTCGTTATTAACCTCTGCTTCCTGACACTCGTTACTCACCTCTGCTTCCTGACACTCGTTACTCACACAAGGCTTCTTTTAATAAGGTTACTCACACAAGGCTTTTCTTAATAAGATTACTTACACAAGGCTTCTTTTATTAAGGTTACTTACACAAGGCTTCTTTTAATAAGATTACTTACACAAGGCTTCTTTTATTAAGGTTACTTACACAAGGCTTCTTTTAATAAGGTTACTTATACAAGGCTTCTTTTAATGAGGTTACTTACACAAGGTTTCTTTTAATAAGGTTACTCACACAAGGCTTCTTTTAATAAGGTTACTCACACAAGGTAAATTTAAAGAGGTTTCTGAGAAGCCTTCTGATGGGTAGTAGACAACGTCAGGTTGAGTATAAACAACAATATAATATCACTAACATTGATAACTTCACATTCGTCATTAATTTACGTTTTATGATCGCAAATCTTGGTTTAAGTTTTAGCTGAATGAACAAGTGAAGGAAAAATATGAATAAAATTTCTTTGTCTATTAATTTCATTCATTCAACGAATAAGAAATAGATTCCACGCCCGAGCAATTTTTAAACACACACACACACACACACACACACACACACACACACACACACACACACACACACACACACACACACACACACACACACACACACACACACACACACACATTATATATATATATATATATATATATATATATATATATATATATACATCCATATAATATTATATTATGTACGTGAAAACCATGCTCCGGGTGATAAGCAATATTTTCTGCCTTGCAAAAAAGATTCGGCCATGCCTGAAACATGCAAAAATTTTCTCCCAACACGAGTCTCGTAACTCAAAAATTGTATTGCATAAGCTGTGCACGTTTATGTAAGCCACTTATAACTTGTGATATCATTAGCAATTCCGCATGTTTTCCCAGAGAATGAGGCTGCAGCAGCCTCCTGCTGGCACTGTGACGGGATTTACTGTACCCATTTAAATATTCAAGCAATATGAGCCTTTTAACATCAAAACAGCAGCAAATGTTTATGGGTTAATTTTGTGATAATGTTAGTAATAATGTTGATAATAATAATACCAAGATTAATAAGAAAAATAATAATATTAATAATAATTGTAATAATAATAATAATAATAATAATAATAATAATAATAATAATAATATAATAATAATAATATTAAATGGATAAATAATAATTATGATACTAATAAATTAATAAATAAATAAATATCAATAATAAGATTAATAATAATATATAATAATAATAATAATATAATAATAATAATAATAATAATAATAATAATAATAATAATAATAAATACTAATAATCGTTATAAACACTAAGAGTATACTTTAACCCCTATATTAGGGATTACATTGTCACCATATATCTTGCTAAACGTCTTGAAGTAAACAAACACAAGTCTAAATAGATTGTGTAAACACAGACACTTACATTTATTTTCATAAACCGCTTGAACTGCATCTCTACAGACAATAAGAACATTTTATCATTACTAGGAAGTTGTATACATATGCTAATATACATATTAAAGTTCTCACAGCAAGTTAATCACTAGATATCTCTTACGAAAACGAACTGCAATGGAAACTTTCTGAAGAAGGAACTTTTCGCTTAACAGACCATCTTCATACATATATATATATATATATATATATATATATATATATATATATATATATATATATATATATATATATATATATATATATATATATATATATATATATATTTATATATATATATATATATATATATATATATATATTATATTATATATATAATAGCATACAGTGTGAAAATTATTATTTTATTTTTATTATCACACTGGCCGATTCCCACCAAGGCAGGGTGGCCTGAAAAAGAAAAACTTTCACCATCATTCACTCCATCACTGTCTTGCCAGAAGGGTGCTTTACACTACAATTTTTAAACTGCAACATTAACACCCCTCCTTCAGAGTGCAGGCACTGTACTTCCCATCTCCAGGACTCAAGTCCGGCCTGCCGGTTTCCCTGAACCCCTTCATAAATGTTACTTTGCTCACACTCCAACAGCACGTCAAGTATTAAAAACCATTTGTCTTCATTTACTCCTATCAAACACGCTCAAGCATGCCCGCTGGAAGTCCAAGCCCCTCGCACACAAAACCTCCTTTACCCCCTCCCTCCAACCTTTCCTAGGCCGACCCGTACCCAACCTTCCTTCCACTACAGACTGATACACTCTTGAAGTCATTCTGTTTCGCTCCATTCTCTCTACATGTCCGAACCACCTCAACAACCCTTCCTCAGCCCTCTAGACAACAGTTTTGGCAATCCCGCACCTCCTTCTAAATTCCAAACTACGAATTCTCTGCATTATATTCACACCACACATTGCCCTCAGACATGACATCTCCACTGCCTCCAGCCTTCTCCTCGCTGCAACATTCATCACCCATGCTTCACACCCACATAAGAGCGTTGGTAAAACTATACTCTCATACATTCCCCTCTTTGCCTCCAAGGACAAAGTTCTTTGTCTCCACAGACTCCTAAGTGCACCGCTCATCCTTTTCCCCTCATCAGTTCTATAATTCATCTCATTATTATTATTATTGTTATATGAGTAAATTACCTACAGGAGATTTAGAGTGTATTACCTGAATTATTTCCTGCAAGTAATTTGGGTGAGGTAAGTGGGTCTTAAATCACAGTAGGTCACTGAACTGCAACTCCTTCGACTGCCCACTTCTTCACCACTCTCACAAAAAGGTAGACCTGACATTAAATTAATAATTATAATATTAAAACCAGCTACTCTGGTAATTAAAGTTATATGGACTGTATGTTATTTTGGTTTACTTGGTGGGTGCACAGAATATTCATTACTAACACTTACCATTCAATTACTGTAGACGGATCACACCACAACACCTGCGTAATACCTAGACCCTACAGTGGCCAGCTGAGATCTAAATACAAGGACTAATATTGTGCTTCCTGTGAGTGATGTTCGCACAGTCTCCTTATTTTCCACCATCAACACGGAATTCTTGAAGTCCCGCAAATTTCCTGTCCCAGGAGACACAAACACGGGTTCCTATTACAAATTCACGCCGATACAACTCAATTTGGCCTCCAAGAACGCCTGATTACATTGCACAATTAAAGGACCAGTGTTCTCATTAAATTCAACATGGCGTCCCCCCCGGCGTCAGTCTCCGGCTATTCCACCCCCCCCCCCTCCCCTTCATTTAAAATTTCACGAAAGGGTCAAATCAGGATCATATTTTATTACACAATTATTGTATTATTCAAATTTACATATGCTGAATATAGGAAAATCCTAATTTTTCCACATACAGAATGATGTAGTAGCCAGGATAAGGCTTGTTCAACCTCCTGAACACTATGTGCTTCTTTACCCATTTATTGAGAAACAGAGATACCTGGAGTTTACCTGGAGAGAGTTCAGGGGGCAACGCCCCTGTGGCCCGGTCTGTGACCAGGCCTTACGGTGGATCAAAGCCTGATCAACCAGGCAGAACATTAACCAGTGAGATATATCAAGGTATCTCATTATTGAAAATAAGACATCAGACATTTTAAATATCCTATTTTTTTTTTGGGGGGGGGGGCAGAAGATTAAATATAAATTGTAAATATATCGTATATACAGAAGTACTCGAGTTAAGCTCACTGATACTTAGTTACTAGGTTGTATGTGTATTCGTATGAATTTGCGCTACGGTCCACAGGAGGGATGTGAGGTGCGCAGTAAACTGGTCCCATCCACTACAAAATCTAAATCTTCACTGGCAGTGAACAGATGTTATGCAGCCTTCGAGAAAGACCCTAATGCAGTCGATTAGATTTAAACTGAATTAACCAAACAAAAACAACAACATGAGCAATAACAACAACAACAACAACAACAAGAACAATAATAATAATAATAATAATAATAATAATAATAATAATAATAATAATATTATTATTTATATTATATTATTATTATTATTATTTTATTATTATTATTATTTTTTATTATTTATATTATTATTATTATTGTAAAATACTTATTTTCCCATTAGGACGAAAACATGGGAATACATATACAGTGGACCCCCGCATAGCGAACGCCTTGCATAGCGAACAATCCGCATAGCGAACGCTTTGTTCGCCAAAATTTTGCCCCGCCCTAGTGGAAAAAAAACCCGCTCAGCGACCTTCGTCCCGAGACGCGCCAAATTTTTTACCAGCCAGCCTCCCCGGGTAACATTCAAGCATACACTCGGAATATTTCGTATTATTACAGTGTTTTCGGTGCTGTTTCTGGAAAATAAGTGACCAGGGCCCCAAGAAAGCTTCTGTGCCAACCCTGTGGGAAAAAGGGTGAGAATTAGTATGGAAATTAAGAAAGATTTTGAAGGGTTTGGGGCTAACCCTGAGAAGCCCATCCAGTTGTGGAATCCATTGTGCCTACTTCAAAAATTAAGGGAAAAGTGTGCACAGTGGGTTGAAAAATGCAACCTTTATGGGTGAAAAATCACCCTGACCCCAGCTGTTGCAAGCCGTGCTGGTGACTATTTCAATGACAATGTTTATGGCCCATTTTAGACAAATGTAAAGGAACGGGAGGTTACAGAGCTCTATGGACAGATTTGTTGTGCGACAGAGGTCCAGTGACTCTGAAGCGGTCCTAGTGGCATTAAAAGAAGAAGGGGAAATAACCCGGAAAAGGACTTGCTACCTAAGTCCTAATGGAAGGGGATTCCCCCTTTTAAACACTAAACACTCTCTTTCCCTC
>NC_069404.1:65966814-66011814 GCF_026875155.1 Cherax quadricarinatus
ATTATTATACATCTTTCGTCTTTTCTTCACTACCGTCGGCTGTACGACACTCGATTCAGTCAGTATCTTTCACCACTGCCGCTCCTGAGATAAGAACAATATATATCATCATTATCCTCGTCCACCCGGGTTAACTACAGTCTCTACTGTTATATTTTTCTCAGGCAGCCTTGGTTAATTGTAATATCTCGAGAATATATTTTCTCGTTGACCTGTAAGTTTATGTAAAGTAAAAGGACACAAGTGCAACTAATGTGACATTTTTACTGTGGCAACGTTTTGCTCTCCAGGAGCTTTATCAAGCTCCTGGAGAGCGAAACGTTGTCACAATAAAAATTTCACAATAGTTGCACTTGTATCCTTTTACTTTACATATTGTCGGTAATTCTACCAACCTTATTACAAACTGTAAGTTTATGTACGATAGTGTATCCCATTCTACCGAGTTCTGGGATTATTGTTGAGAGGCTCAGTATACTGCTGAGCAGTGTAGTTGCTCACTGAGCAGTGTAGTTATTCACTGAAATCTGAGCAGTGTATTTCCTTGTCGTGTGTACAGCTCACTATATATTTGGCGGCATATTCTGGACATCAGTGAAAAGTAACTTGTTATGGCAAATATGAGACTTTGAATTGTAATATGATGTGTTTGGTGCTATAAATGTACGTAACAGTTAGTAAGATGTTGGGAACTATATGAGACAAGAATAAACATGTATAGAACAGTATGGGAAAGGTAATAAGGTGTTCAGAACTCTATGGGGAATACAATAAGGTAGGTATAAGTGTATGGAACAGGTGAGGAGGTGATAATTCACAGTAGCCACTCAGTGATTGATAAAAATACAGTTTACATAATGCAACGTGAATCGCTTCAGTTCAATAGTTATGAAGGGAAAAAAAAGTGACTTTACCGTATGTTGTCTGATTCACTGCCCTTGTGGCCCAACCCAGGAAAATATTATTGTCTTAGCTCCTGTCTTAATAAATTATATTTACAAAGAAAGGTGTATGTAACTCATACGAAGTTGCCTCGGACAGGTTACAGTATGCTGCATCCATAACAATGTTGCAGTATGCTGCATCCATAACAATGTTGCAGTATGCTGTATATATGATAATTTTACAGTATGCTGTATATATAACAGCGTTAAAGTATGCTGTATATATGATAATTTTACAGTATGCAGCATATATATAACAGTGTTACAGTATGGTGCATACAGTATGCTGTAACAGTGTTATATATATATATGCAGCATATATAACAGTGTTACAATATGCTTCATATATATAACTGTGTTACATTATGCTGCAGTATACTGTATTACAGTATACTGCATACATAACTATTACAGTATGCTGCATATTTAACAGTGTTACAGTATGCAGCATATATATAACTGTGTTACAGTATGCTGCATATATAACAGTGTTACAGTATGCTGCATATATAACAGTGTTACAGTATGCTGCATATATATAACTGTGTTACAGTATGCTGCATATATATAACTGTGTTACAGTATGCTGCATATATATATAAACTATGTTACAGTATGCTACATATATAACAATGTTAAAAATTTAATACCTGAAGCTATTACGTTCGTTTCATTTTTTCTCTTCAGCTGAGTACCATATACTAGCGGATCTTGTATTTTTGGGCACAAGGTAATTTGGATTATTACTGCTATTATTACAATCACAAATATGCGCTAAAAACCATTTTGGACAGACTTTTGTTTTGAATTGTACACTGATGAGGCTTTTTTTTTGTTTGTTTTGTTGCAAAAGTTGTGACTGGGCAGTTTAAGTAGACGGATAAACAATGCCCGGAATATACTTCTTGTAATAATATTGGTAGAATTACCGACAATATGTTGGATAAAAGGACACATGTGCAGCCAATGTGACATTTTATTGTGGTGACGTTTCGCTCTCCAGGAGCTTTGTCTAGGTTGATAAAGCACCTGGAGAGCGAAACGTTAGCACAATATAATGTCGCTTTAGTTGCACATGTGTCCTTTTACCTAATATACTCTTTTGATTTGGTCAGAATAGGACGTTAAATGGTAAATAATTGGCCTAATCTGGAGATTTATAGTGCACTGTGAAATCCCTCTAATTGTAGGTATAACTCATACCACGGGGGGGGGGGGGTTGAACCCGCGGTCAGAGAGTCTCAAAACTCCAGATCACGGGTTCAAACCTCACCCGTGGTATGGTTTGTTTGTAATCGTGTCATTACGATTTCGTGAGTCCTATTATGGGTATATCTTGGTAGGATTCCTGGTCATCTTTTTCTTTATTTACTGCAGGTTATGAGCTGGGAAATAGATTAATTAAATTCTCCAAGAAAATGTGAAATGGTTTCTATTTTCTCATCTCTCCGCTGGTTGTCCCCTTCCCCCTCCATTCCTCGGTTTCCCCCTTTATTTCCCCATTTGCCCTTCTCTCTCCCCCTCTTTCATTATCCTATCTACGCTTCTCTCTCATTTCCTTCACCTTTACAACAGCGTCATAACATTATTAAATTTGCATGGGAGCACTGG
Source organism: Cherax quadricarinatus (assembly GCF_026875155.1). NCBI lineage: Eukaryota > Metazoa > Arthropoda > Malacostraca > Decapoda > Parastacidae > Cherax > Cherax quadricarinatus. The sequence continues at coordinate 65,969,370 of NC_069404.1, forward strand.
CAGCCACCGCTCTGATAGGACTGTAAGAGAAAGAGAAAGAGAGAGAGTCAGAGACAAAGGGACAGACGGAGAAAGAGCCAGATAGACAGAGAGAGAGAGAGAGAGAGAGAGAGAGAGAGAGAGAGAGAGAGAGAGAGAGAGAGAGAGAGAGAGAGAGAGAGAGAGAGAGAGAGAGAGGGAGGGAGACAGAGACAGTGACAGAGAGAGAGAGACGTTCAAACCATAGACATCAACACTACATTCTGACCTTCCTATCACTGATCCGGCAGCTCCCACTCGCTCACCCACCGCTCACCCACTACCACCACTACTAGCACTTCCTCCCCCACCACTCCACACCATTCCAATTTCACCCTCCATTACATGCCATTGCTAGTCAGAGTAAACACAAATAGGCAATTTTCTTACCTGGGTGGAGTTCTGACACCTGTAAAATGAAGGAAAATGTTGCTTATAGAATTCCACTAGTTGTTTTAGATAAAACAGAAACACATACAGGTAAGTGCAAACACAGACAGAAACACAAACACACACAAATATTTTAAAACTCTGACACATACAAACCACACAGACGCATACAAATATAAATGCAGACAAAAACACAGACACATTCAATTAATACAAACACAGACAGAAGCACATACACATACAAATAAATACAGATAACAGAAACATGGGCATATACTTATGAATACATATGAATACAGAGACAGACTCAAAGAGAGAGAGAGAGAGAGAGAGAGAGAGAGAGAGAGAGAGAGAGAGAGAGAGAGAGAGAGAGAGAGAGAGAGAGAGAGAGACAGAGAGAGAGCCTAGCGCAGTAACAGGCCAGTAGATAAAATGAGACAGATACATAGTCAGATAAATAGATAGACAGATAGATATAGATAGTTTGATAGACAGAGAATAAATGATTGAACACGAGAACGACTGAGGTAGGATAAACAAGGGCGAAACAAAATGTGATAGAGAAGAGTATGGAGGATAGTGCATAGGATGGTACGTAGGATAATGCATTAAAAAGTATAGAGAATAGTGCGAAGGATAGTGCGCTGAACAGTACAGAAGATAGTGCACTGAATAGTACAGAAGATAGTGCACTGAATAGTATGACTGACAGTTTAATGAATACTACAGAGGGTAGTGCAGAGGGTAGTGCAGAGGGTAGTACAGAGGGTAGTGCAGAGGGTAGTACAGAGGGTAGTGCAGAGGGAAGTACAGGGGGTAGTGCAGAGGGAAGTACAGGGGGGAGTGCAGAGGGTAGTACAGAGGGTAGTGCAGAGGGAAGTACAGAGGGTAGTGCAGAGGGAAGTACAGGGGGGAGTGCAGAGGGTAGTACAGAGGGTAGAACAGAGGGTATTGCAGAGGGAAGTACAGAGGGTAGTGCAGAAGGTAGAACAGAGGGTAGTACAGAGGGAAGTGCAGAGGGTAGTACAGAGGGTAGTACAGAGGGAAGTACAGAGGGTAGTACAGAGGGTAGAACAGAGGGTAGTGCAGAGGGAAGTACAGGGGGGAGTGCAGAGGGTAGAACAGAGGGTAGAACAGAGGGTAGTGCAGAGGGAATTACAGAGGGTAGTGCAGAAGGTAGAACAGAGGGTAGTGCATAGGGTAGTACACAGGGTAATACAGAGGGTAGTGCAGAGGGTAGTGCAGAGGGAAGCACAGAGGGTAGTACAGATGGTAGTGCAGAGGGTAGTACAGAGGGTAGTGCAGAGGGTAGTACAGAAAGTAGTAGAGAGGGTAGTACAGAGGGTAGTGCAGAGGGAAGTACAGAGGGTAGTACAGAGGGTAGTGCAGAAGGTAGTACAGAGGGTAGTACAGAGGGAAGTTCAGAGGGTAGTGCAGAGGGTAGTACAGAGGGTAGTACAGAGGGTAGTACAGAGGGTAGTGCAGAGGGAAGTACAGAGGGTAGTACAGAGGGTAGTGCATAGGGTAGTACACAGGGTAGTACAGAGGGTAGTGCAGAGGGTAGTGCAGAGGGAAGCACAGAGGGTAGTACAGATTATAGTGCAGAGGGCAGTACAGAGGGTAGTACGGAGGGTAGTACAGAGGGTAGTACAGAGGGAAGTACGGATGGTAGTACAGAGGGTAGCACAGGGGGTAGTGCAGAGGGTAGTACACAGGGTAGTACACAGGGTAGTACACAGGGTAGTACAGAGGGTAATACAGAGGGCAGTACAGAGGGTAGTGCAGAGGGTAGTACAGTGGGTAGTACAGAGGGTAGTACAGAGAACAGTACAGAGGGTAGTGCAGAGGGTAGTACAGACGGCACTGAATAGTACGACTGACAGTGTAATGAATACTACAGAGGGTAGTACAGAGGGTAGTACAGAGGGTAGTGCACAGGGTAGTACAGATGGTAGTTCAGAAGGTAGTACAGAGGGTAGTGCAGAGGCTAGTACAGAGGGTAGTGCAGAGGATAGTGCAGAGGATAGTACAGAAGGTAGTACAGAGGGTAGTGCAGAGGGTAGTACAGAGGGAAGTACAGAGGGTAGTACAGAGGGTAGTACAGAGGGTAGTGCAAAGGGTAGTGCAGAGGGTAGTACAGAGGGTAGTGCAGAGGGCAGTACAGAGGGTAATGAAGAGGGTAGTGCAGAGGGTAGTACAGAGGGTAGTGCAGAGGGTAGTACAGAGGGTAGTGCAGAGGGTAGTGCAGAGGGAAGTACAGAGGGTAGTACAGAGGGTAGTACAGAGGGTAGTACAGAGGGTAGTACGGAGGGTAGTACAGAGGGTAGTACAGAGGGAAGTACGGATGGTAGTACAGAGGGAAGTACAGGGGTGAGTGCAGAGGGTAGTACAGAGGGTAGAACAGAGGGTAGTGCAGAGGGAAGTACAGGGGGGAGTGCAGAAGTTAGTTCAGAGGGTAGTGCAGAGGGAAGTGCAGAGGGTAGTACAGAGGGTAGTACAGAGAGAAGTACAGAGGGTAGTACAGAGGGAATTACAGAGGGTAGTGCAGAAGGTAGAACAGAGGGTAGTACAGAGGGAAGTACAGAGGGTAGTGCAGAAGGTAGAACAGAGGGTAGTACAGAGGGAAGTGCAGAGGATAGTACAGAGGGTAGTACAGAGGGTAGTACAGAGGGTAGTACAGAGAGAAGTACAGAGGGTAGTACAGAGGGAATTACAGAGGGTAGTGCAGAAGGTAGAACAGAGGGTAGTACAGAGGGAAGTGCAGAGGGTAGTACAGAGGGTAGAACAGAGGGTAGTGCAGAGGGTAGTACAGAGGGTAGTACAGAGAGAAGTACAGAGGGTAGTGCAGAAGGTAGAACAGAGGGTAGTACAGAGGGAAGTGCAGAGGGTAGTACAGAGGGTAGTGCAGAGAGAAGTACAGAGGGTAGTACAGAGGGAATTACAGAGGGTAGTGCAGAAGGTAGAACAGAGGGTAGTACAGAAAGTAGTAGAGAGGGTAGTACAGAGGGTAGTGCAGAGGGAAGTACAGAGGGTAGTACAGAGGGTAGTACAGAGGGTAGTGCAGAGGGAAGTACAGAGGGTGGTACAGAGGGTAGTGCATAGGGTAGTACACAGGGTAGTACAGAGGGTAGTGCAGAGGGTAGTGCAGAGGGAAGCACAGAGGGTAGTACAGATGGTAGTGCAGAGGGTAGTACGGAGGGTAGTACAGAGGGTAGTACAGAGGGAAGTACGGATGGTAGTACAGGGGGTAGTACAGAGGGTAGTACAGAGGGTAGTACAGAGGGTAGTGCAGAGGGAAGTACAGAGGGTGGTACAGAGGGTGGTGCATAGGGTAGTACACAGGGTAATACAGAGGGTAGTGCAGAGGGTAGTGCAGAGGTAAGCACAGAGGGTAGTACAGATGGTAGTGCAGAGGGTAGTACAGAGGGTAGTACGGAGGGTAGTACAGAGGGTAGTACAGAGGGAAGTACGGATGGTAGTACAGAGGGTAGTACAGGGGGTAGTGCAGAGGGTAGTACACAGGGTAGTACACAGGGTAGTACACAGGGTAGTACAGAGGGTAGTACAGAGGGCAGTACAGAGGGTAGTGCAGAGGGTAGTACAGACGGCACTGAATAGTACGACTGACAGTGTAATGAATACTACAGAGGGTAGTACAGAGGGTAGTACAGAGGGTAGTGCAGAGGGTAGTACAGAGGGTAGTGCGGAGGGTAGTACAGAGGGTAGTGCAGAGGGTAGTGCAGAGGGTAGTGCAGAGGGTAGTGCAGAGGGTAGTGCAGAGGGTAGTACAGAGGGTAGTGCAGAGGGCAGTACAGAGGGTAATGCAGAGGGTAGTGCAGAGGGTAGTACAGACGGTAGTGCAGAGGGTAGTACAGAGCGTAGTGCAGAGGGTAGTGCAGAGGGAAGTACAGAGGGTAGTACAGAGGGTAGTACAGAGGGTAGTACAGAGCGTATTACAGAGGGTAGTACAGAGGGTAGTGCAGAGGGTAGTACAGAGGGAAGTGCAGAGGGTAGTGCAGAGGGTAGTGCAGAGGGTAGTGCAGAGGGTAGTGCAGAGGGTAGTGCAGAGGGTAGTACAGACGGTAGTGCAGAGGGTAGTACAGAGCGTAGTGCAGAGGGTAGTGCAGAGGGAAGTACAGAGGGTAGTACAGAGGGTAGTACAGAGGGTAGTACAGAGCGTATTACAGAGGGTAGTACAGAGGGTAGTGCAGAGGGTAGTACAGAGGGTAGTGCAGAGGGTAGTGCAGAGGGAAGTACAGAGGGAAGTACAGAGGGTAGTACAGAGGGTAGTACAGAGGGTAGTGCAGAGGGAAGTACAGAGGGAAGTACAGAGGGTAGTACAGAGGGTAGTACAGAGGGTAGTACAGAGGGTAGTGCAGAGGGTAGTACAGAGGGTAGTACATAGGGTAGTACAGAGGGTAGTACAGAGGGTAGTACAGAGGGTAGTACAGAGGGTAGTGCAGAGGGTAGTGCAGAGGGTAGTACAGAGGGTAGTGCAGAGGGTAGTGCAGAGGGTAGTACAGAGGGTAGTACACAGGGAAGTACAGAGGGTAGTGCAGAGGGTAGTACAGAGGGTAGTGCAGAGGTTAGTACAGAGGGTAGTACAGAGGGTAGTACAGAGTGTAGTGCAGAGGGTAGTACAGAGGGTAGTGCAAAGGGTAGTACAGAGGGTAGTACAGAGGGTAGTACAGAGGGTAGTACGGAGGGTAGTGCAGAGGGTAGTGCAGAGGGTAGTACAGAGGGTAGTGCAGAGGGTAGTGCAGAGGGTAGTACAGAGGGTAGTGCAGAGGTTAGTACGAAGGGTAGTACTCAGGGAAGTACAGAGGGTACTGCAGAGGGTAGTACAGAGGGTAGTGCAGAGGGTAGTACAGAGGGTAGTACAGTGGGTAGTACAGAGGGTAGTGCAGAGGGTAGTGCAGAGGGTAGTACGGAGGGTAGTACAGAGGGTAGTACAGAGGGTAGTACAGAGGGTAGTACAGATAGTAGTGCAGAGGGTAGTACAGAGGGTAGTACAGAGGGTAGTACAGAGGGTAGTACAGAGGGTAGTACAGATGTAGTGCAGAGGGTAGTACAGAGGGTAGTACAGAGGGGTTAGTACAGAGGGTAGTACAGATATACGTTGCAGAGGGTAGTACAGAGGGTAGTACAGAGGGTAGTGCAGAGGGTAGTACAGAGGGTAGTGCAGAGGGTAGTACAGAGGGTAGTGCAGAGGGTAGTACAGAGGGTAGTGCAGAGGTAGTACAGGAGTGTAGTAGTCAGAGGGTAGTACTAGAGGGTAGTACAGAGGGTAGTGCAGATAGTAGTGCAGAGGGTAGTGCAGAGGGTAGTACAGAGGGTAGTGCAGAGGGTAGTACAGAGGGTAGTACAGAGGGTAGTGCAGATAGTAGTGCAGAGGGTAGTACAGAGGGTAGTGCGGAGGGTAGTACAGAGGGTAGTACAGAGGGTAGTACAGAGGGTAGTACAGATAGTAGTGCAGAAGGTAGTACAGAGGGTAGTACAGAGGGTAGTACAGAGGGTAGTGCAGATAGTAGTGCAGAGGGTAGTACAGAGGGTAGTACAGAGGGTAGTACAGAGGGTAGTACAGAGGGTAGTGCAGAGGGTAGTACAGAGGATAGTACAGAGAGTAGTACAGAGGGTAGTACAGAGGGTAGTACAGAGGGTAGTGCAGATAGTAGTGCAGAGGGTTGTGCAGAGGGTAGTACAGAGCGTAGTACAGAGGGTAGTGCAGATAGTAGTGCAGAGGGTAGTACAGAGGGTAGAACGGAGGGTAGTACAGAGGGTAGTACAGAGGGTAGTACAGAGGGTAGTACAGAGGGTAGTACGGAGGGTAGTACAGAGGGTAGTACAGAGGGTAGTACAGAGGGTAGTACGGAGGGTAGTACAGAGGGTAGTACAGAGGGTAGTACAGAGGGTAGTACAGAGGGTAGTACAGAGGGTAGTACAGAGGGCAGTACAGAGGGTAGTACAGAGGGTAGTGCCGAGGGTAGTACAGACGGCAGTACAGAGGGTAGTACAGAGGGTAGTACAGAGGGCAGTACAGAGGGTAGTACAGAGGGTAGTGCCGAGGGTAGTACAGACGGCAGTACAGAGGGTAGTACAGAGGGTAGTACAGAGGGTAGTACAGACGAGGGAGCCGTAATTGTTCCATTCACTCACTCATTAAACTATCCATCGACCATCCTCCCCTCCCCTCCCCTTCCTTTCCTCCCATCCCTCCTCCCTTCCTTCACACTCTCCTTCGCCTTCTTCGTCCGTCCGTCCGTCCCTTTCTTCCTCATCCTTGTCTTCTCCTTCCTCTGTCCCCATCCTGTTCTGCTCCTCCTTCAGCTTCCATCCTCTACTGTCACACATCTAATCTATCCCGCTGCAAAATGTTTCTCTTACTATCCCCACCACCCCAACTATCCCCCATCCACCCTTCCCCTACCTATTCCCCCCTCCTGCCAGTTCACACTGGCATATTGTTATTACTAGCATACATCTGTTGTCTTCCCTACCCCTGTGCCTTCCCCCACCTCTGCTGCCTTCCCCCACTCTGCTGCCTTCCATCCACCCCTGCTGCTTTCGACCCCACCCCTGCTCCCTTTTACCTTTCCCCTGCTGCCTTTCACTCCACTCCTGCTGCCTTCCCCAACCCTGCTGCCTTCCCCGCCCCTGCTGCCTTTTTAACCCACCCTGCTGTTTCCCACCCCAACCCCGCTGCCTTCCACCACCCCTGCTGCCTTCCACCCATCCTACTGCCTTTCACCTTTCCCCTGCTGCCTTTCACTCCACCCTGTTGCCTTCCCCCACCCTGCTGCCTTCCATCCACTCCTGCTGCCTCCCCACCCCTGCTGTCTTTCTAACCCACCCTGCTGCCTTCCACCCATCCCCGCTGCCTTCCACCCATCCCCGCTGCCTTCCACCCAACCCCGCTGCCTTCCACCCACCACTGCTGCTTTTCACCTTCCCTGCTGCCTTCCACCACCCCTGCTGCCTTCCACCCATCCCCGTTGCCTTCCACCCCATCTCTGCTGCCTTCCACCCCAACCCCACTGCCTTCCACCCCATCCCTGCTGCCTTTCACCCCCTCACTTTTCTTCTCTCACGACTGTTGATGTTGTTCTGCCACCTCCCTCCCTCCCTCCTTCTCTCCTCTCCCTCCTCTCTCTCTCTTTCTCTCCGGGCGGTAAACTGCAGTTGCTAACGCATTCTCTGCAGGTGTTATGAACGCTACTGTTGCTACTGGTGTTGTGAGCGCTGCTGCTCTTTCTGCTGTCGGTGTTATGAGCGCTGCTGCTGCTGCTGCTGTATAGAGCTTTTGTGAGCTCATGTTTTCCACTGTGTAGAGCTTTATCAGATTATATCTCACTCTGTGTAGAGCTTCATATATCTCTTTAGAGAGCTCTAATATGTCATATTCCGCTTCCTAATACAGTGTGGGTAATTATGGACGCAGGTTAAGCAGTGGAGAAGTGAATGTGATGACATTACTCAGTCGCCTTGATGAATTTGTAATAATTTTGGTAGAATTAACGACAATATGTTAGGTGAAAGGACACATGTGCAAATAATACATTTTTATTGTGGCAACGTTTCGCTCTCCAGAAGAATTGCTTCGTTTGACAAAGCTCCTGGAGAGTGAAACGTTGCCACAATTTAAAGGTAGCATTAGATGCACATGTGTCCTTTTAACTTGATGAAGTTATTTGAGACAGTCAGTTCCTTAGTTTGGTGAAGCTTGGTGAAGCTTGGTGAAGCTTGAAGCTTGGTGAAGCTTGGTGAAGCTTGGTGAAGCTTGGTGAAGCTTGGTGAAGCTTGGTGAAGCTTGAAGCTTGGTGAAGCTTGGTGAAGCTTGGTGAAGCTTGGCGAAGCTTGGTGAAGCTTGGTGAAGCGTGAAGCTTGGTGAAGCTTGGCGAAGCTTGGTGAAGCTTGGCGAAGTTTGGTGAAGCTTGGTGAAGCTTGGTGAAGCTGGAGCTTCGGTAAGGAGCCTTTTATAGTGCCAGAGGCGAGACATTGAGAACGAAGGAGACGTCACAGGCAGCGGTGCCACCTACTGGAGGTAAGAAGGTAAGAGCTGAGGAACCTTGCACACAGGTCCTGCTCTTCTTAAAACGATACATAGAGCACCTGTGCAACGTTTGGGTATCTTTATTCTGGAAACGTCTCGCTAGCCAGTGGCTTCTTCAGTCCAGTGCAGAGAAAGGTGAAAGAAGGAGTCTGACTTAATCAGTCCCTCAGCCTGCAGTCGAGTGTTCAGTCCATCAGTCTTGATAAAAGTTTTCGTAATACTTACGGAGTTGAACACTTCTCCAGTCTGAGGGACTGACCCCCTCAAATTACCTCAAGGTTGATGGACTGACCACACCATCTCCTTCTACACTACTTCCGCTGTTTTCATATTTGCCTTCTTTTCCCCTCCTATTTGTCGGTATTGTATACCATTATTATATTCATGAACTCCAGTGACGTCACACACAGTACAGCCCTCCCTGGTGACGTCACACTCAGTACATCCCTCCCTGGTGACGTCACACACAGTGCATCATTCCTTGGTGACGTTAAACACAGTATATCCCTCCCTGGTGACGTCACACACAGTACATCCCTCCCTGGTGACGTTAAACACAGTACATCCCTCCCTGGTGACGTCACACACAGTACAGCCCTCCCTGGTGACGTCATATACAGTATATCACTCCCTGGTGACGTCACACACAGTACATAAGCACCAGTACATCACTGGTGATGTCACACCCAGTACATCAGCAGCACTACATCACTGGTGATGTCACAGCAAGTACATCACCAGCAATACATCACTAGTGATATCACAACCAGTTCATCAGCAGCAGTATATCACTGGTGACGTCACACCCAGCACATCAGCAGCAGTACATCGCTGTGGTAGGACATCAGATGTCACCAGGGAACGTCATGCTCTATGGCCACTTGTATTTCATTAATTTCTCTCCAGAGGTGTCATATTGTGCACGCTTTATGGTCTGTACTGGTCCAGTGGACCTGAAGACCAGAGACCAGTGTAGCCCGGGACCTGAAGACCGGGGATCCCTGGAACCCGGGACGTGAAGACCAGGGACCAATGGAACCCGGAACCTGAAGACCAGGGACCCGTGTAGCCCGGGACCTGAAGATCAGGGACCCGTGGAATCCGGGACCTGAAGATCAGGGACACGTGGAATCCGGGACCTGAAGACCCTACACCCCTGGAGCCCGGGACCTGAAAATCAGAGACCCGTGGTGCCAGGGACCTGAAGACCAGGAGACCCGTGGGCCAGTAGTCCTTCTTGACCTGTCGATTGTATATCCGACTGCTTGTGGACCTGTGAATCCGTGGACCTTAAGACCTGTAGATTTGTGGACCTGAAGACGTGTAAGTTTGTGGACTTGAGGACATGCAAACCTGTGAACCTGAAGATCTATAATTCTGTGGATCTAAAGACCTGTAAACGCATAGACCTGAAGACCTGTAAACTTGTGGACCTGGAGACTTGTAAACCTGTGGACCTGAAAACTTGTAAACCTGTGATCCTAAAGACTTGTAAATCTGTGGACCTGGAGACCTGTAAACCTGTAGATCTGAAGACCTGTACACCTGTGGACCTAGAGACTTGTAAACCTGTAGATCTGAAGACTTGTAAACCTGTGAACCTGAAGATTTGTAAAACTGTTTACCTGAAAACCTGCAAGCTTGTGGACCTGGTGATCTGTAAACCAATGGACCTAGAGACCTGTAAACCTGTGGACCTAGAGACTTATAAACCTGTGTACCTGAAGACTGGCAAACTTGTGGACCTTGGAGACCTGTAAACCTGCAGACCTGAAGACTTGTAAACCTGTAGACCTGGCCACCTGTAAATCTGTATACCTGGAGACTTCTAAACCAGTGGATCTGAATGCTTGTAAACCTGTGGACCTGGAGACCTGTAAAACTGTGGACCTGGTGACTAGTAAACCTATGAGCCTGAAGACTTGTAAACCTGTGGATCTGGAGGCCTGTAAACCTGTAGACCTTGAAACCTGTAAACCTGTGGAGCTAGAAACCTGTTGACCTGGAGACCTGTAAACCTGGAAACCTGTAAGTCTGTGGACCTGGAGACCTGCAAACCTGTGTATCTGGCGACCTGTTGACCTGGAGACCAGTAAACCTGTTGACCTGGAGACTTGAAAACCTGTGGACCTGGAGACTGTAAATCTGTGGATTTGGAGACCTGTAAACCTGTGGACCGGGAGACTTGTGAACCTGTGGACCTGGAGACCTGTAAACTTGTAGACCGGGAGACCTGTAAACCTGTGAACCTGGAGACCTGTAAATCTGTGGACCTGGAGACCTGCAAACCTATAGACCTGGAGGCATGTAAACCTGTAGACCTGGAGGCCTGTAAATCTGTGGATCAGGAGGCCTGTAAACCTGTGGACCTGGAGGCCTGCAAACCTGTGGACCTGGAGGCCTGTAAACCTGTGGACCTGAACGCCTGTAAACCTGTGGACCTGGACGCCTGTAAACCTGTGGACTTAGAGGCCTGTAAACCTGTGGACCTGGAGGCCTGTAAACCTGTGGACCTGGAGGCCTGTAAACCTGTGGACCTGGAAGCCTATAAACCTGTGGACCTGGAGGCCTGTAAACCTGTGGACCTGGAGGCCTGTAAACCTGTGGACCTGGAGGCCTGTAAACTTGTGGACCTGGAGGCCTGTAAACCTGTGGACCTGGAGGCCTGTAAACTTGTGGACCAGGAGGCCTGTAAACTTGTGGACCTGGAGGCCTGTAAACTTGTGGACCTGGAGGCCTGTAAACCTGTAGACCTGGAGGCCTGTAAACCTGTAGACCTGGAGGCCTGTAAATCTGTGGATCAGGAGGCCTGTAAACCTGTGGACCTGGAGGCCTGCAAACCTGTGGACCTGGAGGCCTGTAAACCTGTGGACTTAGAGGCCTGTAAACCTGTGGACCTGGAGGCCTGTAAACCTGTGAACCTGGAAGCCTATAAACGTGTGGACCTGGAGGCCTGTAAACTTGTGGACCTGGAGGCCTGTAAACCTGTGGACCTGGAGGCCTGTAAACTTGTGGACCTGGAGGCCTGTAAACCTGTGGACCTGGAGGCCTGTAAACTTGTGGACCAGGAGGCCTGTAAACTTGTGGACCTGGAGGCCTGTAAACTTGTGGACCTGGAGGCCTGTAAACCTGTAGACCTGGAGGCCTGTAAACCTGTAGACCTGGAGGCCTGTAAATCTGTGGACTCGGAGGCCTGTAAACCTGTGGACCTGGAGGCCTGCAAACCTGTGGACCTGGAGGCCTGTAAACCTGTGGACCTGGACGCCTGTAAACTTGTGGACCTGGAGGCCTGTAAACCTGTGGACCTGGAGGCCTGTAAACTTGTGGACCAGGAGGCCTGTAAACCTGTGGACCTGGAGGCCTGTAAACTTGTGGACCTGGAGGCCTGTAAACCTGTGGACCTGGAGGCCTGTAAACTTGTGGACCAGGAGGCCTGTAAACTTGTGACCTGGAGGCCTGTAAACTTGTGGACCTGGAGGCCTGTAAACTTGTGGACCAGGAGGCCTGTAAACTTGTGACCTGGAGCCTGTAAACTTGTGGACCTGGAGGCCTGTAAACCTGTGGACCTGGAGGCCTGTAAACTTGTGGACCGGAGGCCTGTAAACTTGTGGACCTGGAGTCTGTAAACTTGTGGACCTGGAGGCCTGTAAACCTGTAGACCTGGAGGCCTGTAAACCTGTGGACCTGGAGGCCTGTAAACTTGTGAACCTGGAGGCCTGTAAACTTGTGGAACCTGTGAGGCCTGTAAACTTGTGAACCTGGAGCCTGTAAACTTGTGAACCTGGAGACCTGTAAACTGTGGACCTGGAGGCCTGTAAACCTGGACTTGGAGGCCTGTAAACTTGTCGGACCTGGAGGCCTGTAAACTGTGACCTGGAGGCCTGTAAACTTGTGGACCAGTGAGGCCTGTAAACTTGTGGACCTGGGACTGTGCGCGGTGTAAAGTTGTGGACTGGTGGCCGTGTATAATTCTTTTGTGGATTGTTAGTGCTGTTTTTGTTGACGGGACTTGTAACTGTTGACGAGTTGTTGTGTGTTGTGGACGGTACTGGGTTGTTGTATGGATCTTCGAGTTGTTGTTTTTTTTGTTGGTTGTGGGGATGTGGTTGTGTTTGAGTGTTGCTGTTGTTGTTGTTGTTTTGCTGTGTATTGTTGTTGTTGTTGGTTGGTGGTGGTGGTGTGGTGGTTGTGGTGTGGTGATCTTGTTGTTGTCGGTGTTGTTGTTGTGGTTTGTCGGTGTCGGTCTTGTTGTTGTGTTGTTGTCGTGTTGCTGTTGTTGTGTTGTTGTTGTTGTTGTGTGGTGGTGGTGGTGGTTTTTATGGTGGTGGCGGTGGTGGTGGTGGTGACGGCGGCGCGGCGACGACGGCAGCGGCGTGTTGTTGTTGTTGTTGTTGTTGCCATTATACTTATTTCCTCTGTAATGCTATGTATACTATTTTATCCTCCTGTATTGCTATGTTGTGTGCTGTTGTTGTGGTTGGTGCTGTGTTGTTTGCGTGCTGTTTTGTTGTTGTGTGCTTGTTGTTGTTGTTGTGCTTGCTGTTTGTTGTTGTGTTGTGTGCTGTTGTTGTTGTTGTGGTGCTTGTTGTTGCTGTTGTTGTTGGTTGGTTGCTGGCTTTGTTTGTTGTTGTCGGTTGTTGTTGTTGTTGTTTGTGGTGGTTGTGGCGGTGTCGGTCTTGTTTTGTCGTGTTGCTGTTGTTGTTGTTGTTGTTGCTGTTGTTGTTGTTGTGCTGGTGTGGTGGTGTGTTGCTGTGTTGTTTGTTGTTGTTGCTGCGTGTTGTTGTGTTTGGTGTTGGTTGTAGGTTGTTGCTGCTGCTGTTGTTTTTGTTGTGGTGCATGGTGGTGTTGTTTTGGTTGCTGCTGCGTGTTGTTGTTGTTGGTGCGGCGCGCTGTGTTGTTATTGTTGTTGTTGTTGCTGCTGCTGTTTTTGTTGTTCAGCGCTGCTGCTGTGTATACTATCGCAGATGCGCTCCTGTATTGTTGTTGTTGTGTTGTTGTAGTGTTGTGATGTGTTCTGTGGTGTTGTTAATATCTGGGCCCTCAGGAAGGTTCCTTGATGTTGGTGAGGGGCTCTTGATTTAGGGAATTGGATCTGTGCTCCAGTTCCCCGAATTAAGCCTGAATGCCTTCCACATCCCCCCCCCAGGCGCTGTATAATCTTCCGGGTTTAGCGCTTCCCCCTTGATTATAATAATAATGTAATCATCTGGAGTGAACAATTACTCTCTCGCTGTGGTTGGCTGTGGAGCCGCTTACACGGACACCTTTCTTTTTAACCATACTAGCGCCTTTATTAACAATTCTGAGCCACAATAGCTATGACTGTCTGATGTGCACTATTTTAACGCTGAAAAATGACTCTGAGTCCGGTTAATGTGAAGCTTCTGCCCTTGTCAGTGGCTCACAGGTTGCAATAATTCAGCAGTGATTGATGAAAGTGGTTAACAGAGGAACTCAGGCTCTGACGGGAGTAACAATACTTGCTAAAAAACTTCGCGAACTCCTTCAAATAACTTAGGTAATAAGACCCAGGTGTTGCTCATGCGTGGGCTCCACACAAGCAAAATTTGCACGTGTCTTTTAATCACTTTGGCTGTATCATATTCCATTACTGTAATAGCCTAACAGTCCTACAAGGGTCCGCGGCCCACTGGTTGAGAACCACTAATGATCCCAGTACTCCACCACAAGGAGGAAAAAAAATTCTCGTAAAACCCTGACCGCAAAGGTCACAAGTTTGAAAATCAAGTCCCTATGTTCCTCAGCACCTAATGGAATCCCTATGTTGCCCCGCGCCTAGAGGAAACCCCGTAAGTGACCCAGCAAACTAGTTCAAACTTTCCAACGCGGGGGAAAACAATACTCAGTCAAAATTAGACTTTTTATGACATTCAGCTGCGTCAATATAACTGCTGCCGACAACAGAAAGTGTAGAAATGGGTCTGCCAGACGCTCGAGCTGTACGTAGAGTCGGATCTGCCAGACGCACGTGCCGTAGTGATGGTTTTGCCAGATGCCTGTGTTGTACTGGCAGATCTACCAGACGCACCTGCTGGACTGACGGGTCTGTCAGTTGCGATTAAGAGAGTGAAGAATGTGCAAGACGCACGGGTCTACTAGGCGTAGGTACTAGTGTGACATGTCTGCCAGGAGCACATATTGTTGAGACAGGCCTGCCAGAAGCACGTACTAGTGTGACAAGTCTGCCAGGAGCACGAACTGTTGAGACAGGTTTGCCAGACGTATGTATTAGTGTGACAAGTCTGCCAGAAGCACGGACTGTTGAAATAGGTCTGCCAAACGCATGTATCACTGTGACAGGTCTGGCAGACGCAGGTGTTATTGAGGCAGGTCTGACAGACACAGGTGCTAATGTGACGGGTCTGCCAGAGGCACGTTCTGGCAGACAGATTTAATTACATTTCTAGTTATATTCATTCTCATGTCTCAGCAGTACATTATTAAAATTCCTATTAATTTTTGCTGATATTTATTATAACTGTGCGAAGAGTTAGCCTTTGACCTCTTCCCTGTATGATGTTCCCTGGACATATAGTATTAGATTCATAACTTAATAATAATAATAATAATAATAATAATAATAATAATAATAATAATAATAATATTATTATTATTATTATTATTATTATTATTATTACTTTTATTATTATTATTATTATTATTATTATTATTATTATTATAATTTCTGTTATTATTATTATTATTATTATTATTATTATTATTATTATTATTAATATTATTATTATTATCATCGTCATTATCATCATCATCATCGTCATTATCATCATCATCATCTCCTTTAAAAATATTATTATTATATTCTCAGAAAAGTTTAAAACTCAAGAGGGTCGTACAGAGGCTAGGAAATGGGATTTAATTAGGTTTGATACTAGGAAGCGGAAGTTGTTTGCTCCATTTCCTTTTATCAAGAGCACTCACGAGCATCAAGAAACCTCCATTTGAATTGGTCACTGTGACTGAATGTTATTTATTTATTTATTAACACATCAGCCGATTCCCACCAAGGCAGGGTGGCCCGAAAATGAAAAACTTTCATCATCATTCACTCCATCACTGTCTTGCCAGTGAGCTGCTTTACATTACAGTTTATAAAACTGCAACATTAACACCCCTCCTTCAGAGTGCAGGCACTGTACTTCCCATCTCCAGGACTCAAGTCCGGCCTGCAGGTTTCCCTGAATCCCTTCATAAATGTTACTTTGCTCACACTCCAACAGCACGTCAAGTATTAAAAACCTTTCGTCTCCATTCATTCCTATCATATACGCTCACCCATGCTTGCTGGAAGTCCAAACCTTTCGCACATTAAACCTCCTTTACCCCCTCCCTCCAGCCTTTCCTAGGCCTACCCCTACCCCGCCTCCCTCGAAGTCATTCTACTTCGTTCCATTCTCTCTACATGTCCGAACCACCTCAACAACCCTTCCTCAGCCCTCTGGACAACAGTTTTGACAATCCCGCACCTCCTCCTAACTTCCAAACTACGAATTCTCTGCATTATATTCACACCACACATGGTTCTCAGACATGAAATCTCCACTGCCTCCAGCCTTCTCCTCGCCGCAACATTCATCACCCATGCTTCACACCCATATAAGAGCGTTGGTAAAACTATACTCTCATACATTCCCCTCTTTGCTTCCAAGGACAAAGTTCTTTGTCTCCACAGACTCCTAAGTGGACCGCTCACCCTTTTCCCCTCATCAATTCTATGATTCACCTCATCTTTCATAGACCCATCTGCTGACACGTCCACTCCTAAATATCTGAATACATTCACCTCCTCCATACTCTCTCCCTCCAATCTGATATCCAATTTTTCGTCACTTAATCTTTTTGTTATCCTCATAAACTTACTCTTTCCTATATTCACTTTTAATTTTCTTCTTTTACATACCCTACCAAATTCATCCACCAACCTCTGCAACTTCTCTTCAGAATCTCCCAAAAGCACCGTGTCGTCAGCAAAAAGCAACTGAGATACCTCCCACTTTGTATTTGATTCTTTATCTTTTAACTCCACACCTCTTGCCAACACCCGAGCATTTACTTCTCTTACAACTCCATCTATAAATATATTAAACAACCACGGTGACATCACACATCCTTGTCTAAGGCCTATTTTTACTGGGAAATAATCTCCCTCTTTCCTACATACTCTAACTTGAGCCTCACTATCCTCGTAAAAACTCTTCACTGCTTTCAGTAACCTACCTACTATACCATACACCTGCAACATCTGCCACATTGCCCCCCTATCCACCCTGTCATACGCCTTTTCCAAATCCATAAATGCCACAAAAACCTCTTTACCCTTATCTAAATACTGTTCACTTATATGTTTCACTGTAAACACTTGGTCTACACACCCCCTACCTTTACTAAAGCCTCCTTGTTCATCTGCTATCCTACTTTCCGTCTTAGGAGAATGAATCTTATGACGACGTTTCGGTCCAACTTGAATAATTAACTAGTCCCACTAGTTAATGGTACAAGTCGGACCGAACCTCTTCATAAGTTTCACTATCCTGTGTGCAAGTTATTTGTGTATTGTTCCAGTAACGGTATTGTACCTTATTGTTCTGTCACTGTGACTGATTGTGTGTTGTGTCCGTCACTGTGATTGATTGTGTGTTGTGTCCATCACTGTGATTGATTGTGTGTTGTGTCCGTCACTGTGACTGTGTTGTGACCGTCACTGTGATTGACTGTGTTTTGTGTCCGTCATTTTGATTGATTGGGTGTTGTGTTTGTCACTGTGATTGATTGTGTGTTGTGTCCGTCACTGTGATTGATTGTGTGTTGTGTCCATCACTGTGATTGATTGTGTGTTGTGTCCGTCACTGTGATTGACTGTGTTTTGTGTCCGTCACTTTGATTGATTGTGTGTTGTGTCCGTCACTGTGATTGATTGGGTGTTGTGTCCGTCACTGTGATTGATTGTGTGTTGTGTCCATCACTGTGATTGATTGTGTGTTGTGTCCGTCACTGTGACTGAGTGTGTTGTGTCCGTCACTGTGATTGACTGTGTTTTGTGTCCGTCATTTTGATTGATTGGGTGTTGTGTTTGTCACTGTGATTGATTGGGTGTTGTGTCCGTCACTGTGATTGATTGGGTGTTGTGTCCGTCACTGTGATTGATTGTGTGTTGTGTCCGTCACTGTGACTGATTGTGTTGTGTCCGCCACTGTGATTGACTGTGTTTTCTGTCCGTCACTTTGATTGATTGGGTGTTGTGTTTGTCACTGTGATTGATTGAGTGTGTGTCGTGTCTGTCACTGTGATGGACTGTGTGTTGTGTCTTTCACTGTGCATGACCGAGTGTAGTGACTGTCATTACTGTTGACTGAATATGTGAATTCAGACTGTCACTCTGAATGGTGGGTTGGTAAATGCGACCAACTGGGTGGGTGGGGGGGAATGGGGAAGGGGTGGAGGGTGGCGGGAGGGGGGGGGAAGAGATGTTCGGAAAGGCAGGAAACATTTTGACTGGAACGTCACCAGAGTGAAACATGAATATTTATCCACGAGTCAAGAATTTCCATATAAACTCACCAACATTATTACCAAAACTATTTGCAATTTCACAAGCGGAGGCAAGTGGACGGTGGGAGGTGTGGGAAGGAGAGATGGTAGGTAAGAGAGGGACAGAGAGAGAGGCAGGAGGAGGAGGTGAGAGATACAAGGTGAATGGGAAGGATGGGGAGGGAAGAGGATGAAGGAGGTAGGGGAGGGGAAAGTTAGAAGAAGGGAGGTAGGCGAGGAGGGAAGTAGAAGTTAAGAGATATATTGGAGGGAGGAGATAGAAGGGAAATACAGAAACTGGAGGAAGATGGTAAAAGGGTAAAGAAAGTCGAGGTAAGGATTTAAAGGAAAGTAGATGGGATAGGAAGCAAAGACTACATTATAATTGAAAATTCATATATTCAATGAGAGACACAATACAGTCTGCCTCCATCCATGTGGATCATTGAGCACATGGAGTGGTGGAGTCTTGATACTCCAGCCATGTAGATCATTCAGTACATGGAGTGGTGGAGGCTTGATACTCCAGCCATGTAGATCATTCAGTACATGGAGTGGTGGAGGCTTGATACTCCAGCCATGTAGATCATTCAGTACATGGAGTGGTGGAGGCTTGATACTCCAGCCATGTAGATCATTCAGTACATGGAGTGGTGGAGGCTTGATACTCCAGCCATGTAGATCATTCAGTACATGGAGTGGTGGAGGCTTGATACTCCAGCCATGTAGATCATTCAGTACATGGAGTGGTGGAGGCTTGATACTCCAGCCATGTAGATCATTCGGTATATGGTGGCTCAACCCTCCACCACGGAGTGGTGGAAGGTTGAGCCACCATCTACTTTTCACGAAACTGACCATCTTCCTGACCTAAGCATAAGTTATGAAAGGAATTTCTTGATAGAGATAAAACACTTATTGTATTTAATTTCACTGAGGAACATAATTGATTAAAAATTTACACGTCCTCCAACAACAGTAAAAACGAGATACTCATTTATAAGATCACAATAAAATGCTACGAGTCTTGAAAAGGAATGAAACAAGACCCACCAAAAGTTAAGCAAGAGGACAGTTCTGAAAATTTCTTCACCAGTATAATTATAATCTGTTGATAATAATAACATCAATCTTTATTTCAACAAGTATATGATATAACTTATACAGGCTTAGGTGGCATTAATAACATACTATGTACAAAACACCATGTTGTGCATAGCATTTCTGGTAAATTTGATTAATTTTGTCCCGTGGATACGACCCATATCGGTCGGACAACTCCCAGGTACCTGTTTACTACTTGATGAGCAGGGACAGCAGGTGTCTTAAGGAAACACACACCAGTGTTTGCACCCGTGTTGGGGATAGAACCACGGACCTGATTAAAGGCTTCGAAAAAAAGAGAGAAATAATTTTCTCCAAGCTGTCATGAAGTGATTGAATACACAGACAACAATTACACAAGTGAAACATTGTGATAACGTCCACGTATTGCGTTGTTCAAGTACGATAACATCTACATACAGAACACTTCAATACGATAATATATACATACGGAGCAATTCAGGCACGATAACATTACATACGGAACAATTCCAGTACGATTACATCTACATACGGCGAATTCATGATAACATCAAAATACGGCTCGATTTAGGTACAATAACATCTACATTCGACGCAATTAAGGTACAGTAACATCTACATACGGCACAGTTCGAATGCGATAATTTTTACATACAGCACAGTTCGAATATGACAACATTTACGTACAGCACAGTTCGAGTATGACAACATTTACGTACAGAACAGTTCGAGTATGATAAGATTTACGTACAGCACAGTTCGAGTATGACAACATTTACGTACAGAACAGTTCGAGTATGATAAGATTTACGTACAGCACAGTTCGAGTATGACAACATTTACGTACAGCACAGTTCGAGTATGACAACATTTACGTACAGCACAGTTCGAGTACGATAATATCTACATACATCTATCGTGATTTGGGTACTACGTCATACCCTACTTTTCACCATCCAAAATAAACAGTTAACCTACAACCCTCACTACCACATCCGGGAGGGATGTGGGTGCTACTCAGAGACACGAGAAAAAGCTGTGTTGTGAATCGCATATTTTGTTTGGTATTGTGTTGCGTATTGTCATTATAGGCTGCATTGTGTGATGTGTTTTGCGTGTTGCCTGTTGTTTGTTATATATTGCGTATTGTGTTGCGTATTCCGTGTTGTGTTTGGAGTCGAGTATTGCGTGCTGCGTGCTGTGTTGTATAGGTTATGCATTTGTAGAGTTTGTGCATTTGTGTTGTGCTGTGCTGGACACGGGCTGAGCACAATTTGAACACTGGCTGGACATGGGCTTAGCACCGTCAGCCACACACTTCCAGACATCACCGAACACTGCCAAACATTACTAAGCACAACCAAAAACCACCTCATAGCCACTTCTTCGCGCATAAGCTGTAATCTTTTCAAGACTGATACTTCGACTCGAGGGTGAGTGACTTGATTACCTCAGACTCCTTCTGATCTTCACTATTCTTCTTTGCATAGGACTGATGAAGCCAGTATGTGGCGAAACGTTTCCTCAAGCACCAACATGCACCATCAAACACTACCAAACACTGTCAAACACCAGCAAATACCACCTCATGCCGTCAAACATTAACAGACACCGTCAAACTCACAGTCAAATACCACAACACACAAACACTGTAAAACACCACACACACAGACACCGTCAAACACCACACGCACACACACCACCGTAAAACACGCAAAAAAAAAAACATCAAACATGACACGGAACGCTTTTTTTTTCCAGGATGATGAATTTTTTCTGGAGGTCAGTGATTTTTGTGTATGTGTTTGTGTTTTGTTTTTGTTGCCTCATGCCCAGTGTATGGTAGGAAATTGTGTTTCTGTGTGTGTGTGTGTGTGTGTGTGTGTGTGTGTGTGTGTGTGTGTGTGTGTGTGTGTGTGTGTGTGTGTGTGTGTGTGTGTGTGTGTGTGTGTGTGTATGTGTGTGTGTGTGTGTGTGTGTGTGTGTGTGTGTGTGTGTGTGTGTGTGTGTGTGTGTGTGTGTGTGTGTGTGTGTGTGTGTGTGTGTGTCCATGTTATTGTAGCTGCTTTGAGATAATAATTCTAAATATTTACACCAATTTATATATTTTTGGTTTATTTGTTTTACATATTTCTTGTTTTGCTCATTTCTTGTTTTGCTTATTCCTGCTTTGCTTATTTCGTGTTTTTTCTTGTTTTGCTTATTGCTTGCAAGTTTCTAGCATGTGTTATGTAGCATTTGTTATATAGCACATGTTATATAGCACTTGTTACATAGCACGTGTTATGTAGCACTTGTTACATAGCACGTGTTATGTAGCACTTGTTACATAGCACGTGTTATATAGCACTTGTTACATAGCACATGTTATATAGAACTTGTTACATAGCACGTGTTATGTAGAACTTGTTACATAGCACGTATTATGTAGCACTTGTTACATATCACGTGTTATGTAGAACTTGTTACATAGCACGTATTATGTAGCACTTGTTACATAGCACGTGTTATGTAGCACTTGTTACATATCACATGTTATGTAGCACAAGGAATAGAGTACTTGTTATATAGCACGATATGTGGCACGTGTTGTATAGCGCTTCTTATATTAGAACGTATTGCATAGCGCGTGTTACATATTTTTTTGTATAACACGTGTTATATAGCACTTGTTATACAGTATGTGGTATATAACACATGTTATATAGCATGTGAGATATAGCATGAGTTACATAGCATGTGTTATATAGCATGTGCTATATAGCACATGCTATATAGCATGTGTTTTATAACACATGCTATTCAACATGTGTTGTATAGCATGCGGAAAATAACACGTGTTATATAGAACATGGTAAATAACACGTAGAACATGTTTGGCTTACCCACATGTCTTGTTACCCACATGTCTTGTTACCCACATGTCTTGTTACTCACATGTCTTGTTACTCACATGTCTTGTTACTCACATGTCTTGTTACTCACATGTCTTGTTACTCACATGTCTTGTTACCCACATGTCTTGTTACCCACACGTCTTGTTACCCACATGTCTTGTTACCCACACGTCTTGTTACCCACATGTCTTGTTACCCACATGTCTTGTTACCCACATGTCTTGTTACCCACATGTCTTGTTACCCACATGTCTTGTTACCCACATGCCTTGTTACCCACATGTCTTGTTACCCACATGTCTTGTTACCCACATGTCTTGTTACCCACATGTCTTGTTACCCACATGTCTTGTTACCCACATGTCTTGTTACCCACACGTCTTGTTACCCACATGTCTTGTTACCCCACACGTCTTGTTACCCACATGTCTTGTTACCCACATGTCTTGTTACCCACATGTCTTGTTACCCACATGTCTTGTTACCCACATGTCTTGTTACCCACATGTCTGTTACCCACATGTCTTGTTACCCACATGTCTTGTTACCCACGTATCTTGTTACCCACATGTCTTGTTACCCACATGTCTTGTTACCCACATGTCTTGTTACCCACAAGTCTTGTTACCCACATGTCTTGTTACCCACACGTCTTGTTACCCACATGTCTTGTTACCCACATGTCTTGTTACCCACCAAATGTCTTGTTACCCACATGTCTTGTTACCCACATGTCTTGTTACCCACATGCCTTGTTACCCACATGTCTTGTTACCCACATGTCTTGTTACCCACATGTCTTGTTACCCACATGTCTTGATACCCACATGTCTTGTTACCCACATGTCTTGTTACCCACATGTCTTGTTACCCACATGTCTTGTTACCCACATGTCTTATTACCCACATGTTTGGTTGAACCACAGGTGTGTATCCCTCAGTGTGTATGTGTATCGAGAGGTGTGTATCCCTCAGTGTGTATCCTTCAGTGTGTATCCCTCAGTGTGTATCCTTCAGTGTGTATCCCTCAGTGTGTATCCTTCAGTGTGTATCCCTCAGTGTGTATCCTTCAGTGTGTATCCCTCAGTGTGTATCCTTCAGTGTGTATCCCTCAGTGTATATCCCTCAGTGCGTATCCCTCAGTGTGTATCCCTCAGTGTGTATCCCTCAGTGGGTATCCCTCAGTGTGTATCCTTCAGTGTGTATCCCTCAGTGTATATCCCTCAGTGTGTATCCCTCAGTGTGTATCCCTCAGTGTGTATCCCTCAGTGTATATCCCTCAGTGTGTATCCCTCAGTGTGTATCCCTCAGTGTGTATCCCTCAGTGTGTATCCTTCAGTGTGTATCCCTCAGTGTATATCCCTCAGTGTGTATCCCTCAGTGTGTATCCCTCAGTGTATATCCCTCAGTGTGTATCCCTCAGTGTATATCCCTCAGTGTGTATCCCTCAGTGTGTATCCCTCAGTGTGTATCCCTCAGTGTATATCCCTCAGTGTATATCCCTCAGTGTGTATCCCTCAGTGTGTTTCCCTCAGTGTGTATCCCTCAGTGTATATCCCTCAGTGTATATCCCTCAGTGTATATCCCTCAGTGTGTATCCCTCAGTGTATATCCCTCAGTGTGTATCCTTCAGTGTGTATCCCTCAGTGTGTATCCCTCAGTGTGTATCCCTCAGTGTATATCCCTCAGTGTATATCCCTCAGTGTGTGTCTCTCAGTGTGTATCCCTCAGTGTGTACCCCTCAGTGTATATCCCTCAGTGTATATCCCTCAGTGTGTATCCCTCAGTGTGTTTCCCTCAGTGTGTATCCCTCAGTGTATATCCCTCAGTGTATATCCCTCAGTGTATATCCTTCAGTGTGTATCCCTCAGTGTATATCCCTCAGTGTGTATCCTTCAGTGTGTATCCCTCAGTGTGTATCCCTCAGTGTGTATCCCTCAGTGTATATCCCTCAGTGTATATCCCTCAGTGTGTGTCTCTCAGTGTGTATCCCTCAGTGTGTATCCCTCAGTCTTTATCTCTCAGTGTGTATCCCTCAATGTGTATCCCTCAGTGTGTATCCCTCAGTGTGTATCCCTCAGTCTTTATCCCTCAGTGTGTATCCCTCAGTGTGTATCCCTCAGTGTGTATCCCTCAGTGTGTATCCCTCAGTCTTTATCCCTCAGTGTGTATCCCTCAGTGTGTATCCCTCAGTCTTTATCCCTCAGTGTGTATCCCTCAGTGTGTATCCCTCAGTGTGTATCCCTCAGTCTTTATCCCTCAGTGTGTATCCCTCAGTGTGTATCCCTCAGTTTTTATCCCTCAGTGTGTATCCCTCAGTGTGTATCCCTCAGTGTGTATCCCTCAGTGTGTATCCCTCAGTGTGTATAAGTTTTTGAATATTATTAAAAAGGTAATTTATAACTTTAATCACCAACAAATAACAGACTATTTACATGGTCACTGTATAAACACAGTGATTTATATATATCATAGTATAAACACTGAGAGTTCTGTCGCTAATTTGTTATTAAAATATTCTTGATCGTAAGTGCACAGTCAAGACGCAACCTTAGTGACCCACCTGTAGCCAATAGACTTGAAAATTAACAAACTAATGTTGCATCCATTTGTTTAAATGTGTATTTGTCAGAATATTCTATGAAATACATATCACCTACATCCACATACATAGTTTTTTTCTTCATATATTACTCGCGAACTCCAATTTTATTAACAAGGGATGTCCAAACCATTTGAATCTTTCTGTGTGTTGTGTATCGTGTCTTTGTTCTGTGTTGTTGCTCGTCATGTTGACATCGTCCTTTGGAAATCAGAAACCCATTTTCCACCCCGTGTTTCTTTTTTATTCGTGTTTTTATTAATTTTTTTTTTCAGGGTTATTTCATGTATCTGTTTCCCTTCATTGGATTTTATGGCTGTGGTTCTTGTGTTTGGGTGACTTTGATTGGTGTTTGGTCTCGCGTGGGACGAGTGGTTGGTGTCTGGTCTCGCGTGGGACGAGTGGTTGGTGTCTGGTCTCGCGTGGGACCCGTGGTTGGTGTCTGGTCTCATTGTTAGTGTCTGGTCTTCTGGTTGCTGCCTGGTCTTGTGGTTGGTGTCTGGTCTCGTAGTTGGTGCCT
Organism: Cherax quadricarinatus; assembly: GCF_026875155.1. NCBI lineage: Eukaryota > Metazoa > Arthropoda > Malacostraca > Decapoda > Parastacidae > Cherax > Cherax quadricarinatus. The sequence goes on from NC_069404.1 coordinate 65,994,500, forward strand.
GGTTTTCTGGTTGCTGCCCGGTCTTCTGGTTGCTGCCTGGTTTTCTGGTTGCTCCCTGGTCTTTTGTTTGTTGCCTGGTTTTCTGGTTGCTGCTTGATCTTCTGGTTGCTGCCTGGTCTTCTGGTTGCTGCCTGGTCTTCCGGTTGTTGCCTGGACTTCTGGTTGTCCCCTGGTCTTCTGGTTGCTTCCTAGTCTTCTGGTTGCTCCCTGGTCTTCTGGTTGCTCCCTGGTCTTTGGTTGCTCCCTGGTCTCTGGTTGCTCCCTGGTCTCTGGTTGCTTCCTGGTCTTCTGGTTGCTCCCTGGTCTCTGATTGCTCCCTGGCCTTCTGGTTGCTCCCTGGTCTCTGGTTGCTTCCTGGTCTCTGGTTGCTCCCTGGCCTTCTTGTTTCTCCTTGGTCTCTGGTTGCTCCCTGGTCTCTGGTTGCTCCATGGTCTCTGGTTGCTCCCTGGTCTTCTCGTTGCTGCCTGCTCTTCTGATTGTTACCTGGTCTTCTGGTTGCTCCCTGGTCTTCTGGTTGCTCTTTGGTCTTCTGGTTGCTCCCTGGTCTTCTGGTTGCTGTTTGGTCTTCCGGTTGCTGCCTGGTCTTCCGGTTGCTGCCTGATCTTCTGGTTTCTGTTTGGTCCTCCGGTTGCTCCCTGGTCTTCTGATTGCTGCCTGGTTTTCTGGTTGCTCCCTGGTCTTCTGGTTGTTCCCTGGTCTTCTGGTTGCTCCCTGGTCTTCTAGTTGCTACCTGGTCTTCTGGTTGCTCCCTGAGCTTCTGGTTGCTCCCTGGTCTCTGGTTGCTCCTTGGGCTTCTGATTGCTCCCTGGTTTCTGGTTGCTCCCTACTCTTCTGGTTGCTCCCTGGTCTTCTGGTTGCTCCCTGGTCTTCTGGTTGCTCCCTGGTCTTCCGGTTGCTCCCATGTCTCTGGTTGCTACCTGGCCTTCTGGTTGCTCCCTGTTCTCTGTTTGCTCCCTGGCCCTCTGGATGCTCCCTGGTCTCTGGTTGCTCCCTGGTCTCTGGTTGCTCCCTGGTCTCTGGTTGCTCTCTGGCCTTCTGGTTGCTCCCTGGTCTTCTGGTTGCTCCCTGGTCTCTGGTTGCTCCATGGTCTTCTCGTTGCTCCCTTGTCTTTTGGTTGCTCCCTGATCTTCTGGTTGCTCCCTGATCTTCTGGTTCCTGCCTGGTCTCTGGTTGTTCCCTGGTATTCTGATTGCTGTCTGGTTTTCTGGTTGCTACCTGGTCTTCTGATTGCTGCCAGGTCTTCTGGTTGCTTCCTTGCCTTCTGGTTGCTCCCTGATCTTCTGGTTGTTCCCTGGTCTTCTGGTTGCTCCCTGGCCTTCTGGTCGCTCCCTGGTCTTCTGGTTGCTCCTTGGTCTTCTGGTTGTTCTCTGGTCTTCTGGTTGTTCCCTGGACTTCTGGTTATTCCCTGGTCTTCTGGTTGTTCCCTGGTCTCTGGTTGCTCCCTGGTCTTCTGATTGCTCCCTGATCTTTTGGTTGCTGCCTGGTCTTGTGGTTGTTCCCTGGTTTTCTGGTTGTTCCCTGGTCTCTGGTTGCTCCCTGGTCTTCTGGTTGCTCCCTGGTCTTCTGGTTGCTCCCTGGTCTTCTGGTTGCTCCCTGGTCTTCTGGTTGTTCATTGGTCTCTGGTTGCCCCCTGGTCTTCTGGTTGCTCCCTGGTCTCTGGTTGCTCCCTGGCCTTCTGGTTACACCTTGGACTTCTGGTTTCTCTCTGGTCTCTGCTTGCTCCCTGGTCTTCTGGTTGCTCCCTGGTCTTCTGGTTGTTCCATGGTCTTCTGGTTGTTCCCTGGATTTCTGGTTGCTCCCTGGTCTCTGGTTGCTCCCTGCTCTTCTGGTTGCTCTCTGATCTTCTGGTTCCTGCCTGGTCTTCCGGTTGCTGCCTGGTACTCCTGTTGCTGCCTGGTCTTCTGGTTGTTTCCTAGTCTTCTGATTGCTCCCTGGTCTTCTGATTGCTCCCTGATCTTTTGGTTGCTGCCTGGTCTTCTGGTTGCTCCCTGGTCTTCTGGTTGCTCTCTGGTGTTCTAGTTGTTCCCTGATCTTCTGGTTGTTCCCTGGTCTTCTGATTGCTGCCTTGTCTTCCGGTTGCTGCCTGGTCCTCCGATTGCTGCCTGGTTTTCTGGTTGCTTCCTGGTCTTCTGGTTGCTCCATGGTCTTCTGGTTGTTTCATGGTCTTGTGGTTGCTCCCTGGTTTTCTGGTTGCTCCCTGGTCTTCTGGTTGCTTCCTGGTCTTCTGGTTGCTTCCTGGTCTTCTGGTTGCTCCCTGGTCTTCTGGTTGCTCCCTGGTTTTCTGGTTGCTCCCTGGTCTTCTGGTTGCTCTCTGGTCTTCTGGTTGTTTCCCTGGTCTTCTGGTTGCTCCCTGGTCTTCTGGTTGTTCCCTGTCTCTGGTTGCTCCCTGGTTTTCTGGTTGCTCCCTGGTCTTCTGGTTGTTCCCTGGTCTTCTGGTTGCTCCCTGGTCTTCTGGTTGCTTCCTGGTCTTCTGGTTGCTCCCTGGTCTTCTGGTTGCTCCCTGGTTTTCTGGTTGCTCCCTGGTCTTCTGGTTGCTCCCTGGTCTTCTGGTTGTTCCCTGGTCTTCTGGTTGCTCCCTGGTCTTCTGGTTGTTCCCTGGTCTTCTGGTTGCTCCCTGGTCTTCTGGTTGTTCCCTGGTCTTCTGGTTGCTCCCTGGTTTTCTGGTTGCTCCCTGGTCTTCTGGTTGTTCCCTGGTCTTCTGGTTGCTCCCTGGTTTTCTGGTTGCTCCCTGGTCTTCTGGTTGCTCCCTGGTCTTCTGGTTGCTCCCTGGTCTTCTGGTTGTTCCCTGGTCTTCTGGTTGTTCCCTGGTCTTCTGGTTGTTCCCTGGTCTTCTGGTTGTTCCCTGGTCTTTTGGTTGCTCCCTGGTTTTCTGGTTGCTCCCTGGTCTTCTGGTTGCTCCCTGGTCTTCTGGTTGCTCCCTGGTCTCGTCAGACTGATAATTAAGAGTGTCCTTCCCAGGCTCCGCTCGTGTGTTTAAACCAGTCATTAAACTATTTTCCGCTAGCAATTTACAGCTGTGTTTGTGTTTGTGTTATTTACATTTCTGGTCTCATGTTTTATCTCTGTGATAAACTAATTATCTCTTGAAATGCATGCTTTTTAATTGATATTTTTTTATCCTACAATTATAATTATTCTCTTTTATAATCTCTGCTTTTACCGTTGTTGCAAACTGAATTCAATATCCTTGTCAGTGGGAGAATTTGTGGTTTGGCAATACGAGGATCAAGTTAGTGAATGTAGGAGAGAATGCGATGGATTTCCAGTAGGAACAGGTGTTAAAGAAGGATTTGCAACTTCACCGAGGTCGTTTATAATCTTTAAAGACGGAGCTGTAGAATAAATAAATGTTTAGAGTCTAAGGAACGGGAACTCACTTAAAAGATAACGTTTCCTTTCCGTACATGACGCAGAGCTGTTTGGTGATGGTGTTTGGTGATGGTGTTTGGTGATGGTGTTTGGTGATGGTGTTTGGTGATGGTGTTTGGTGATGGTGTTTGGTGATGGTGTTTGGTGATGGTGTTTGGTGATGTGTTCGTTGATAGTGTTTGGTGATGGTGTTTGGTGATGGTGTTTGGTGATGGTGTTTGGTGATGGTGTTTGGTGATGGTGCTTGTGATGGTGTTTGGTGATGGTGTTTGGTGATGGTGTTTGGTGATGGTGTTTGGTGATGGTGTTTGGTGATGGTGTTTGGTGATGGTGTTTGGTGATGATTGTTTGGTGATGGTGTTTGGTGTTTGGTGATGGTGTTTGGTGTTTGGTGATGGTGTTTGGTGTTTGGTGATGGTGTTTGTGATGGTGTTTTGGTGATGGTGTTTGGTGATGGTGTTTGGTGATGGTGTTTGGTGATGGTGTTTGGTGATGGTGTTTGGTGATGGTGTTTGGTGATGGTGTTTGGTGATGGTGTTTGGTGATGGTGTTTGGTGATGGTGTTTGGTGATGGTGTTTGGTGATGGTGTTTGGTGATGGTGTTTGGTGATGGTGTTTGGTGATGGTGTTTGGTGATGTGTTTGGTGATGGTGTTTGGTGATGGTGTTTGGTGATGGTGTTTGGTGATGGTGTTTGGTGAGGTGTTGTTGGTTTGGGATGGTGTTTGGTGATGGTGTTTGGTGATGGTGTTTGGTGATGGTGTTTGGTGATGGTGTTTGGTGATGGTGTTGGTGATGGTGTGGTGATGGTGTTTGGTGATGGTGTTTGGTGATGGTGTTTGGTGATGGTGTTTGGTGATGGTGCTTGGTGATGGTGTTAGGAAATAGCATTTGCAAAGAATGAGAGTTAAAATTAAAGTATAAGCAAGGCACTTGGCTTAATTAGTAGTATAGGAAAATAGCTATTAGAGGTCTGATTGGGAGGAAGATGGACGAAGGAGGTGTGGTTATAATGGATATAACTGCAAAAGGGATCTATGAAGGGTAAGGTGAATTTAAAGCCGGTTTATGTTATCAATAACTAGAGTAGCTGAGTGGCTGCCCTAGGTGTGATGTGCTAAGTGGTGTGATGTGCTAAGTGGTGTCATGTGCTAAGTGGCGCGTAGTTTTCTCATACAGTTTATACTCTCTTTCTCACTTAAATTAATGTGTGTCACTGTAAACATGTGTTTAGACTGTGTTCTTGAGAGCAGGCATGAACTGCAGCATCCCCGCACCTTCTTCAGAGTGCAGCCACTGTAGTTTCCACCTCCAGGACTTAAGTCCATACAACCGGTTTCCCCTGAATCCTTAATAAATGTTTACTTTCTTACACTCCAGCAGCAGGTTAGGCTTTAAAATCTTTTGTGTCCATTCAATTTCTTCTAGCACACACACACACTCCTTAACTTGTAAAGCCTTCAAACTCTCCATCCCTGATTTATATTCTTTCTTTGTCATCCAATAATTATTTTTCAGTCTCTCTGAGTGACCACCAAACCACCTCAATACCCTTCCCTCAGCCTCACGTCTTCTAATCTCAGCGTTCAGAATTCTTTGTATAATATTCACACATCACACAGATTGTAAACCTAACATCTCACTACCTCCATAAAAGTATTGGTATCACTGTTTCTCAGTACATTCTTCCTTTTACCTTCAGAGACAAACCAACTTCTTTCCACAGATGCCTCAACACTTCACCTACGAGAGAAATTAGACACATTTAAGACCATAAGAACATAAGAAAGAAGAAACATTGCAGTAGGCTTACTGGCCCATGCGAGGCAGGTCCAAGTCTCCCACCGGTTTAAGCCAGTGACCCACCTAGTCAGGTCACAGCCACTTAAGGAAGGTGCACAGCATCAGACCCACTAGCACAAGCTAATCAGGTCAAGCTCACACCCACCCACACCCACTAGTGAATTTAACTAATATATTTTTAGAAATACACAGCGTTTTAGCTTCTATGACGGTGCTCGGGAGTTTGTTCCACTCATCCACAACTCTATTACCAAACCAGTGCTTTCTTATATCCTTCGTGAATCTAAATTTTTCCAGCTTGAAACCATTACTGCGAGACCTGTCTTGGCTAGATATTTTTAGCACGCTATTTACATCCCCTTTATTTATTCCTGCTTTCCATTCATACACCTCAATCATATCAACCCCTAATTCTACGCCACTCGAGAGAGTGCAGATTCAGGGCCTCAGTCTATCCTCATAGGGAAGATTTCTGATACATGGGAACAACTTTGTCATCCTCCTTTGTACGTTTTCCAGAGCATTTATATCCATTCCGTAATACGGTGACCAGAACTGTGCAGCATAATCTAAATGAGGCCTAACCAAGGATATATAGAGTTGAAGAACAACCTGAGGACTTCTATTATTTATACTTCTTGATATGAAGCCAAGGCTTCTGTTAAACTTTATTGCGAACACTTATGGCTTCAGATTACTGCTAACCAGAACTCCTAAATCCTTTTCGCAATCAGTAATATTAAGATCTACATTATTTAGTTTATACGTGGCATAGTTATTTTCCTGTCCAACATTTAGAACTTTGCATTTGTCTGCATTAAACTGCATCTGCCACTTCTCCGACCTCTGCAACAGTCTATTCAAATCATCCTGGAGTGCTCTTACGTCATCATTAGAATTAATTGGATGGCCTATTTTGGTGTCGTCAGCAAATTTGCTTATGTCGCTATTTATTCCCTCGTCTATGTCATTTATGTAAATTGTGAACAACAAGGGGCCCTACACTGACCCCTGCGGAACACCGCTTGTGACATGCCCCCATTCTGATTTCTCCCCATTTATGCAAACTGTCTGCTGGCTATTTGTGAACCATGCCTCTACCTAGGAAAAAATTTCTCCTCCTATTCCGTGTACCTTAAGTTTCCTCAATAGCTTCTAATATGGAGCTCTATCGAAAGCCTTACTGAAGTCCATATACACAATATCATATTCAACACCATGAACTACCTACTCTAATAGCTGGGTATCTTTGAAGACGTTTCTCCAATCAGTGGATTTATCAACTCAATACAGAGATAATTTGAGGCTGTTGAAACTGAAGACAGTAGAAGATGAAGTAGCCAATCCGTCAGCCCTGCAAAACTATACACAGAAGATATTGGAAGATGTGGTAATCAGTCCTTTTTGCCTGGAACCGGTGTTCAGTTCTTCAGTCGTGATGAATCTAAATGTTAGGCAGGATGAACTTTTATTTACTGGAGTCAGATGGGGTGCAGCAGTTGAAGTTACGTCATTGATGGGCGGGACCCAATAGTGGAAGTAGGTTATGCCCAACAGTTGAACTAGAACTCAGCTTATAAATTGTGGGATACATTTTCTCTACTAAAATTCCAGGTTGTTGCTGTGTCAGCCAAGTATCAAGGTATTATTAAAGTAACAGTATACAATACTGACAAGATGAGGAATTATATACTACATATATAGCATCGGGTAGCTTCATACACTATCCCGTAGTTTACTCTATTCAGTACAGACGTAATCTGATGGTGGTGTAACTGGAGATAATACAGAGAAGATTTCCCTCCCACTAGTAACGTGCCTTCAACTGCTGCACCTTCCTGCCTAGGTCTCAGATTCATCAGGACTGAGATACCGAACACCGGCTCTAAGCTGAGAGACCCATTACCTTATCTTTTACTATCTATAGTTTCAACACCTCGTGAACGTCTTCAAATAAAGACGCACAATTGTTGCATATATCTAGTTGTTCATCTTGTCGGCATTGTATTATAATGACAGGAATGAGACACAAGTGCAACATTTGGGAATCTTTATTGAGAAATATTGCACAAGTGTCTCATACTTCAACTTCTCTGTTTTCTATACTATTTTTCGTCACATTATAATGACACTGTAACGACGTTGTTTGTTTCGTTTATTCTATGCTTCACTTCATGTTTCATAGACCCGTCCACCGTCATGTCCACTTCTCAATATGTAAATACATTCACTTCCTCTATAATTCTTCTCTCCACTCTCATATTCAATTTTTTATTGTCTAGATTTTTTGTTACTCTTATCACCGTGCTCTTTTTAATGTTCACTTTTAATTTCCTCCACCAAACTTCTCCAGCAACTTTTTCAACATCTCTTCAGACTCTCCCAAAAGAACTGTCATCGGCAAAGTGTGTCGACTTCAACTTTGTGTAAGATTTATTATTTTATAATCCCACACCTCTTCCCGGCCCCCTAGTATTCCCTTCTTTTGTATCCTTATCTGTAAATATGTTAAACAATCATGGTGGCATTATAAATCCTTCTCTATGTCCTACTTTTCCAGAAAAGGATTATCCTTCTTTCCTACATAATACCTTAACCTGCGACTCACTGTACAAATCCTCTCTACTGTTTTTAGTAGCCTGCCACTTATTTCATAAATTTGCAGCGAGTGATACATTGCTTCCCTCTCCATCCAATCCGATGCCTTTTCTGAATACATTAATGCGTACAATATTTCATTAACCTTATCTAATTATTGTTCACTTATATGCTTCTGTGATTTACATATTTCCCTACCTTTCCTAAACCCAGCTTGTACTTTTGCAATCCTGCTCTCTCTCTGTGGCCTGGTGGTTAACGCTCTCGCTTCACACGGTGAGGGCCTGGGTTCGATTCCCAGCCAGAGTAGAAACATTGGACGTGTTTCTTTCCACCTGTTGTCTATGTTCCCCATCAGTAAAATGGGTACCTGGGTGTTAGTCGACTGGTGTGGGTCGCATCCTGGGACACTGACCTAAGAAGGCCTGGTCACAGACCGGGCCGCGGGGGCGTTGACCCCCGGAACTCTCTCCAGATAAACTCCAGATACCCTGACTCTTTCAATAATAATTCTGTCGTACGCTTTACCCGTTATTCCTGGAACTTTCTCCGTGTAAATTGGCATTTTAGGGGAAACTGAGTTGCTGAGGAAATTATAGAGAGAAAATAGTAGTATTTTAGAAAATGATGACCAAGGGTTTGAATTATGGCTTTTGGAAGATACATCGAGGAGGAGGCTGAAGGCAGTTTAGATGCTGTGTTTGAGAACAGTGTTTTGTAAATATCACATGAAGGAAAAGGAATACGTAAAACAGAAGGTGCTGCATGAGAAACTTAACTGAAGGAGAAAGAGTGAGAGAGAGGTGGGAAAAAATAATTAAATATTATAAATTAGACAAGTGTACAAAACTTGGGTATTTGTATTACCGACACATATTGGCAATAAAGATACGCAAGTGTTGCACATGTGTTTTATTCATCATCTCGTTGGTACTGTATATCATCAAAAAAAGTGAACTGTATAGGTTGATGAGAGGGAGTATAAATCAGAGCTGGATGGAAGGAGGCTGTAAGAGAGGGAAGAGTTTATATCTGGCAGGAATATTACAGTAATTTAGCTTGAAGGGATTATTGACAGGTTGAACCACTCTCCCCCTAAACCCCTGACCCCTCCCCCCCGGCTACCAATGAAAATAATTAAAGAAAAATCAAATTTCAACCAAACTTTCAAGCATAACTCATCTGTGATGAATGGTTTGAAAAACCGACATGTTGAAGATTGAGACACTTATGCAGCATATGGGAATCTTTATTCAGGAAACGTTTCGTCACACAGTGGCTTCATCAGTCCAATACAAAGAGGAAGGTGTAAGGAGAGGAGTATGAGGTAATCAGTCCCTTAACCTGGAGTCGATGTGTTCAGTCCATCAATCTTGTAGAATGTACAGCATAGGGCCGTAGACGTGGCTTATATACTGTAGTGAGGTGACGTGAAGCAGGTATATAAGCCACGTCTACGGCCCTATGCTGTACATTCTACAAGATTGATGGACTGAACACATCGACTCCAGGCCGAGGGACTGATTACCTCATTCTCCTCTCCTTACGCCTTCCTCTTTGTATTGGACTGATGAAGCCACTGTGTGACGAAACGTTTCCTGAATAAAGATTCCCATATGCTGCATAAGTGTCTCCATCTTCATAACTCATCTGCAGGATTAGTTAAATGATGCGGATTATCTTTATCAGTAAATCTTCTTTATTTAAAACCATTAAATCTGATGTATGTTTAAAAGGAAAGATATTTAAAATATTTTTTGTATTAAAATTCGGGACTTTAACTCTTAAAAAAAGTGAGATTTTTAAATTCTCATTTAGAGTATTAACATAATTTTAATAGTCGTAGTTATCATGATACATAATAATGTGTTATGAGCATTGCATAAATATGTGTTACCTACATGTATATTAGGACATGAAATTTTAATGTGTTTGGAGCATATTTATTTTTTATCGAAATTTTTAATGTTCCAGTGTACCAATTTTCTTAAAAATGTTTTGTGTGGAGTGTGAAGTGCAGCTTCCCAGTACCAGGCATCTAAATCTTCATTTCTTTTAAGATTTCACATTATCTCTTTTGTGTCTGGGTATAAACACACCACCTCCATCACCTCTCTGCTTCCTCTCAATATATTATTATTATTATTATTATTATTATTATTATTATTATTATTATTATTATTATTATTATTATTATTATTATTATTATTACTTTTTTAACAAGTCGGCCGTCTCCCACCGAGGCAGGGTGACCCAAAAAGAAAGAAAATCCCCAAAAAGAAAATACTTTTCATCATCATTAAACACTTTCACCACACTCGCACATTATCACTATTTTTGCAGAGGTGCTCAGAACACAACAGTTTAGAAGCATATACCTATAAAGATACACAACATACCCCTCCAAACTGCCAATATCCTAAACCTCTCCTTTAAAGTGCAGGCATTGTACTTCCCATCTCCAGGACTCAAGTCCGACTATATAAAAATAACTGGTTTTCCTGAATCCCTTCACTAAATATTACCCTGCTCACACTCCAACAGCTCGTTAGGTCCCAAATACCATTCGTTTCCATTCATTCATATCTAACACGCTCATGCACGCTTGCTGGAAGTCCAAGCCCCTCGCCCACAACACATTTACCCCCTCCCTCCAACCTTTTCGAGGACGACCCCTACCCCCGCCATCCTTCCCCTACAGATTTATACGCTCTCCATGTCTTTCTACTTTGATCCATTCTCTCTAAATGACCAAACCACCTCAACAACCCCTCTTCAGCCCTCTGACTAATACTTTTATTAACTCCACACCTTCTCCTAATAATATTTACACCACACATTGCCCTTAGACAGGACATCTCCACTGCCTCTAACCGCCTTCTCGCTGCAGCATTTACAACCCAAGCTCCACACCCATATATGAGTGTTGGTACCACTATACTTTCATACATTCCCTTCTTTGCCTCCATAGATAACGTTTTTTGTCTCCACATATACCTCAACGCACCACTCGCCTTTTTTCCTTCATCAATTCTATGATTATCCTTAGCCTTCATAAATCCATCTGCTGACACGTCAACTCCCAAATATCTGAAAACATTCACTTCTTCCATACTCCTCCTCCTCAATCTGATATCCAATTTTTCTTTATCTAAATCATTTGATACCCTCATCACCTTACTCTTTTCTATGTTCACTTTCAACTTTCTACCTACACACACACATTCCCAAATTCGTCCACTAACCTTTGCAGTTTTGCTTTAGAATCTCCCATAAGCACAGTATCATCAGCAAAAAGTAACTGTGTCAATTCCCATTTTGTATTTGATTCCCCATAATTTAATCCCACCCCTTTCCCGATTTTTTTTATTGTTTTATGATTTGTATTTCAAAATTATTTTTCTTATTTTCATTAAAATTTCTTGACAGTGCCTCTCCCACTATCATCTGCTCTCCTTTTGCACTCTCTCACCACTCTCTTTACCTTTCTTTTACTCTCCATATACTCTGCTCTTCTTATAACACTTCTGCTTTGTAAAAACCTCTCGTAAGCTACCTTTTTCTCTTTTATCACACCCTTTACTTCATCATTCCACCAATCACTCCTCTTTCCTCCTGCACCCACCCTCCTATTACCTGAAGTTTACCTGGAGAGAATTCCGCGGCCCGGTCTGTAACCAGGCCTCATGGTGGATCAGAGCCTGATCAACCAGGCTGTTACTGCTGGCTGCACTCACTTCAACGTACGAGCCACAGCCCGGCTGGTCAGGAACCGACTTTAGGTGCTTGTCCAGTGCCTGCTTGAAGACAGCCAGGGGTCTATTGATAATCCCCCTTATGTATGCTGGGAGGCAGTTGAACACTCTTGGGCCCCTGACATTTATTGTGTTGTCTCTTAACGTGCTAGTGACACCCCTGCTTTTCATTGGGGTGATGCTGCATCGTCTGCAAAGTCTTTTGCTTTCGTAGTGAGTGATTTTCGTGTGCAAGTTCGGTGCTAGTCCCTTTAGGATTTTCCAGGTGTATATAATCATGTATCTCTCCCTCCTGCATTTTTTAAAACTATTCCAACCCTCTTCAACCCCCCCACTACTCACACTTGCACCAGCCCACCTTTCTGCCAATAGTTGCTTATATCTCACCCGAACTCCCTCCTTTAATTTATACACTTTCACCTCCCTCTTACTTGTTGTTGCCATTTTCCTCTTGTCCCATCTACCTCTTACTCTAACTGTAGCTACAACTAAATAATGATCCGATATATCAGTTGCCCCTCTATAAACGTATACATCCTGGAGCCTACCCATCAACCTTTTATCTACCAATACATAATCTAACAAACTACTTTCATTACGTGCTATATCAAACCTTGAATATTTATTTATCCTCTTTTTCATAAAATATGTATTACTTATTACCAAATCTCTTTCTACACATAGCTCAATTAAAGGCTCCCCATTTTCATTTACCCCTGGCACCCCAGATTTACCTACTACTCCCTCCATAATATTTTTACCCACTTTAGCATTGAAATCCCCAACCACAAGTACTCTCACACTTGGTTCAAAACTCCCCACGCATTCACTCAACATTTCCCAAAATCTTTCTCTCTCCTCTACACTTCTCTCTTCTCCAGGTGCATATATGCTTACTGTAACCCACTTTTCATATCCAACCTTCATTTTACTCCACATAATCCTTGAATTAATACATTTATAGTCCCTCTTTTCCTGCCATAACTTATCCTTCAACATTATTGCTACTCCTTCTTTAGCTCTAACTCTATTTGAAACCCCGACCTAATCCCATTTATTCCTCTCCATTGAAACTCTCCCACCCCCTTCAGTTTTGTTTCACTTAAAGCCAGGACATCCAGCTTCTTCTCATTCATAACACCCACAATCATCTCTTTCTTATCATTTGCACAACATCCACGCACATTCAGACTTCCCACTTTGACAATTTTCTTCTTATTATTCTTTTTAGTAATTATTACAGGAAAAGGGGTTACTAGCCCATTGTTCCCGGCATTTTAATTGACTTTTACAGCACGCATAACTTACTGAGGAAAGATTCTTATTCCACTTCCCCATGGATATTAAAGGAAAAGTAATAAGAACAAGAACTATTAAGATAAAATCAAAGGAAACTCAGATGAGTGTGTATAAATAAACGTGTACATGTATGTGTAGTGTGACCTAAGTGTAAGTAGAAGTAGGAAGAAATACCTGTAATCTTGCATATTTATGAGACAGACAAAAGACGCCAGCAATCCTACCATCATGTAAAACAATTACAGGCTTTCGTTTTACACTCACTTGGCAGGACGGTAGTACCTCCCTGGGTGATTGCTATCTGCCAACCTACTACCAATTGTTATTATGTGATTATTATTATTATTATTATTATTATTATTATTATTATTATTATTATTATTATTATTTTTCCTGGGTGGCACACGAAGTCACGGCGCCTCAAACAGAATCAACAGACAGCTACAGGTAGTGCCCGTGTGTCACCCGAGTGTCGGTGGAAGTCACCCGAGTTTCAGCTGAAGTCACCTTAGCGCCAGTGGAAGTCAACTAAGGTTAGATTTACTCACGGGTTATGCCACTTGTAACAAAAAGAATAAACAAGCGGCTGAAGGTAGCATGTTGATAGGTTGTCCGTCAAGGAAGGAGAGAAGTACTAGCAGGGTTACTTTGTCACAAAGTGACTCGTTCATTGGAGCAGCAACACTCTTCAGTAGCAGCAGCAATGATCGCAGTAACAGCAACAACGATCGCAGTAACAACAGCAACGACCGTAGCAACAACAACGACCGCAGTAACAGCAACAACGACTGCAGTAACAGCAACAACGACCGCAGTAACAGCAACAACGACCACAGTAACAGCAACAATGACCACAGTAACAGCAACAACGACCGCAGTAACAGCAACAACGACCACAGTAACAGCAACAACGACAGCAATAGTAGCAGAAGCAGCAACTGCTGACTTACCAGTGCCGGGACTCCGTGGTCTAGCTACGCAGGTGTCACGGACACTTACCCTGGGTTGTGTCGTGTGAACATGATCTCAATCTGGCATATGATCGTTGGTACAATTGGCACACCCTTGTTCTGGCACCCAAGACACTCCTAACACTCTGTCACTCCTTGTTAGCACCCTCTCCTACTCCCTCTCTTCCACCTTCCCTCTTCCTAACAAACTTTCCCATTCCTTCTTAAGAATATGCTCTCCCTCTCCTTCCTGACACCACCTCCCGTTCCCTCTTCCTAATTCTCTCTCTCTCTCTCTCTCTCTCTTACTCCCTTTTCCTAGCTCAGTCTTCAACTCCATCTCTTTCTCCCTCACTTATCCCCTCACATTAACACCAATATAAATACCAGTTATCCCTCACATCTCTTCTCACTGTGAGAGACGGACAATTTATCCAGGTCAAGGTCTAATTTCTCCTCATAATAAATAGTAAATGGGCTAGTTTGAGTGACAATCCACTGGGAAATCATCGAAGAATTTCTGTCTGGGTTATGAATAGTAGAGATAGAAGGAGAGAGAGAGAAAAAGGGGAGAGAGAGAGAGAGAGAGGAGAGGGGGAGAGAGAGGAGAGAGGGAGAAAAATGAATATCTTTTTCCTGTGAATACTAAAATAATTCATTTTTTTTGTACCACTGTGTCTATGTATAATTCTGGAGGAGGATCGTTCTCACTCATGCACTTGTCTAACCTATTTTTTAAAGCTACGCGAGGTTTTCGCTTCAGCTACGCTACTCGGAGAGTTTATTCCACTCATCCACAACTCTATTACCGTTTCAGTGTTTTCCTATATCCTTTGTAAATTTATTTTTTTTCCAACTTGAATCCGTACTTTTTGTTCACCTTTTTATTTGCGTAATGATACATGTTTCGTAAAACCGAAGCTTTTATTAGGACAGTGTTTGTCCCGAAACCCTCTCCAAGTATACTCCAGGTATACCGCATACCCAAACAAAAACAGTGGCGCACACCTCTTACAGTGGCGCTATTAAGCGGCGATACCCAAACAAATCCAGGACCTCAAACTGTGTTACAGGTGCAAATAAGTGACGGTGATAATGACGGTCTAGTAGCTAGGAATGATAACCTTAACTCTATATGTAATGCAAACATAGGTCAATGTGAGACAATAGAACCATTCTTATTATTTCAGACACCACCAGACATATGTATATACACTGTACTAAGGTACGAAAGAAGAACAGTAAATATACCTTATGAAAAATGTGTAAAGGTTGGGTGCATAATGGATGTGTGTTCGATTATGGTAATGATAGCAGATTTCATTTTGTTTGTAATAATTTCACTTTGGCACAGTTACCCTTTAGCAGTGATGACATTGATTTACCAGATTTTAATACAAATGACCCCTTGCCATATATTGATGATTATGATTGTTTTATGAAAACAGGCCTTCAGTTTATTCATGTCAATGCAAGATCACTTTTTCCATAATTGGCAGAAATTTGGATTCTAGCTAGGGCGGCAGTTATATTCATTTCTGAATCCTGATTGGGTGATACGGTGACTGACTACGAGGTCAAAATAGAAGGCTACAATATAAAACGCTTAGATAGGAATAGAAAAGGTGGTGGGGTGTGTGCCTACATAAGAAATGACTTAGCCTACAATCAAAGACCTGATTTAAAAGACAATTTTCTGGAGATTCTATGGTCTGAAGTGCTGCTTCCCAAGACCAAACCCATCTTAATAGAAACTATCTAACGCCCTCCCACCCAGGACCAGTTCTTAGAAGACTTTTCCAGAGTCTTGTCCGGATTTTAGAACAATTGCGAGACATTATTACTGGGAGACTTCAATATCTTTTTTCAACATCAAAATAACAGGGTATGTAAAAGGTATAAGCAAATTCTAGGTTTAAATGAACAGGCCTCAGCGATTATTTCATCATTTACTGCACCAGGAAAATCACTAGGGAACGGATAGGCCTACACAGGTCAATAAAAATGCAGTCAACTAGAAATTACAGTAAAGAAACACTGGTAAATATACTATACAAATGTGACTGGACAGAGATAACAAGTTGAACGAGCATATATGATGCCTAGGGAAAATTCAAAACAACGTTCACTACCATCCTTGATAATATTGCACCAGTTGAAGAGATTAGGATTAAACGAAGAACTGAACTCTGGATAACTACTGAGATATTAGATAATATGAAATTCAGAGACCAGCTGCTAAAAAGATTTAAAACAAACAGACAGGATATTGCAGCGCTAAATGAATTTCTATGGCTGAGGAACAAAGTGCAGAGACTTATAAAAGGAGCAAAGGCAAGGCACTATTACTCAAATATCAAAGAATACAAGAATAACTCCAGAAAGCTCTGGCAGCAACTAAAACAGCTGGAGTATAGCCATAAACCCGTAGACAGATCTAACATGGTACTAAATATCGATAACGAGGTATGCCACGAAGCAACTAAAGTGACAAATTGTTTTAATTCATACTACACAACTGTGGCATCAACACTAGTAAGTAAACTACCAGCTGCATCAAATACCTTTAACACAGACTCTGATAAGTTTAAAGCATACCATACCAATAAAGGGGTAACCCCAAACAGTTGTCAACTAGTAAGTGTATCTCATGACTTCGTGCAACAAGAACTAAGCAGGTTAAACCCAACTAAGAGCACCGGCCCAGATAACATCCCGTCTAAGTTCCTAAAAGATGGTGCCTCTGAATTGCCAATCCCTATTGCTCACATAATAAATTTGTCCATCACCACTAATACCGTACCAGAGGGGTTCAAGGAGGCCAGAGTTACTCCTTTCTTCAAGAAAAATCATAGATCTAATGTCAGGAACTATAGCCCTGATAGTATACTCAGTGTAATATCCAAAATTCTAGAGAGGGCGGTGTACTGTTAAGTAGTTAAGTTTCTTATGACAACATTCTTCATAGTTACCAATCAGGCTTTAGAAGATCTTACTCAACCGACACCTCCCTAATTAATCTGATGGATTACATGAGAACTGAAATGTCGATAAGGAACTTCACAGGAATGGTAACCTTAGACCTGCAAAAGGCCTTCGATACTGTCAGCCACAATAAATTATGTAAGAAACTTCAAGCTATCGGCATAGGTTCTATAGGCTGATTTAAGTCCTATCTTAGCAACAGGAAACAAACTGTCAAAATCAGCAAAACAGAATCAGAACCCCTGCGACAGCATGTGGAGTTCCTTATTATTTCTATGTTATGTAAACGACATGCCCATCAGTGTCAATCGCAAACTCCTACTATATACGGATGACAGTGCTCTCATAGTGTCAGTTAAAGACCCACAAGAAATAGCTAATGTAATAACACTGGAACTGGAGTCCTTTAGCAAATGGTTAGTAGACAACAAACTATCGTCTCACCTCGGGAAAACTGAAGCCATATTCTTTAGCACGACACATAAACTGAGAAGAGTAACTAATTTTAATGTCCAGTGTAATGGGGAACCCATCACTTCAGTTTCCTCAGTAAAATA
>NC_069404.1:66016814-66034314 GCF_026875155.1 Cherax quadricarinatus
TTCCGACATCTTAATAAGGAATCATTCAGGACCCTGTACACCGTGTACGTTAGGCTCATATTGGAGTATGCGGCACCAGTTTGGAACCCACACCTAGCCAAGCACGTGAAGAAACTAGAGAAAGTGCATAGGTTTGCAACAAGACTAGTCCCAGAGCTAAGAGGTATGTCCTACGAGGAGAGGTTAAGGGAAATCAACCTGACGACACTGGAGGACAGGAGAGATAGGGGGGACATGATAACGACATACAAAATACTGAGAGGAATTGACAAGGTGGACAAAGACATGATGTTCCAGAGATTGGACACAATAACAAGGGGACACAGTTGGAAGCTGAAGACACAGATGAATCACAGGGATGTTAGGAAGTATTTCTTCAGCCACAGAGTAGTCAGTAAGTCAGTTTGGGAAGCGATGTAGTGGAGGCAGGATCCATACATAGCTTTAAGCAGAGGTATGATAAAGCTCACGGCTCAGGGAGAGTGACCTAGTAGCGATCAGTGAAGAGGCGGGGCCAGGAGCTCGGACTCGACCCCCGCAACCTCAACTAGGTGAGTACAACTAGGTGAGTACACACACACACACACACATATATAATATATATATATATATATATATATATATATATATATATATATATATATATATATATATATATATATATATATATATATATATATATATATATATATTTCACCCTCTTTCATAATTTATCACATTATAAAAAAAACACCAGACATACATAACAGAGCTGTAACCTGACATGTACACGCAGTGACGTGTTAGTTACCTTATTCTTGGAGTGTGACAGATACATTTCCCTTGTTCTGAAATTTATAATCAGGTCACGTCTCAGTAAAATTTAAGAGTGACATGTCAGCTGAAGGTGAATTTGTCAACTTGTCAACATGGTTTATAATCCTCAAGAATTTTATGAATTAAAAATGGATCTCATTTGAGCAGTCCTGAACTTATTTACAAACTACAATCAGAACCATATATTTTTATTTATAAACCTTGATTCTCCTGTATTTCGTTTGATTACTTGTTACAGATTTCTTAGATTTAGAAAATTAGTGAGGAGGGAGATTAACATCCTTGACATGAAAAAACAGAGTCGGACTGTTGCTCAGTTGATGATTTCTTGAATAATGCAGATACTGCATTCTCAAAAAGTATCCCTTAGATTCCTATAATCGTAATTTCAATAAAATAATAAACCGACTATTCAAAGGCAAATATGAAATAATTTTTAAAAAACTGAAAGGGAAAGTGGACTATTTTAATATTTAATTTAAGCAATTCGAATTTATCATTCAATATGGCTTATCAGGT
Organism: Cherax quadricarinatus; assembly: GCF_026875155.1. NCBI lineage: Eukaryota > Metazoa > Arthropoda > Malacostraca > Decapoda > Parastacidae > Cherax > Cherax quadricarinatus. Next base: position 66,018,150 of record NC_069404.1, read on the forward strand.
ACAATATATATATATATATATATATATATATATATTATATATATATATATATATATATATATATATATATATATATATATATATATATATATATATATATATATGCAATAAGATCACAGTAAACAGGTGATTTCAAAATATGCAAAACAACCACTCTGAAAGAATAGAGAAATTCCAAGCGCTTTCGTGACTACTCACGAAAGCGCTTGGAATTTCTCTATTCTTTCAGAGTGGTTGTTTTGCATATATATATATATATATATATATATATATATATATATATATATATATATATATATATATATATATATATATATATATATGTCGTGCCGAATAGGTAAAACTTGTGATCTTGGCTTAAACAGCAACGCTCATCTTGCCATATAGGACAAGCGAAAATTTTTGTATGCAATAATTTCGCAAACATCCTTCTGAACCTAACGAGAAAAATATATTTCGCTGTGTTTGTTTAGTATTAATTTATTGTAAACAAATCTAAAATATATTTAGTTGGGTTAGGCTAAAATAAATTGTTCTTGTTATAGTAAGGTTAGGTAAGTTTTCTAAGATTCTTTTGGAGCAATATTATAATTTTTTACATTGACATTAATGAAAAAAATATATCTTTAAACGTATAAGAGAAAATTTTAGAAAGGACTTAATTTTAAATGAGTTCTTGCTAATTGACCAGTTTTACATATTCGGCACGACATATATATATATATATATATATATATATATATATATATATATATATATATATATATATATATATATATATATATATGTATATATATATATATATATATATATATATATATATATATTATATATATATATATATATATATATATATATATATATATATGTGTGTGTGTGTGTGTATGTATATCGTGCCGAATAGATCAAATTTACATAATCTGGGAAAAATCCTAATAGATGTAATATTACTCGCTTTTCCAAAGTCATTGTACAAAGTATTACACTGTAATCTGTTGCATTTGATAAAGCTCCATAGCAAGAGAGCTAAACTTTATGAATCAACGCTTGACTCAGCGGAGAAGTGTCTGAGTGGCTGGACGTAACGAGCCAACTTCCTCAGAGGTCGATACTGTACTCAGACCCTTTTCCAATTTACATACATGATCTAGAAAATAGACTAAAATCAAAAGTATCAAAGTTTGTGGATGACACGAAAATGAGGGAAAAAATGCCGTATCTGTGGCTAAACGTGATGAGCAATTGATTCTTAGCAATAATATTATTCGACATAAATATAAAATGTTCGGTAACCGAGACAAAAGAAGAGAAGGACCTGCAAATATTTCTTAGCAGTGATCTGATATGTTCTAAACAATGTCTTCCTACTTCATGTGTTATTAACAGATAATTACAGTTTATAAAAAATTCGAAATGGAAAAGAAGCCACTCAGAACATTACGAAATATTTCAAGTAAAAAAAATAGTGGTTCAATAATGCAAAAAATAATGTCAAGAAACTCCAAGATAAGAGTCGCAGTATATATGTAGGTAAACTTTTTCTTTGCAAAATCAGAAAACGCAATTGCAAAGAATAGTACAGTACTTTAAGAACTCACACGATAAACATCTGACAAGTATTTAATTTAGATAAGATAGAGTGCAGTGGTTGCATATTACCAGTGAAATCCTGACGTTACTTCATAATCCATCCAGGATGTCCAGGTATTGATGTCACACCCAGCAATTTTTTTTCTCATGACGAAAAATTCCTTTATAATTCCAAATTCTAGTGAACCAATGATGTAATATTTTATTGCATGGACGGAAGAGATAAAGTACATGAATAGCTCTGAATTATACAAGAGTTTTTGTCAACAAAGAATCAATAATTAATAATCTTGAGGTTAATCAAGAGCTTGGGCAAAGCGATCACATATCACTTCGTTTCAATATATCATGGAATTACCCAAATAACTGCAGTCAAGCCTCTGTCCCAGACTTCAGCTTGGTCAACTTCATGGGGCTGAGAAATTGCCTGGGTGGGCTGAATTGGAATGACCTGAGTATGGGTCAGGTAGGAAATGATGGCTGCCAACATGACGTTTATTAGAGCATAGCTCTAGCTGCTCAGGCAACTTATGTTCCGAGTAGGGAAATTAGATCTAACAAAAATTATCCCAAATGGATAAACAACAGATTAAAACATCTTATTGGTCAAAAGAGAGGCATATATAGACGTATCAAAAGAGGGGATGGGCAGTTAAGAAATCAATATATTCAGTTAATGAGATAAATATAAAAAGGGAATAGGAAAAGCAAAAAGAGATTATGAGGCTAAAGTCGCAAGGGATTCGAAGACTAATCCAAAAGGTTCTTTCAGGTATAGAGAAGTAAGATTAGGGACAAGATTGGCCCACTTAAGAGTAACTCAGGTGAGATCACTGACATTGATAAGGAAATGTGTGAAATTTTCAACACTTATTTCCTCTCAGATTTTATTCAGAAAGATTCTAGCGAAATTCCAGAAAAGATAAATTTTGTAGAGCAGGACGATAATAAACTATGAACGATTGGGTTAACTAGTGACATGGTCCTCAGACAAATAGAGAAATTAAAACCGAACAAATCCCCAGATCCTGATGAACTGTTTGCGAGGGTTTTTCAAGGAATGTAAAGAGGAGCTTAGCATACCTTTAGCTAGTCTTTTCAACATATCACTACAAACTGGCATAGTGCCAGACAAGTAGAAAATGGCAAACATAATACCTATTTACAAAGCAAGAGACAGGTCCTTAGCTTCGAACTATAAACCAATAAGCCTTACCTCCATAGTGGAAAAATTTATGAAATCAATAATTGCCTAAGCAATTCGTAGCCATCTTGAAAGGCATAAATTGATTAATGAATCACTACACATTTCCACAAAGGGGGGCGAATCTGCCTTACGAATTTACTAACTTTTTTCACTAAGGTATTTGAGGAGGTAGATCATGGTAATGGAAATGATATTGTGTATATGGACTTTAGTAAGGCTTTCGACAGAGTTCTGCATCAGTGTCTATTGAGGAGACTTTAAGCACACGGAATAGGAGGATAATTTTTTTCATGGGTAGAGGCATGGCTGACAAATAGGCAGCAGAGAGTTTGCATAAATGGGAAGAAATCAAATTGAGAGCACGTCACAAGCGATGTTCCACATGGGTCAGTGTTGGGCCTTTTGTTGTTTATAATTTACATGAACCACATAGATGAGAGAATAAATAGCAACATAATCAAATTTGTTGATGACACCAAAATAGGTCGTCGAATTCATTCTAATGAGGATATTAGAGCACTCCCGGATGATTTGAATAGACTGATGCAGTGGTCGGGGAAGTGGCAGATACAGTTTAACATAGACAAATGCGAAGTTCTAAATATTGGGCAGGAAAATAACCATGCCATATGTAAACTAAATAATGTAGATCTTAATAATACTGGTTGCGAAAAGGATTTGAGAGTTCAGGTTAACAGTAATCTGAAACCAAGACAACAGTGCATAAGCGTTCGCAATTAGGCAAACAGAATTCTTGGCTTCACATCAAGAAGCATAAATAATAGAAGTCCTCAGGCTGTTCTGCAGCTCTACATATCTTTGGTTAGGCCTCATTTAGATTATGCTACACAGGTCTGATCACTATATAACAGAATGGATATAAATGCACTGGGAAACGTACAAAGGAATATGTCAAAGTTGATTCCGTGTATCAGAACTCTTCCCTTTGAGGATAGACTGAGGGGCCTGCATCTCTGGAAAGGCGTAGAATTAGGGATGATATGATTAGGCTGTATAAATGGAAAGCAGGAATAAATAAAGGGGATGTAAATTGTGTGCTAAAAATACCTAGCCAAGACAGGACTCGCAACAATGGCTTCAAGTTGGAAAAATTCAGATTCAGGAAGGATACAGGAAAGAACTGGTTTGGTAAAAGAGTTGTGGATGAGTAGAACAAACTCCCGAGTAACGTCATAGAAGCTAAAACGTTGTGTAGTATTAAAAATAAGTTAGATAAATACATGAGTGGGTGTAGGCGGGTGTGAGCTGGATCTGATTAGTTGATAAATTAGACACATGTGCATCACTTAAGTATCTTTAATGAGGAAACGTTTCGCTACACAGTGGCTTCATTAGTCCATACAAAGAAGAATGGTGAAGAACAGGAGGAGTTTTGAGGTAATTAGTCCCTCACTCGAAAGGTCCATCATTTTGGTGTTGAGTATGATGACCCACCTTCTTTGTCGGCGGTGGTGACGATAATATCTGGGTCGTTGGCGAGGTTCTTAAGGGCAGTATAGGAAGAATAGTAGAAGGCTCACATAAAGCTGCAGTGAGAATGTCCTGTATATAACTCTTCTGGAGGTTACTGTCACTGTGTCTGTGGTTTCTGGTGATTATGTTCAGTTGATGGTTTGGTTTACGTAGGTTAGTGGTAAATTTGAGACCCAGACTGAGATCTTGTTTCTCGTAGCCAGTTAAGGTGCTTGACGATAGGTTGTTTATCAAGGATTCTCTTCTCATTTTCATCCACAAACTGTTTGTGCAGAGGTACTGAAGCTTGCGATTGAGTTTAATCTTTCGTTGGAGGTTGGCTGTGGTGACTGTGCTGAGAATATACTCAGCACTGTGGTGGTTAATCTGAAGATAATGTTGCAATGTCTGGCAGACATTGTAACATCAGGGGATCTTGATACAAGGAATTCTTCAATGCTTGTTCAACCTTGGGACAAAGACCTACTTACACTAGTGGATGGTTCCACTCTGATCCCGCCTCCTCCTTCTTCCACTCACTGGACTACAGTATATAAGCCACTTCTCCAGCCATATGCTGCAAGACAAGAAGACTGGCGGTTTATATAGGCGTCTTCTTGTCTTTGCTCCAATTCCCTCCCCCCACATGCGTGAACACTAACCCAAGGCCGGGGGGGTGTTACCTCATCTTTTGTATATATTTTTACGTCTTCCTATTATGTCCTAGAATCTTTTTGATAAGCCATGGATGGCAAAACGCCTCTACAATAAAGATATCCAATTTGCACATTGTCTTAGCTGTACTTTCTAAAAGGGGCAGGACTAACACAACATTCCGGGCAAGGGACTGTTACCTAAAACCTCCTCTCCTTCCCCCTTTCTCCCTTGTTTTGGCGATGAACCACTGTTTGGCGATCGTTCCCTTAATAAAGTTTCCCATATGTTGCCTAAGTTGCCTTGTCGTTTTCAAAACCACTTAACAAATACTTCCTGCATGCGTCCGCATGAAAAAAATACAAATAAACAAAAAAAAAAAAAATTTAGACGGGGGCCCAAAAAGTCCTCGGGGGAAAAAGAGAGAAAAAAATCTGGCTTTTCCCCCAAAAAAAATCGGGCCAAAACTAGAAAATGTTATTTTAGTGAGGAACGTGCGGGCGCCCCCAGGTCACGCTGAATATTGTATGGCACGTCCGTAGCGCTAAAAGCACGCTTATTTTTCCTGTTTTCCAATTTTACTTTTTTTTCCGGGGGTCTATGACTAAAGGGGGGCCAGGGGGCAGCTGGTTTTGGGTATTTTTACGGCTATATAAATATTTTTTTTTATTTATATGTATACCTGGAGTCTTCCACCTGGAGTTTACCCGGGGAGAGTTTTGGGGGTCAACGCCCCGCGGCCCGGTCTGTGACCAGGCCCCTGGGGGATCCCGCCTGATCAACCAGGGTGTTGCTGCTGGGTGCACGCAAACCAACGTACGAGCCACAGCCCGGGTGAAGGAAATGACTTTAGTTCTTTCCATGCCAGCTTGAAGAAGCCAGGGGGCGTTGGTAAACCCCCCTTTTGTGTCTGGAGGGAGTTGAACAGTCTCGGGCCCGACACTTATGTATGGTCTCTTAAAGTGCTGTGACACCCCCCGCTTTTCATTGGGGGGGGGTGCATCGTCGCCAAGTCTTTTGCTTTCGATGATGATTTTCGTGTGCAAGTTTGGGACAGTCCCTCAGGATTTTCCCGTGTATATAATCATGTACTCTCCTCCTGCGTTCCAGGGAATACAGGATTTAGAAACCTCAAGCGCTCCCCATAAATTGAGTGTTTTATCTCCGTTATGCGCGCCGTGAAAGTTCTCTGTAACTTTTCTAGGTCGGCAATTTCACCTGCCTTGAAGGTCTGTGTAGAGTGCAGCATATTCCAGCTAATAGACAAGTGACCTGAAGAGTGTCATCATGGGCTTGGCCTCCCAAGTTTTGAAGTTCTCATTATCCATCCTGTCATTTTTCTAGCAGAATCGATTGATACAATGTTATGGTCCTTGAATGAGAGATTCCTCCGACTAATCATCCTAGGTCTTTGAACCCGTTGGTGTTTCGCTCTAGTTTTTGGTGGCCAGAATTTTGTTTGTACTCTGATGAAGATTTATTTTCCTCATGTTTACCATATCTGAGTAATTGAAATTTCTCAGCGTTGAACTGCATATGTTTTCTGCACCCACGTGAAAAGATTGGTTGATGTCCGCCCTGAGCCTATCAGTGTCTGCAATGGAAGACACTGTCATGCAGATTCGGTGTCATCTGCCAAGGAGATCCGGTCTGTGGCTGACTATCCTTGTCATGTCGGATATGAGGGATGAGGACAAGATGGGAAGCTAGGACTGTGCCTTGTGGGACAGAGCTTTTCACCGAGCTTGCACCTCGGACTTTACTCTGTTGACGACTACTCTCTGTGTTCGTTAGTGAGGAAATTATAGATTCCATTACCGACCGATTCTTTTTTTCCTGTTATTCCTTTAGCGCGCATCGTGGCCCTAATTACGCATGGTCACACTTGTTCGAAGGCTTTTGCAAAGTCCTGTAATATATTACATCGCATTCTTTGTCTTCTAGTGCATTTAGACCTTGTCGTAGTGAACCCAGAGTTGAGACAGACAGGAGGACCTTTCTAAACCATTTTGCCCTGGGTTGTGTACTGATGGGTTTCTAGATGGGTGGTGATCTTGCTTTCTTAGGACCATTTCAAAGATTTTTTATGATATGGGATTTAGTGCTATTGGTCTGTAGTTCTTTGCTGTTGCCTTAACTGCCCCCTTTGTGGAGTGGGCTTATGTCTGTTGTTTTAGTAAATGAGGACGACCCCCGTGGTCCAGGGCTCCCTCTCACCATAGGATGAAAAGGCTCGTGATAGGGGCTTCTTGCAGTTCTGATGAACACAGAGTTCCATGAGTCTGGCGCCTGGGCAGAAGTGCATGGGCATTCATTTTTCAGCCTGTTCGAAGTCATTTGGCGTCAGGATAACATCGATAGGCTTTGTGTAGTCAAATTTTTGTGGCTCTCTCCAGTAAAAAATTCATTTTGGTCTTCGACTCCAGTCTGGTTAGCCGGCTTGCTAAAAACTGAGGTCCATATTGGGATCTTAGTACTCACATCATTTCCTTGCTGTCATCTGTGTAGGACCCATCTTGTTTTAAGTAGGGGCCCAATACAGGACCGTTGTTCTCGATTTTGATTTGGCATAGGAGAAGAAATACTTTGGGTTTCTTTCGATTTCATTTATGGCTTTCAAGTTCTTACCCGCATTCCTGACTCCTAAAGGATTCTTTTACTTAAGTCGATGCTTGCTATTTCTCTGACCAGTGTCTCCTGCGCATTTCAGATATATTGACCTCTTTTAGCCGCTCTGTTATTCTTTTTTCCGTCGCCTTTAAAGGGGCGCCCTGTCTCTTTCTATTTTACCATTACTCCCTCCTTTTCCTTAGAGGAATAAGCCTTGTGCATACATCCGATGCCACCGAGTTAATCTGTTCCTAGGCATAAGTTTTGGGTCCTGTGTTGCTTAGTATATCTTCCCAGCTTATATCGGTTTGGACTTGGTTTACTTGTCCACTTATGTTTTTGTTATTGAAGTTGAATTTGGTGAATGTGAACCCTCGTGACTAGCTCATTTTGTCGGTCTGGGCTCCAGCATACAATGTCTGAACTCAATTATGTTGTGATCTGAGTATATTGTTTTTGATATGGTGACATTTCTTATCAGATCATCATTGTTAGTGAAGATGAGGTCTATGTATTCTTTCCATCTTGTAGGCTCTATTATTTGCTGGTTTTAAATTGAATTTTGTGCGAGATTTTAAAAGCTCGGTGAGTGTGAGTTTTTCATCAGAGCTGCCTCCTGTGGTATTACTGCAACAATATTATTTGCTATATTCCTCCATTATTAGGTGCCTTAAAGTTGAAATCCCCCAGGAGGCAAGATGTTGGGTGCAGGAGCTGGAAGATTTTTCAGACCAGTGGTCAATTTTTAACAGCTGTTCCTGGAATTGCTGGATGTTGCAATCACGGAGGCTTGTAGTCTACCACAATGACTAGGTTTTGGTTCTCGACCTTTACTGCTAAAACTTCCACACGTCCATTTGAGGCATTAACAGTTCTGTGCAAACAAGTGACTCTGCAAATGTACAAGGCCACCCCCCCCCTTTTTGCCTGTGTCACTCGTCACATCTGTAAAGGTTGTAACCCTGGGATCCATACTGCTGGACATGGGTTCCTTTTATGTGGGGCTCAGTGAAAGCCGCGAACATTGCCCTTTGCCCTGCAAGCAGTCCACGGATGAAGGTATTTGTTGTTTGTAGCTGGCTTAAGACCCCTGTATATTTGCAAAGAAGAATGTTATCCGGACTGGTGTAAATGTTGGTACTGGGGGGGATTTTTTTTCCGGCAATAGTACTGTATCTGTTGGTTTTGGAGTGGAGGCCATCGACTGTGGTTTCCACTCCAGAATTACTGGATTTGAGTTAAACGATTTCGCCATTTCCTGCAGTTTTTTTTTCCTTCCTGCACTAAAAAACCTCTCCTCTGAATGGCTGTGGCTACCCAGGTTTTTTCCCCAATGGCCTTGGATGTTTTTATCTTTTTGTCCCCTTTTAGATGGTATCCTGGCAATTAAGTTATAGCAACAGTCTTTCCTGTACTGAAGAGGTACACATTTCAGGGTGAAAAAGCTACAGGAAGGGAGTTTGCATTTTCCTGTTTTTCATATGGGCATGGCATTTTCTAGGGTGGTCAAAGTTGCATGTCCCATCTGTTTTTTTTTCCAGATTTCCCATGCCAGCAGATAGACCAAGTGCATAGTATGTGCACAGGCTTGGTTTACACGCTTGCTTGGGTTTTTCTTCTGTGACGTATTCCTGTTGTGTGCAATGTTTCCCTGTCTTACTTCTATCCTCCTAGCCACCAACATGGAGCCCCACCAGTTTTGTTTTTTGGTAATTTATCCTCACTATAGCTATTGGAGTCCTCTTGATTGCTATTTCCTGCGGTATTTCTAGTTTGCAATTATTGTTTTATCTTATCTTTGACTACACTTGTTTCCCTACTATGGCTCCTGTCCCCATGAGATCATTTATATTATTCCTTCCTGCTATAATCCCGACTACCTGACAATATCTCCAGCTTCACCTTTTCTGTCTCCAGGAGGCAGTACTCCAGCTTCACCATTACTGTCTCCCAGGACAGCACCGCTCCAGCTTCACCATTACTGTCTCCCAGGACAGATCTCCACTTCACACATTTCTGTCTCCCAGGACAGCCCTCCAGCTTCACCATTTTCTGTCATCCCAGACAGTATCCTCCAGCCTTCATCACCATTTCTGTCTCCCAGGACAGCACCTCCTGCTTCACCATTACTGTCTTCCCTGGCAGCACCCCAGCTTCACCATTACTGTCTCCAGGACAGCACCTCCCGCTTCACCATTCCTGTCTCCCAGACACACTAACAGCCCCACAGTTACTGACACCAGGAACATCACCTCCAGCCTAGTTTAATGACTAACATGGCCAGTATTCAAGGGCAGTACCATTCAGACCCAACATTTTATGTTCCATCTGTTGTAGAAAGATCCTCATGTTTTTCTTTCTATGAAAGCAGCTTTGATGTTGTCCCTCTTTTAATACCTTGTGGATTTTAGTCCACAGATTTTCTCATTTGAGCATACCCAAAAACACTTCTCTGTTTTAATACTGCTTGTAGCTAGTTTCTGGGATATCTGCACAAGGGGCGTGACACCATTTCCCCACAAAAATGGACAATTTTATCCATGTGGAAGCCCGTTTTTTTACTGAACACAGACTACACAGGGCTTCATAATGTTTTGAATGGTGATTTACTGCAAATTCTACACTAGCAACCTCTTGACAATTCTATTAATAACCTTAAATAAGCTCTAGCTATTTTGTATTTCTGTTTCTAACTCTTTTTTGTAATATTGGGACAGCTTTAACCGTCACGTTCCTGATTTTTAATGTTTGTGTCTTATAGGGCGCCCTAACAACCCCATCCGTTACAGTCTGCTTTATTGTCCAACGATACTGGTTGAAACCAGTCCCCGGTTTCGGACCAAAGGTCCCAAGGGTTCGGACCAGCAAGGGGTTCGGGCCAGACCGATCAGCTCTGATCAGTGGTCACTTATTTAAATACATACTGGTCGGTGATTTGAGCTAAAACACATGAAGAGTCTACTGGAAATTATCTAGCCCGAGTAATATGTGATTTGACTGATACAAAAGTATAACTTGCTGTTGAAGAGCCGTGATATCGGCGCCCTACAATGACGAACGGCCCACCCCCTTTGAGAGACATTTCGGGATCAAGCCCCCCGGCCCCGGCTACAACTAGGCCTTCCGGGTGGATCGGGCCTGATTAACCAAGCTGTTATTGATGGGGCGGTAGTCCAACACAACCACAACCCTGCGATCCCACCGTTTTAATATCTGTCCACTCCCTTTTGAAGGCGTCAAGGTCATTTAATTCCTTTTATGGCTGGGGGAGGCTTTGAACATCTTGGGGCCCCAACCTGTTTTTGGTTTTTCTCTTAATACCAATTGCGCCCTACTTTTCAGGGGTTTAATTTTGCACCCCCCCCGGTCTTTACTTTTGTGGAGTGTTTTTTGTTGCAGATTCGGGACCATTTATTCGGGATTCAAGTGGATTATTTATATCCTCACGTCTGCGTTCCAGCGAGTACATTAAATGTTTCCCAGCTTTCAAACTTAAGGTTTTTTGACAGAACACCTTACCTAATCTGCCCCTTTTTTTTGGCGAAATGTAACGTACACAGTATTCCACCTAGAGAGAACAAGTGATTTAAAAAGGATCACATTTCCCTTTCATCCTTGTTTTGAAAGTTCTCTTATCTTTTCAGTTGTGTCGTGGGGACTTTTTTATCCTTTAAAGTGAGATCCCCCAACATTACCACCCCAGGTCACTCTATTATTTTCCGCTTTAATGTATGATTAGAGTTTGTGTACAAAAAATACGCAGTATACGCACAAGAAGGGAGCTGAGGCTGCGCAATGCGAAACCAACTCAGCTTGGGTTTTGGCGTTCAAAAGGGCTGTGAAGCAGCTGCCCGCAGCACGAGTATATATCAAAAACATGTCCGATGAAAAAGCCTTTGGGTCAAAATGGACTTTGCCAACGATTTCAACTCAGTCAAAGGAATGCTGCTCTCCAAGCATTTTAAATAAAAAACTTCCCTTCCCTTATCCCTTCATAGAAATCTTTGTTTAGTGTGACTTCCAAACTATTGTTTGGGGACCATGAGATTGACTCATGTGAGGGCGTGCAACAGGGGGACCCTCTCCGCCCCTTTCTATTCTGTTTTGGTCATCAAAGAACTCACAGAACACTCTCCAGCGAGCTCAATATCGGGTTTTCCTGGATGAGGGTACCCTAGCTGGCAAAAACAGAATCTCTCCTAGAAGACATCATAAAATTAAAGACATGGGAGAAAGCCGGGGACTATCTTTAAACCCCACCAAATGTGAAATAGTTTCTACCAATCGACAGATGATCCAGAATATTAGCGCCGTTTTACCAGGAGCACGAGTCATTGATCCAAACCAATAGCACTCTCCTTGGTGCTCCTCTTGGGTCCAGTGCCGTCTTTCTCCCTGAGTGAGGTCGTAGTCTTTGTTAAACCTAGCCTATACTCTGTCGGGGCTTCTTTCCCCCTCCCCAATCTTCATGACTTTGCTTTTGGCAGGGTTGAATTCGAGAAGCCACCTTCCGGACCACGTGTCCAGCCTGTCCAGGTCTCTTTGCAGTCCTGCCTCATCCTCATCCGATTTAATTTTTCTCATCAACTTCACATCATCTGCGAATAGGGACACTTCAGAGTTTATTTCTTTCCCTCATGTCGTTCGCATATAGCACTGGTCCTAGAACTGGACCCCTATGGGACCCCGCTCGTCACAGGCGCCCACTGTGATACCTTCTCACGTACCATGACTCGTTGTTGCCTCCCTGTCAGGTATCCCTGATTCTATTGCAGTGCCCTCCCTGTTATATGCGCCTGAAACCTCCAGCTTTTTGCACTAATCTCTTGTGAGGAACTGTGTCAAAGGCCTTCCTGCAGTCCAGGAAAATGCATTCAACCCACCCCTCTCTCTCGTGTCTTACTTCTGGGTTTCCTTGTCAAAAAACTCCAGAAGGGTTTGTTGACACAGGGGTTTTGGGCCCTTTCCCTGAATCTATGCTGGTTTTCATTTATAATTTTGTTCCATTCCAGGTGTTCCATCACCTCCTCCTCCTGATAATCTTCATGACTTTTTCATACTATACATGTCAGAGACACAGGTCTGTAGCTTAGTGCCTCCTTTTCTGTCTCCTTTTTTAAATATGGGGACTACATTTGCCCTCTTCCATATCTCAAGTAGTTGCCCAGTTTCAAGGGATGTTTGAAGATTGTGGTTAGGGGCACACACCCGCATCTCTGCTCCTTCTCTAAGGACCCACAGGGATATGTTGTCTGGTCCCATCGCCTTTGAGGTATCAAGGTCACTTAGCAGCTTCTGAAACCCCCTCCTCGGTTGTTCGTAGTCATCCAACACTTGTTGGTAAATTCCCTCTTGATGTTTCCTTCTGTGTTGTCTTCCCAGAGCCCTTCCTGTCTCTGCTGTAAAAACTTCCTTAAAATCTCCGTTTAGCTCCTCACATACCTCCTGAATCATTTCTTGTGATTTTCTCCACCTTCTGTCCTCAGTCTGATCACCTGGTCTTTGACTGGTGTCTTCCTCCTGATGTGGCTATACAACAGTTTCGGGTCAGTCTGATTTCGATGCTATTTTATTTTCATACTGTCGCTGGGCCTCCCTCCTCACCTGTGCATACTCGTTCCTGGCTCTGCGACTAATCTCCCTATTTTCATGTTTCTCTGCCTTCTGTACTTTTTCCATTCTCTATTGCACTTAGTTTTGCCTCCTTACACCGTCGGGTAAACCAGGGGTCGTTCTGGTCTTCCCATTGTTTTTTGTTGCCCTTTGGGGAAAAAACCTTCCACTGCCTCCTTGCATTTGTTGTTACATATTTCCCTCATTTCAATTTTCTGGCTTTCCTGCCAGTTCTCTGTCCCACGGAACCTCCTGCAGGAAGTTCCTCAAATCTATGTATTTCCCCCCTTTTATAGTCTGGCTTTTCCCAATTTAACTCCTGTTACTCTCTCCACTTGCAACTCTACTATGTATTCAAAGCACGAACCACGTGGTCACTAGCTCCTAGGGACTCTCATATGCGATGTCCTCAATGTCTGAACTGCCAGTGTGGGAAAACAAGGTCCAAACTTTCTGGTTCGTCCTCCCCTCTCACTCTGGTATGTCCTTAACATGTTAGTGCATGAGGTTTTCCAAACACCACATCCAACATCTTGCTCTCCCCTGTTTCGGGACCCCCATGTGGCTCCAGGTTTTTTCAGTCAGTCTCCCTGTGGTTGAAAAACACCCATAAACCAGCAACTTTGCTCTGCTCGAGTGAGCTCTTCTTGCCACCTCTGCGGTGTGTCCACCATTACTCTGTTGCTCTCTTCATATTCCTCTCTTGGCCTCCTGCAGTTCTGTGGTGGATTATACATCACTGCAATGATCACCTTTTGCTCCCCAGACTGAAGTGTACCTACTTTGTAGTCCCTTTCTCCAGTCTCGTCTATGCCTCCCATTTTCTCGAATCTCCATCGTTTTTTTACGAGCAGTGCAACCCCTCCTCCCCCTCTGCCCCTTCTATCTTTCCTCATGATGTGATATCCTGATGGGAAGATTGCATCTGTTATTGTCTCAGTGAGTTTTGTTTCTGTAACTGCTATGATGTCTGGGGACTTCTCATGATTCTTTCTTGCCACTCATATTTATTCATTAATCCATCCATATTTGTGTACCAAACCTTCAACCTCTGTTCTAATACTGTAACTGTGGTCCTGGGGGAATACTGGGGTTGGGAGAGCAGGAGCCCTGGTGGGGGCCTGTGGGGGGTTGCAGTGGGGGTGGAGGAAGAGCTCCCATAGGGGGTTGCCGTAGGGGTAGGGTTCGTGGTGCGGGGGGTGGGAACAGAGGGATCGTTTGTTGATTGTTGGTTTAGATTGTTCAGTTGCCTTGGGGGTGTCGTGGTTGGAGTCCTTCTGCAGGTGTTTCTGGGGGGTGTGCTTGCCCATCCACCTGTGCCTGGGTTATTCTGCTCTTCTTTGTCATTTCCTCCCATTCCTCCTTTCGTTTTTGCACTCTCTCTTTCAGTATCATCCTTTCCTCCAGTGTTCTGCTTCGATCGAGGTACACTTTCTTGAACTCCTGTTTGCCTCTCAGCCGTACTTTCTCCTGCAGGATAATGGTTTGAGCTGATTCTGCCTTGAAAATTACTTTGAGAGGCCGTTTCCTTCTCTTTGTGAACCACCCGATTCTCCGAAAATTTGCCACCTGGGCCTTGTCTCCCTCACCTTCATGATACCTTCAATCGCTTTTTTCTCCTCCTGTTTTCTTTCATCATAGGTTTCCCCTTCAGCTTCCTCTAGCCCATAGACAAAAACTGATCTCTCCCTTTCCTCCTCCCACTGTGACTCCCACTGCATCCTCTGAGGTGTTTTAGTTCCTTCCCGTGGAGTGTTACTTCCTTCAATCCCTTCCCTAGCTGTGGCCCCTATGCTCATTGGTTGCTCATTGTGTGTGTGTGTGTGTGTTATATTTATGTCGTACCGAATAAGTAAAACTTCCGATGTTGGCTTAAATAGCAACGCTCTTCTTGCCGAATAAGGCAAGCGAACTTTTGTGTATGCAATAATGTCGCAAAAATCATTCTAATCCTAAGGTGAAAAACATATTTCGTGGTGTTTGTTTATTATTAAATTAGTGTAAACTTTTCCAAAATATATTTAGTTGAATAAGCTAAATTAAATTGTGCTTGCTATAATAAGGTTAGGTAAGTTTTCTAAGGTTCATTTGGTACAAAATCATTAATTTTTATATTAACATAAATGAATAAAATATATCTTTAGGCGTATAAGAGAAGATTTTAGAAAGGACTTGATTTTAAATGAGTTTTTTCGGCACGACTCAGTGCTGGGCCATCACACAGCAGACCTAAGCCCAAATTGGTGTATCCTGGAGAGCATATCACACAATTCTTCTCCAGTTCTACACTACATACATTACCAGCCATGGCGACTACTGGTATTAAGCAAACGCATCTACGGCACCATCTAACCTCAAAAACTCTAAAAATTGGACACAAATTGAAACACTGTTGTGAAAATTGTTTGCAGAGTCTTAGGTTTCTTATATTCAAAGAGAAACAATTTTTATTAAAGCCTCACAACACCAAGCGACAATTCTGCACACGGAACACGTCCACACCGCCTCCGAAGAAACCGCCTGTCTTCACCACTTCTAACGATCCCACCCGATCAAGTCCTCACCCAGAACACTTCATAAAAATAAAGATTCCACATAATCTTACCTCTCGCTTAAACAGTTTTCAGAACTGCAAATACCACTCAGCATTTCCGCCAATTTCCCAATGGAACTATATTTCCCCGAATGCAATAACGCACATTGATAATGGTGTTCCCGATAACACAATAGCTTAATGAGCTAGACAAGGCAATGCGCAATAGAACACCCACTACACAACTTTCAGTTCCACTTACAGCACGTATATGAACTCTTGAAAACTATCGTCACAGACAATTTCAATGAAAAATGAAAAAAAAAATGGCATTCTCATCAACACACTTTGGAACTAAGAAAAAGAGCTGGAAGGTGTGAAAGGTTTCGAGGCGTAAACCGAATCAGTACTGACTAGATCTAGGCTAGGATACGCTAACTTAGAAACTCACAGATACAGACACGCATCAGATATAAACAAAAATT
>NC_069404.1:66039314-66061814 GCF_026875155.1 Cherax quadricarinatus
CCCTGGAGACACTAAGGACTATTCATCACTGGAGACACTCAGGCATCTCCATCCCTGGATACACTCAGGTATCTTCATCACTAAAGACACTCAGACATCTCTATCCCTAGAGACACTCAACCGTCTTCATCCCAGGACACACTCAGTCATTTCCATCCCTGGAGACACTCAGGCACCTCCATCCCTAGAGACACTCAGGATTATTCATCTCTGAAGATACTCAGACATCTTCATCCCTGGAGATACCCAAGCATCTCCATCATTGGAGACACTCAGACATCTCCATCCTTGGACACACTCATATACGTCCATTATACACGCCCCTAGACACGCTGAGAAAATAAGTCAAAAAAGCTCTTCGATTAGATGAAAAAATAGACGTTGCAGAAGATGCTTCACTCTATATAGAGCTTCATCAAGTTATGACCTGACGAAGCTCTGCACTCTATGTAGAGCTTCATCAAGTCATGACCTGACGAAGCTCTGCACGGTTGGTCCTCTGGATTCATCGGTTACATGAAAGCAAAACAGAAGAGGAAGTAATGAGAATTCATGAATCACTCATGACAGAACACGCTACATCAAATCACATTGGGTTCACGTTAATACAAACCGAAAAAAAACAAACCCCGCCACAGTGTGTAAACGAATGTGTAATGAGGAAATGCCTACATGCACACCACAATACATTTATGGGCAGTTCAGGACATTTATTAAATTCGTTTAATATATGTGTTGTGGTGCGCATGTAGGCATATCCTCATTACATACTCGTTTACACATTGTAGCGGGTTTTGTTTTTTTCTGTTTGTATTACTGTAAACAAGTGTCTTTGTCCGAAGTCTGCCAGTATCACCGTACCACTTGCACCTAGTGGAATACTGCTGGATTTAGGGACGAGGCAGCAAAGCTATCGCCGTCACGAACACCGAAGGAAATCCCAGAGTGCGAACAGATTTCGTGGACTCTCCACCTTCTCCCCCTCCCCCTAATGATTATTTCACTCTCGCCCATTCAGATTCCGGGTTTTACTCCAGGGAAAAATGCACATTCATACTCCAAATTGCCAACGCACTCCCACAAAACTTTCACGATCGCAAGTACAACGCAGAAGGCATTGATGATACAATAAACAAGTGCTGGTGGCCATTATTTACAAAAAAACGTCGTTAACGTATGAGTAACCAACTGTTTTATTTCACTAAAAACAAATTCGGTGTTTTAAGAAGCTGTTCTTTCCCAAACAGGCGATCAAATGAGCTTCTTGCAATGTATGAGATTTTAATCGCAGTTAATGAGGAGGCCAGAATGTACCGGTAATAAAGAAGAAAATAAAGAACGACTAACTAACAGTCAAAGTAATAACAAACAATGGAGCATGGAATAAAACAGAGAAAAGTCAACAGAGTTCGGGAAGAAAAGGTGTAAGGAGGAACGAACAGATCATGTGAAGTAACCGGAGCAAGCAAGTAACCAATAGAAAACACAAGGGAAACAGAGAACAGGCAACCAGCGAAGTATGTAAAATAAAGCTGAGAACAAACCAACAGAGCTTGGAGAGACAACAGAGAACAAGGAACCAACAGAGCATAAGAAAAATACAGAGAGCAAGGAACCAGCATAGCATGAGAAGAAAACAGAAAAACAAGGAACCAACAGAGCATGGGAAGAAAACAAAGGACAAGAAACCAACAGGCATGCGAAGAAAAACAGAGAACAGGAAACCAACGGTGCTTGGTAAAGAAAGCAGAGAATATGCAACTAATAGACAGTAGCAAGAAAACAGAGAAGAAGCAATCAACATAAAATAATGAGAAAGCAGAGAAGAGGTAAGCGACACAAAATAGCAAGAAAAGAGAACGGGTAACCAACAGACAACAGGAAGAAAAGAGAGAGCAGTCAACCAACAGCAAATAGCAAGAAAACAGAGAACGGGCAACCAAAAGAAAATAGGAAGAAAATAGACAACAGTCAACCAAGAAAGCATGCAAAGAAAGAGAAATATTAGCAGGGGTGTACAAGCTCCGGGTTCCGCTGGTAGAAAACATGTATTCCCGAGGGAGAAACAACTCCCACTTCGCCCTACTTACAAAATTAGAAAAGTGTAAACATAAACGAAGGTAAAACGGCTATGAGGGTGAAAATGTTTATGCTGCGGCAAACATGCATAATGCTGAACACGAACGAATTATTTTTTTTCGGGAATACCTGTCATTTTCTTTTTACATTATTTTTTAAGCGATAACAAGGTTAAGGGGGAACTCAGAAAAATACTATCAATGCATTAAATCTCAAACCAGTAAGCAACCAAAAATTCAGGGGGGGGGGGGGAGAAAAAATATGCAAAATTACCGCACAGGTCTCCATTTGGGAAAAAAAATCATAGAATTCGTAAAAAGAGGCTCGATCACGTCCCCCTGGGGAAAGCCGAATTAAAAAATATTCACATTGTCCACCCTCACAATTTTCCGTACCTAGAGAGAGCACATTTAACGCGGCTTAATCAGGCACCGTGTATATACCCCTCCCCCCACACACTCAGTATTTGAAAATACCATAAATGAATATGACTCCAGAAGAGCAATTAACATATCTATAATCTGAGGAAAGTTCTATGGTAGAATGTTCAACAGAAAAGTTAGAGACTGTTCGACGATACACTCATTAAACACTCAACAGAAAATTGAGTCACTACTAAAGAGAGGATTTATATCATACTCCACAGATGATTCATAAAATATTCAACAGAAGGCTCAGATAATATTCAGTGGAAAATTAATAGAATTGCTCAAGATTCATAGAACTCTTGAGAGAAAGAGCAGATAATATTATTATAGAAGACTTACCGAATATTAAACAGAAGACCGAGAATGCTTAATGGAACACTTATACAATATTCAATACATGGGTCAGATAATACTAATAAAAAATTCAAAGAATACTCTGTGGAAGACTCAGATAATGCCCAAGATATGACTGATATTACACTCTACAGAAGACTAGGAGAATAATCAACAGAAGATTCATAAAATATCCAACAGAGAATCCCCACAAGAGAGGTTCATTGATGCTGGTGGAAACTTGGTCTAAGGAACTGGACTTGAACCTCCCTTCCTTGAACCAAACTTGTATATCCTATAGGTTCAGTGCTTCCCTCAAAATAGAGTACTACTCAACAGAAGCATCAAATAATTCCCCGTGTAAGATTTAGATAATACTTGACATAATATTCTCTGATTTTCGATAGAAGACGAAAATGCTAAACAGAAGACAGGGAATATTCCTGATAGGATCTCCCGAGACTGTCTTCTTCCCAAGCCTCTATAAGAGGATCCTCCAAGACTGTCTTCCCAAGCCTCTATATGAGGATCCTCCAAGACTGTCACTGTCTTCCCAAGCCTCTATAAGAGGATCCTCCAAGACTGTCACTGTCTTCCCAAGCCTCTATAAGAGGATCCTCCAAGACTGTCTTCCCAAGCCTCTATTAGAGGATCCTCCAAGACTGTCTTCCCAAGCCTCTATAAGAGGATCCTCCAAGACTGTCTTCCCAAGCCTCTATAAGAGGATCCTCCAAGACTGTCTTCCCAAGCCTCTATAAGAGGATCCTCCAAGACTGTCTTCCCAAGCCTCTATAAGAGGATCCTCCAAGACTGTCTTCTTCGCAAGCCTCTGTAAGAGGATTCTCCAAGGCTGTCTTCCCAAGCCTCTATAAGAGGATCCTCCAAGACTGTCTTCCGACGCCTCTATAAGAGGATCCTCCAAGACTGTCTTCCCAAGCCTCTATAAGAGGATCCCAAGGACGTCCTTTCCCAAGCCTCTAATATGAGGATCCTCCAAGACTGTCTTCTTCCCAAGCCTCTATAAGAGGATTCTCCAAGGCTGTCTTCCCAAGCCTCTATGAGAGGATCCTCCAAGACTGTCTTCCCAAGCCTCTATAAGAGGATCCTCCAAGACTGTCTTCCGAAGCATCTGTAAGAGGATCCTCCAAGACTGTCTTCCCAAGCCTCAATAAGAGGATCCCCCAAGACTGTCTTCTTCCCAAGCCTCTTAAAGGGTTAGATCCCTCAGAGGACTATTTTTCTTCGCCAAGCCTCTGTAAGAGGATTCTCCAAGGCTGTCTTCCCTAGCCTCTATATGAGGATCCTCCAAGACTGTCTTCTTCCCAAGCCTCTATAAGAGGATTCTCCAAGGCTGTCTTCTCAAGCCTCTATAAGAGGATCCTCCAAGACTGTCTTCCGAAGCCTCTATAAGAGGATCCTCCAAGACTTTCTTCCGAAGCCTAAATAAGAGGATCCCCCAAGACTGTCTTCTTCCCAAGCCTCTATAAGAGGATTCTCCAAGGCTGTCTTCCCAAGCCTCTATATGAGGATCCTCCAAGACTGTCTTCTTCCCAAGCCTCTATAAGAGGATTCTCCAAGGCTGTCTTCCCAAGCCTCTATAAGAGGATTCTCCAAGACTGTCTTCTTCCCAAGCCTCTATAAGAGGATTCTCCAAGACTGTCTTCTTCGCAAGCCTCTATATGAGGATCCTCCAAGACTGTCTTCTTCCCAAGCCTCTATAAGAGGATTCTCCAAGGCTGTCTTCCCAAGCCTCTATAAGAGGATCCTCCAAGACTGTCTTCTTCCCAAGCCTCTATAAGAGGATTCTCCAAGGCTGTCTTCCCAAGCCTCATAAGAGGATCCCCAAGACTGTCTTCTCCCAAGCCTCTAAAGAGGATCCTCCAAGACTGTCTTCCCAAGCCTCTGTAAGAGGATCCTCCAAGACTGTCTTCCCTAGCCTCTATATGAGGATCCTCCAAGACTGTCTTCTTCCCAAGCTCTATAAGAGGATTCTCCAAGCTGTCTTCCCAAGCCTCTATAAGAGGATCCTCCAAGACTGTCTTTTTCCCAAGCCTCTATAAGAGGATTTTCCAAGGCTGTCTTCCCAAGCCTCTATATGAGGATCCTCCAAGACTGTCTTCTTCCCAAGCCTCTATAAGAGGATTCTCCAAGGCTGTCTTCCCAAGCCTCTATAAGAGGATCCTCCAAGACTGTCTTCCCAAGCCTCTATAAGAGGATCCTCCAAGACTGTCTTCCCAAGCCTCTATAAGAGGATCCTCCAAGACTGTCTTTCCCAAGCCTCTATAAGAGGATCCTCCAAGACTTTCTTCCGAAGCCTATGTAAGAGGATCCTCCAAGACTGTCTTCCCAAGCCTCTATAAGAGGATCCCCGAAGACTGTCTTCTTCCCAAGCCTCTATAAGAAGATCCTCCAAGACTGTCTTCTTCGCAAGCCTCTGTAAGAGGATTCTCCAAGGCTGTCTTCTCAAGCCTCTATATGAGGATCCTCCAAGACTGTTTGTCTTTCCGTCTTCCCAAGCCTCTATATGAGGATACCTCCAAGACTGTCTTCTTCCCAAGCCTCTATAAGAGGATTCTCCATGGCTGTCTTCCCAAGCCTCTATATGAGGATCCTCAAGACTTCTTCCCACCTCTATAGAATCTAAACCGAACCTGTACGAGATCAATCAAGATGTCTTCCTCGCAAAAAGAAAGACCCAATACTCATTTTTAAGCTGGAATGAGGATTTACTGTCTTCCTACTCTTTATGAGGATCAGGACAGTTTGCCAAGCCTACTTAAGGGATTTCTCAAAGGTTCGATCCCAAGAATAGAGATCATACTGTTTCTTCGCAAGCCCTGTAAGAGCATCAAGGCCTTTCCCCAGCCTGCTAATGAGGAATTCCAAGACGAAGCATAAGAGGATAATGGACTGTCTTCCTAGTCTATATGAGGATTCAAATTCACCACTCTATAAATGATTTATTTTGCCTAGCCCCTAATGAATCTAACGACTGTTCTTACCCACCTCTCATACGAGGGTCCGCTGTTTTTGAAGCCTCTATAGGGGATTCTCGCGTATTTTCGCAAGCACCTGTAGAGGCCCCTGTCTCCTACCCCTATATGAGGCAATCCTGCGTGTCTGTTCGACTCTATAGGGTTCTCCAGGCTGTCTTCCCAAGCCTCTATATGAGGATCCTCCAAGACTGTCTTCTTCCCAAGCCTCTATAAGAGGATTCTCCAAGGCTGTTTTCCCAAGCCTCTATATGAGGATCCTTCAAGACTTCTTCCCAAGCCTCATCATCATTAAATATAAAAGAAACATGTACGACATCAATCAAATTATATATGGAAAAAGCAGAGACAATACTCATTTATTAACAGCTGGGAATGTGGATTATTATTATTACCTTTGTAGGAGGGAGGACAGTGCTAAGCCATACTAGGGAATGAGTGGCAATCAGGTTCGATCCAAGGAAGTAGAGGTCATATTCAATTTCTATGATCAAGAGCCCCTGCAGCAGCATCAAGGAACCTCCCTGGAGCGGCTGGAATGTGGAATTGAATAACGAAGGCAAGAGAGGATAATGGACAGGAATATTAATAACAGGATTAAATTCACCATGATAAATGTTTATTAATGCCTCAGCAGAATCGCAATAACACGAGTGTAAACACCTCTCACATACTGAGGGTCCGCTGTTCGATGCCCGGCACGGGTGGAAACTTTGGGTATTTTTCCTAACACCTGCTGCCCCTGTCCACCTAGCTGTCAGTAGGCAACCTGCGTGTTAGTCGACTTTTATGGGTCTCATCCCAGGCATGAACTGTGGCAGGATAACAGCTCTTTGACTGTGAATTCTACTGTGTTTAAAAAAAGAGGAACTCGATAAGCGTCATAGGTCCACGACTTTTCAACGACATTTCTTCGTGCATAAGGAGATCTATCAACAAGCCCCAGACTGCCTTTAGAAGACTTGATAACCTCCTCAAGACTCTTCCTGGACAGCTGGGCGCTGGTTCGCCTCGCTGGTCACTTCTAGTTCCACCACGAGATTTGATCTGGCTCTGGGCCAGACTCCCGAAAATATTCTTCAGGTACATGGAAAAACTTGATATTTCGTACTGTTTTTTTTTATTTTTCAACAATTTGTTTTTAAGAAAAGTTCAAAATTTCCATTAAAATTTGTGATATACATGGGTTAAAAAAAAAGGGAAATTTAAATTTGAAGTATGATTTTCATGATCAAAATTTCATCTCTGTCTCTCTATCTTCTGTCTGTTTTCCCCTGTCCCCTTTTCTCTGTTTCTACTAAAAAGTCTATCTTTTCTGTCTGTCTGTCTGTCCCGTCTGGGCTCTCTATCTGTCTATCTGTCTGTCTTGGGCTGTTTCCCGGTTTTCTCTCCTCTCTCCCTCTCTCTCTCTCTCTCTCTCTCTCTCTCTCTTCTCTCTCCTTTTTTCTCCTCTTCATCTTCCCCCTTTTCCTCTCTCTCTCTCTCTCTCCCCCTCTCTCTCCCCCCTCTCTCTTCTCTCTCTCTCTCCTCCCTTTTCTGCAGTGTTTACAAAAATAAGGTTCAGTGGGTTTTATAAAACCCCGGTGGGAGTGTTTACAACATAGGTGCCCAAAGTTCTACAAAAACCCCAAAGGGGCCCGTGTTCCACCAACCCACGGCGCGTGTTTTTACCAACCATTTGGGGCATGTTCCCCTAACCATGGCACACGTTTTACCAACCATGGTGCAGTGTTCCACCAACTATTTGGGGCCTTTTCCACTAACCATGGTGGGCAGTGTTTTTCCCAAACCCTGGTGCCCGTTTTTCCACAAACCATGGGGCAGTGTTTCCCCCCTAACCATGGCACATGTTCTAGCAGCCAAGGTGAGTGTTTCCCCCCAACCATGGTGCATGTTCCACCAACCAATGGTGCCAAGTGGTTTTCCACCAACTATGGGGGCACTTTTTCCACTAAAACCCTGGTTGGGAGGTTTTTTTAACCCCAAAAAAAGGTTCGTGTTTCCCAATATGGTGCAATGTTTACCAACCATGGGGCAAATGTTCCACCCAAAACCCTGGGGGTTTTTCCACCAACCATCGTGCAGTGTTCCCCCCAAAAACCCTGGTGCAGGTTTTTCCAACCATTCCCTGCAGTGTTCCAAACCAAAACCTTGGTTTCCTTTTCCGCCAACCATGGTGAGGTTTCTTTCCCCAAACCCTGGTGCAGTGTTCCACCAACCAGGTGCAGGTTTTTCCCCCGAACCATGGGGCCGTGTTTTCCCCAAAAACCCTGGTGCAGTGTTTCCCCCAAAATATAGTGCATTTTTTCCCCAAAAAAAAAGTTTCAATTTTTTTTCTACAAAACCCAAGGGGGCAGTGTTCAAAAAACAACGGTCCAGTGTTCTACAAACCAAATTTCTGTTTTTACAATCCAAGGTGCAGTTTTTCTACAAACCCAAAGGGGCAGTGTTCTACAAACAAGGTGCAGTGTTTTTACAAACCACGGTGCTTTTTTCTTTCAAAACCCAAGGGGCAGTGTTCTACAAACCCCCGGTACAGTGGGGTTTTACAACCAAGGTGCAGTGTTCTACAACAAGGGTGCAGTGGTTTTACAAACCAAAGGTTTTCCCGTGTTCTACAAACCAAGGTGCAGTGTTCTACAAACCAAAGTTAGTGTTTCCCACAAACCAAGGTGCAGTGTTCTACCAGCCATTGTTTCAGGGGTTTCATCAAAACCCTGGTGCGTGTTCCACCAAACCATGGCGGCCCGTGTTCTACCAACCCCTTTATTTCATTTTTCTACTACCATGGGCCCGTGGGTTTTACCAACCATGGTGCAAATGTTCCACCAAACCCTGATTTCAGTGGGTTTTAACCCAAACCCTTGTGAAGTGTTCCCAAAAAACCCGGGGCAGTGTTCCGCCATCCATGGTGCAGTGTTCCACCAACCATTGTGCAGTTTTTTCCAAAAAACATGGTGCTGTGTTCCACCCTATATAGTCGTGTTCTCAACCACTGTGCAGTTTCTACAAAACCCCGGTTTCAGTGTCCCCCAAACCACGGTGCAGTGTTCTACAACCAAGGTGCATGTCCCCCAACCACCCGGGGCAGGTTTCCCCCCCAAACCATGGGGCAGTTTTCTACAAACCCCCCAAAGGGGCAGTGTTCTAAACCAAGGTTTCAGTGTTCTACAACCAAAAAAAAAGGGGCAGTGTTTTCTTCCCCCCCCCCGGTTGCCCCCCCGTTTTTACAAAACCCAAAGGGGCAGGGGGTTTTAAAAAACCAAGTTGCAGTGGTTTTCAAATCAAGGTGCAGTGTTTTTTACAAACCAAAGGGGGGGTGGGTTTAACAACCAAGGTGGGCCCCGTGGTTTTTTACAAACCCCGGTGCATGTTCTACAACCTAGGTGCAGTGTTCTACAACTGAGGTTTCGTTTTTTCTACAAACCACGGGGGGCAGTGTTCTACAAACCACGGTGCAGTCTTACAAACACGGTGCAGTGCTCTACAAACCCCGGGGCAGTGTTTATACAACCAAGGTGCAGTGCTCTACAACAAGGTGCATGTTTTTACAAAAAAAAGGTGCAGTTTTACAACCAAAGGGGCGTGTTCTCAAACCAAGGTCAGTGTTTACAAAACCAAGGGGCAGTGTACTGCAAACCACGTTGAGTGTTTTAGAACCCCGGGCAGTGTTTACAACCAAGGGGCAGGGTTTTACAAAAAAAGGTGCAGTGCTCTAAACCAAGGTGCAGTGTTTACAACTAAAGGGGCAGTGTTCTACGACCAAAGTGCAGTGTTTACAACTAAGTGCAGTGTTTACAAAAAAAACCAGTGCGGGTTTACAACCAAGGTACGTGTTTACAACCCCAAAGGGACAGTTTTACAAACCCAAAGGGGCAGTGTTTACAACCAAGGTGAAGTGTTTTTTACAAAAACCCAAGGGGGCAGTGTTCTGCATCAAGGTGCAGATTTCAAAACCCCCGGTGGTGTTCTACAAACACGGTGCAGTGTTCTGCAACCCAAGGTGCAGTGTTTTTACAAAAAACGGGGCAGTGTTCTTCCCCAAAATCAGTGTTTTACAACCAAAAGGGGCAGTGTTCTCAACAAAGGGGCAGTGTTCTTCAACCAAGTTCAGTGTTCTACAAAACCCAAAGGTGCGTGTTCTACCACCATGGTGCAGTGTTTTATAAAAACGGTGCAGGTTCCACCAACCTGGTGCAGGTTCCCCCAACCTTTGGGGCAGTGTCCACTAACCTGGGACAGTGTTCTACCACCATGGGCAGTGTTCCCAAAAAGTATGGGGAAATTTTCCCCTAACCAGCGCAGTGTTTTGCCACCTGGTGCAGTGTTCCACCAGCATGGGGCTTTCCCCCAACCAGGTGCATGTTCCACCCAAACCCGGCGGTGTTTACCAAACATGGTGCAGTGTTCCCCAACAATGGTGCAGTGGTCCACCAAACCCTGGTCGGTTCTACCAACCCGCGTGCAGTGTTCTACAACCCCTGGTGCGGGGTTCCCCCATCCACTAGTGTTCCACCAAATATGGTGTGTATTCCATCTAAACCCTGTTTGTGGTCCACCACCATGGGTTTTAGTGTTCCACCATCCCTATTGTAGTGTTCCCCCAAAATGGTCTTTCCCCCAACCATGGTGAAATGTTTCCAACTAAGGTGTAGTGTTCCCCAACCTGGTGTAGGTTCCACAAGATGGTGCAATGTTCCCCAACCTTGTTCAGTGTTGACCTTGGTGTATGTTCCACCAAACCTGGTGCGTTTTTCCACCAACCCTGGTGCGTGTTTACAAAACCCTGATGCGTGTTGTACCCCATGGTGCAGTGTTTTTCCCCCCATGGGCAGGTTTACCAACCTGATGCAGTGTTCTACCAAACCCTAGTAAGTGTTACACAATGGGCAGTGTTCCCCCATCCTTGGGGCAGGTTCCCCAACCATTGTGCAGTTTTCCCCGGGAAAATGGTGTTTCCCCTTATTTAGTGCGTGTTCTACAACCCTTTTGCAGGTCCCAAAAACCCGTTGCGTGCCCCCCAACCACGGGGGCAGGTCCCCCAAACCCGGGGGCGTGTCCCCCAAACCCCGGGGCGTGTCCACAAACCACGGTGCGTGTTTTAAACCAAGGGGCAGTTCCCAAACCCTGGTGCGTTTTTTACAACCAAGGTGCAGTGTTCTACAACCCAAAGGTGCAGTGTTCTCAACCCAAAGGTGCAGTTTTAAAACCAAGGTCGTTTTCTACAACCAATGCAGTGTTCTACAACCAAGGGCGTGTTCTACAAACCAAGGGCATGTTTGCAAACCACGGTGCAGTGTTTACACCAAGGGGCGTTTCTACAACCCAAAGGTGCGTGTTCTAAAAACCACGTGCAGTGTTCTACAAACCCCGGTGCAGTGTTCTAAAAAACCACGGTGCGGTTCTACAACCAAGGTGCAGTGTTCTACAACTAAGGTGCAGGGTTCACAAAACCCCCGGTGCAGTGCTCTACAAACAAAGGGCAGCGTTCTACAAAAGGTGCATGTTTTGAACCCAAAGGGGCAGTGTTCTGCAACCAAGGTGCGTGTTCTACAACAAGGTGCATGTTCTACTACCCTTTCATGTTCTACAACCAAAGGGCAGTGTTCTACAAACCACAGTTTCAGTGTTTACAAACCAAGGTGCGTGTTTACAACCAAAAAGCAGGTTTTACAACCCAAAGTGCAGTGTTCTACAAAAAAGGCGTTTTTCTACAAACCACGGTGGCAGTGTTCACAAACCCCGGTGCGTGTTTTTTAAAAACCACGGGGGCAGTGTTCTACAACCAAGGGGCAGTTTCTAAACCCGGGCAGTGTTCTAAACCAGGTGCAGTGTTCTACAAAACCCAAGGGGCAGCGTTCTTCAAACCCCGGTGCAGTGTTCTACAACCAAAAGGTGCGTGTTTTTACAACCAAGGTGCAGGGGTTTTGCAAAAACCAAGGACAGGTTTTACAACCAAGGTGAGTTTCTACAACCAAGGTGCAGTGTTTACAAACCACGGTGCAGTGTTCTACAAAACCCCGGTGCAGTGTTTTAAAACCACGGTGCTGTTTTCAAACCAAGGTTTCATGTTCTACAACCAAGGTGCAGTGTTCTACAAACCCAAAGGGGCGTGTTTAAAACCAAGGTGCAGTGTTCTACAAACCACGGTGCAGTGTTCTACAACCAAGGTGCAGTGTTCTACAACCAAGGTGCAGCGTTCTAAAACCACGGTGCAGTGTTCTACAACCAAGTTGCAGTGTTCTACAACCAAAGGGGCGTTTCTACAAACCACGGTGCTGTTAAGACCATTGGGATGTTCTACAAACCCAAAGGGGAGTGTTCTACAAAACCCCAGGCGTGTTCTACAACCAAGGTGCAGGTTTTACAACCAAAGGGGAAGTGTTTTTCAACCAAAGGGCGCGTTTACAAACCCCGGTGCAGTGTTCTACAACCCAAAGTGCAGTGTTTACAACCCAAAGGGGCGGTTCTACAAAAACCCAAAGGTGCAGGTTTACAACCCAAAGGTGCATTTTTTACAAACCACGGGGCAGTGTTCACAACCAAAGGGGCAGTGTTCCAAAAAGGGGCAGTGTTCTACAACCAAGGTGCAGTGTTTTACAACCAATGTCAGTGTTTTTACAACCCAAGGTGCATGCTCTACGACCAATGTGCAGTTTTCAAAACCAAAAGGGGCGGTTTACAGCCCCAGTGCAGTGTTCTACAACCAGGTGCAGTGTTCTACAACCAAGGTTTCAGTGTTTTACAAACCACGGTGCAGTGTTTACAACCAAGGTGCAGGTTTTTACAAACCACGGTGCAGTGTTCTCAACCAAGGTGCAGTGTTCTACAAACCCCGGTTTTCAGGTTTCTTAAACCACGGTGCAGTTTCTACAACCAAGTGAGTGTTTTTCATACCACGGGGCAGTGTTCTTCAACCAATGGCAATGTTCTACAACAAGGTGAGTGTTCTCAAACCAAGGGGCAGTGTTCTACAAACCAAGGTTCAGTTTCTTTAAACCAAGGGGCAGGGTTCTGCCAACTTTGGTGCAGTGTTTACCAACCTGGTGCAGTGTTCCACTAAATTGGCCAAGTTTCACCAACCATGGGGAGTGTTCCACCACTTTGGTGCACTTTTCCCCGACCCTGGGCAGTGTACTACAACCCTGGTGCAGTGTTTTCCCGCAACCCTGGGGCATGTTCCCACATGGGCAGTGTTCCACAAACCCTTGGGGAAAGTACGCACCAGGTGCAGGTTCCCCAACTATTGGTTCATTGTTCCGCCAACTGGTGCAGTGTCCTCCAAATGTGCAGTGTTCCCCCAACCATGGTGCGTTTTCCCGAACCCTGTGCGTGTTCCACCCAACCCTGGGGGAGTGTTCCCCCAACCATGGGGCAGTTTTCCACGAACCCCGGTGCAGTGTTCCAAAAACCCTGGTGCATGTTCCACCCCAAACCCGGTGCATGTTTTACCAACCTGGTGCAGGGGTTCCCCCAATCATGGTGCTGTTCCCCAACCTTGGTACTGTGTTCCACCAACCTTGTGCAGTGTTCCCCCACCAGGTGCGTGTTCCATAAAAATGGCGCAGTGTTTTTACAAAAATGGTGCGTGTTCCATGAACCATGGGGCAGTGTTCCACCAACCATGGTGCAGTTTCCACCAACCATTTTGCAGTGTCTACCAAAACCCTGGTGCGTGTTTTTCCCCAAACCCTTGTGAGTGTTTACCAAAAATGGTGCAGTGTTCCACCAACCTGGTCGGTTCTACCAAACCCAAGGGGCGTGTTCTACCAACCATGGTGCAGTTTCCGCCAACCAGGTGAGGTTTTACCAACCATGGTGCAGTGTTCCACCACCCCGGTGTAATGTTCCACCAACCCTTGCAGTTTCTACCAAACCTGGGCAGTGTTCTACCAACCCTGGGGTAGTGTTCCCCAAACCATGGGGCATGTTCTACCAACCATGGTTTTTGTGTTCCAGCAACCATGGTGTATGTTCCCCCAACCATGGTGCAATGTTCCCAAAAACCATTTTAGGTTCGACCAATCGGTGGGGTTTTTCCCCCAACCATTTTTCTGTTTTCCAACAAGGGGCAGTGTTTTCCCCAACAATGGTGCAGTGTTCCACCAAACCGGGGCGTGTTCTCCAAACCATGGGGCTTTTTCTACCAACCTGGTGCATGTTTTTACCAACCCTGGGTAGTGTTGTACCAACATGGTTGGTATTCCCCCCACCCTAGGTGCAATGTTCCAACAACCATTGCTTATTTTCCACCAACCATGGTTCAATGTTCCACCAGCCATGGGGGCATGTTCCCACCAACTAGGGTGCTTTTTACCAACCAGGGTGAGTGTTCTACAAACCGGGGTGCAGGTTTCCCAACCAGGGTGCGGGTTCACCATCCAGGTACAGTGTTCCACCAACTAGGTGCTGTATTCCATAAACCATTGTTTAGTGTTCCCCCCCAACCATGGTGCAGTTTTCCCACCTCCATGTTGCAGTATTCTCCCAACCTGGTGCAGGGGTTCACCAACACGGTGCAGTGTTCCACTACCCATGGTCGGGGCCACAAAACCACAGTGTAGTGTTCCCCCAACAGGGGGGAGTCTATTGATCAGGTGAACGAGCAAAACCCGAAAGGGATAACGAGAGCCCGGGGAATTGAGGAATGATGCTTGATCTAAAAAAGTCTAGTTAGACCCATCTCTCTGATCAAGAACCAAAAAACTAAAAATTAGTCTTAAATTTTTAAAACTTCGGGCTTTGCCCACACAATTAGGACAATAAATTTTTCTTCCTTTGTGTGGGTTACGTAATTTAAAAAATTTCGATTTTGCGCTTTTTAAATGGGGTTTGATTATTTTTGTTCCCCTGGGAAAACAAACACACAACAAAAACCACACACACCACACATACACACCACCCCCACAACCCCACACACACAACACAAAACACACACACACAACACACACACACACACACCACAAAGCGGGGAAGGCCAGGACGAATGAACCCAAACTACAAAAAAGGGGGGGACTGCACGGAATGAGGAATCCCTGAAGGGGGTTCATGGGACAGGAACTGGCAGGGAAGCCATTAATGAATGATGAAAATGTAGCAACAAAAGCAAGGGGGCTGAGAGAGGTTTGTACCCAAGGGTAACAGGATAATAAAAAAAGCCGGGATGAGCCCTTTTACCCAAAAGGGTGCAGGGAGGAAAAAAACAAGTGTGTGGGGAAAGGGAAAGAAATATAGAAGGCAAAGGACCCGGGAAAAAGGAGAACAGTGTAGAGCCAGAAACGAATTGCCATATAAAAAGGGGAGGCCCCAAAAGGGACAAATGAAAATGACATAGCAGCGAAAGCCAAATCTGCCCCGAAATGTTGTACAGCCACACAGGAGGAAAACAACGTAAAGGACCAGGTAATCAGGCTAAGGAAGGAAAGGGAGGAAGACAACGGGAAAGACCGGAAGTAGTGAAGAAAAAACAAGAGATTAAAAGAAGGTTCACAGGGGAGACAGAAGGGACTCCAAAAAGACGGAGAGGTGGGGGCCCCCCCCAAGGCTGGCCATTGCACAAAACCGGGGAAAGTAAGAGGCTTCTGAGTGGCTGTCCAAAGGCAAGGGGCAGAAAACTCCCATGGGTATTGAGGAGGGAGCAAGGCGCATGTTACCCCTAACAAATTTAAATAATCTATCAAAACAGGGAGATTGCCTGAGGCAGGGAAGCGCAAATGTAGCCCCAAATTTCTTTAAAAAGGGCAGACGGCTTTAAAATTCGACCAGTGTCACTGACATGTATAGTATGAAAATCATGGAGAAGATTATAAAAAAGAGTTGGAACACCTAGAAAGGGAATACCCAAATCAACGCAGCCAACTGGTTTCAGGCGGGAAATCCTTGTCAAAAACCTACTGGAGTTCTTGCAGGTGAAAGAGAAAAGACAAGAGAGAGAGGGGGGGGTTTGGGTTTGCTTTTTCCGGGATGCAAAAAGGGCGTTTGACAAGTTCCAACAAGAGATTGGTGAAAAAAAATGGAGGCCCAAGCGGGGTTAACGGGAAGGCACTACAATGGATAGGGAAACTTGTCGGGAAGACAGCAGCGAGTCAGGAAAGTGGCGAGGTGTCGAGTGGGCACCTGTGACACGGGGGTCCCGCGGGGGTCGTCCTGGGGCCATGCGTTTCTGGATTTGTGAACGAAAGGGAAAAAGGAAAAAGACCGAGGTGTCCCTGTTTGCAGATTCGGAAGTTGATGAGAAGAATTCCTCTCAAAGACCAGGCAGAACTAAAAAGGGGGAACTGGACGGTGAGACCTGGTCCGTAATTGGCCCTGGAGTCAATCCCCAAGTGCAAAGTCATAAAGAGGGGGGAAGGGCAAGAAGGCCGCAGACGGAGTACAGCTGGGGGGTCGGCCCAAAAACCTACTCAAGGAAAAAGATCTTGGGGGAGTATAACACAGGCACATCCCCTGAAGGCAATAAACCAAAAAAACTGCTGCGCATAGGGGCCCTAGCAACCTCGAACAGCATTCCGACATTTTAAAAAGGAATCATTCAGGCCCTTTTACACCGTTTTCTTTGGCCCCATATTGGAATATGCGGCACCATTTTGGGAACCCCACCTACCAAGCCGTGAAAAAAACAGAGAAAGTGAAAAGGGTTTTGAAAACAAGCTGTCCCAGAGCTAAGAGGTTGTCCTACAGGAGAGGTTGGGGGAAATCAACCTGACGACAGGGAGGACAGGAGAGTGGGGGGGACATGAAAACGAAAAAAAAATACTGAGGGGGTTGACAGGGGGACAAAGACGGGATGTTCCAGGATTGGACCAGTAACAGGGGACACATTTGGGGAAGCTGAAGACCAGATGAATCACAGGGATGTTGGAATATTTTCTTCGCCACGAGTAGTCAGTAAGGGGAATATTTTGGGAAGGATGTAGTGGAGGGGGGATCCAACATAGCTTTAGCAAGGTTTGATAAAAGCTACGGCTCAGGGAAGAGTGACCTAGTAACGATCAGTGAAGGGGCGGGGCCAGGGTTTGGATCGACCCCCGAAACCCTCAACTAGGTGAGTACCAACACCACAAACACACACACCACACACACACACACCACACACACATCAACACATAAAACACACCACCACACCCACCAACACACACACACACACCACTACACACACACACATACACACACACACACCACACCCCCAACACACACACAAAACACCACCACACACCCACACCACACATAACACCCCACACACACACACACACACAACACACACCACAATAGGTTTTTCACAGTGTGTATGGGGACAGGGGTATATCAAAAAGAGATCTGTGTTTTGTTTTGTGGTATGTGTCCTGTTTAGGTTGGTGGGGGAAAATTTTTGAGGGGGAGTGTTTAATTTGCAGTATTTTTGTGCATTAGTAGGCACATGAAAAATTATGGATTTTTTTTAATGGGAGCGATTCAGCTTTTGAAAATTGGTGGAGTTGCGGCGGGAGGGGGAAATTTTATCATCTTACTGCTCCCCTTTTGCTGGGTTATTGGGGTTTTTTTGGGTTTGGATGTTGTTGACCCCCATGCACAAATTCCATAGGGTGGGGTATATAGGAAGATACAGTGGGAAGAAAAAAATTTATGGTCCCAAACACTCTTATAGGGGTGTGAAGCGGGGGTTCAAATGTTGCGCGAGGAGGAGGTAGAGGCAGTGGGATGTCCTGTTAAGGGCAATGTGTGTTGTAAATATTATGCAGGGAATTTGTAGTGGGGAAAGAGGGGTTTGGAGGTACTAAAAGTATTAGTGTGAAGACGGGTTGTTGAGGTGGTTTGGGCATTTAGAGAGAATGAAAAAAGTAAAAGTTGGAAAGGTATAAATCGAAGGGGGAAAGGGAAAGGGAGGGTAGGAGTATCCCCGAAAAAGGGGTTGGGGGGGGGCGTAAATAGGTTTTGTGGGCGAAGGGTTTGGATTCCAAAGATGGTGACATGTTAGGATTTAATGGGGGCAAATTTTTTTGGGGCCTTTGAGTGTTGGAGTGTGAGCAGGGTAAAATTTTTGTGGGGGTTCAGGGGGGCCCGTAGCCAATTTGAGTCAGAAAACAGGAAGTACAATGCCTGCAATTTTTAAAGGGGGGGTTTGGGATATTGGGAGTTTGGGGGGGCTATAAACTGTCATATTGATTATGTATGAAAATGGTGAAAGTGTTGAAAGATGATGAAAATTTTTTTTTCTTTTTGGGGTTTTTTTCTTTTTGGGGTCACCCTGCCTCAGTGGGGAGTGGCCGATGTGTCACACACCACCAAACCACACACCGTGCGCCACACAACCCACCACAACACCACACGTACTCTATACAACAGGCAGTGTCAATCGACATTGCCCAGGACAAAAAGGTAAATACACACACACAACAACACACCACACACACACACCAACAGGCTAGTGTCTAATCGACATGTGCTAGGCAAAATGGAATAACATCACACACACGTATCAATCAACGGCCCAGGTCTAATCGGCATGGCCTAGGGAAAAAAGGGAAATCACCCAAAACACCCCACACCACACACGGCCTAGTGTCTAATCGACATGTGCCTAGACAAAAATGGTAACTAAAACACACACAAACCACACACAAAAAAAAACCCACACACCACCACACACACCAAACAGGCCTATGTCTAATCGACATGTGCCCCAGGACAAAATGGTAAAAAATAAAAAACACAAAACACACACACAAACAAAACCACACCCCACCACACACCCCACACACCACACCACACAACTTCTCATATACAACGGCCTGTGTTAATCGGGGATGTGCCAGGACAAAATGGTAACTAACCACACACACACACACAACACACACCACCCCCACAACAGGCCTAGTGTCTAATCGACTGTCCCCAGGGCAAATTAACTAACAACACAAACACACACCCCACACATACACAACACACACACACACACAAAACATACACACACAACACACACACACACACATAAACCCCACACACACACACACACTCCCCCATACACTACACACACACACATACAACACACACCACACACACACACACACACACAACACCACCCACAAAAAAACATTACACAACAACAACACCCACACACACACACACACACACACACACACACCACACACACACACACACCCCACAACACCACACACACCCCCCATCACACACACAACCACATACACACACCCCACAACACCCCACACAAACACACAACACCACCACACACACACACACACACACACAACACACACACACACACCAAAAACACACACACACCTACACATACACAACAACCACACACACACCAAAACACACCAAAAACACACACACTACACATACACACACACAAACCCCACACAACCCACACAACACAACACCATACCACACACACACCACACAAACACAAAAAAAAAGACGTGGCGAGGGTCAGAGTTTGGGGGACCTGTGACCGCGGGGTCCGCAGGGGCAGTTTTTAGGGCCGGGCTGTTTCTGGGATTGTGAACGCATGAGGGAAAGGGAAAAGCTCTGAGGTGTCCCTGTTTGCGATGACGTGAGTTTATGGAAGAATACACTCGATCAAGACCGGAAATACAAAGGGGTCTGGACGGCTGCAGAACTGGTCCCGCAATTTTGGCTCCTGGAGTTTTAATCCCACCAAGTGCAAAGCATGAAGATTGGGGAAGGGCAAAGAAAGGGCCCCAGACGGAAAAAGTCTAGGGGGTCGAAAATACAAACCTCATCAAGGAAAAAAAATCTTGGGGGGAGTATAACACCAGGCACATCCCTGAAGCGCACATCAAAACCAAAAAACGCGCAGCATATGGGCGCCTAGCAAAAACCCCAGAACAGATCCCCACTTAATAAGGGAAACGTTCGGACCCTGACACCCTATACGTTGGCCCATATTGGAGTTTGCGGACCAGTTTGGGAACCCAACCTACCAAGCACGTAAAAAAATAGAGAAAGTGCAAAGGTTTGAACAAAACTAGTCCCCGATAAGAGGTTGTCCTACGAGAGGGTTAAGGGAAATCAACTGACGACACTGGGGGGGGCAGGAGAATAGGGGGGGCATGATAACGACATACAAAATACTGAGAGGGAAATTGACAAGGTGGCAAAAACAGGTTTCCAGGATTTGGAACAGAAAAAGGGGGACACAGTTGGAAGTAAAGACACGTGAATCACAGGATGTTGGAAGTTTTCTTCAGCCCAGAGTAGTCGTAAGTGGAATAGTTTGGGGGAAACGATGTGTGGGGGGCGGTCCATACATGCTTTAAGCGAGGGACGATAAAGCTCCGGCCCCCGGGAGAGTGACCTAGTAGCGATCAGTGAAGAGGGGGGCCAGGACCGGGCTGACCCCCCCAAACCCCAACTAGGGAGTAAAATAGGGGTACATAAATCACACAACACCCACAACACCCCAAACCCCCACCACCCCCCACACACCACAAACCACACTAACATACACAAACCCCACACACAACACCACACACACACACCACACACCAACACACACACAAACCCCTACTCTCATTACCAAATTTTAATGTGTGTTTTTTTACGTTTATTGATCGTTCATTCCAGTTTATTCTGTATCCTTTACGAACACATTTTCCCCTATTGAAAGGGGTTTTACTCGTCTTTATTCTGTTTGTCTTAAGGTTATTTTAACGAGTGCTGTTGATTTTATAAAAAGTATGTACTCACACTTTTTTATCACAAACCCCACATTTTTTTTTTTAAATTTTGTCAGATTACTTTTGTATAGTGGCGATGTTTGAGGATTTTGATGAGGACCTGGGGGAAAAAAAAAAGGTTTAAAATTGAATAACAATGATGGGCATTCATTAAATATTTTGTTTTTTGTTTTGCAATGTGGAATGCAAAAATTTAAAAAAATGCACGCACGTGAAACTAAAGTGGTAGACGTAAACTAACGCGAAGCAAATTCTGGTGCTGGAACCAGGCCACGGGTTGGAACAAAGTTAGGCGACTGTACAATGTTAGGTGCTAGGACTATATTAGGCACTAGAACTATATTAGGAGCTCTAGAACAATGTAAGAACATATGAATGGATGAAGACTGCAGCAGGCCTTCCGGTTCATACAAGGCAGGTTCTTTCAATACCCCGAAACCCTCAAACAATTTTTTTTCTCCAGTCCATATTACTGAAACTCATATTGTGAATGTCTCACTTATATCCAACACTTATATCCAAACAGTTATATCCAAACACTTATATCTAACCTATACCTGAAGCTACTCATGGTAGCTTCAGTGTCCTTACTAATAAGACTATTTCACTCGTCGAATACCCTGGTTCCAAACCAGCAATTTCCTGCATCCTTATTAAACCTTATCTGAATCCCTTATTTTGAAATCTTTCTTGGAGGGATAAACTTAGAACCTTATTTATATCATCTTTATTTATGCTCCTCTTCCAGTTATTATCTTCAGTCATGTTTCCCTTCATGATAATATAGGTTAAGGGTTCTCAATCTATCAGAGCTCTAAAGCATTGCCAGGAGGTAGGTCACAGTTAGGTACTAGAACAATGTCAGGCGATGCGGTAGTGAACACTTTCATCTAGGCTGAAGGACTGTGTACCTTGTCTTCTACTGTCTTCAGATGCTAAAGCTACTGGTTGGCGAAATGTCATCGGAATAGAGATACCCAGGTGGAGATAAAAATGCAATGTAATTAGATCCTTTATAGACTTCGTTTCGCCCACACAGTGGGCTTTTTCAAGTCACAAGCAGACCTGCTTGCGACCTGATGAAGCCCACTGTATGGGCGACACGCAGTCAATAAAAGATCACATTATATTGCGTTTGTGTTTATTTTTCCAAGATACCCATGTGTTGCACATGAGTCTTGGTTATCCACATTTGTATTCAGGAGCAGAGAACAATAAAACACATCATTGCAAACTGTAGTCAAATGTTGAGCCACCTTAGTTACTCTCTCCAAGCCTTCGGTAAACCAGAGGCTCTTCAAGAAAAAATTGAACTGCCGCCCTACCAGTGCATTCAGATTGTGCCTACCAGCTAAAATACCGCGTATTTAATGTTTGATCCTATCTGTGAACAAAAAAGAACCGAAGGCAATATATAGCTTAAAAAACACTCAAAATGGCATTATTAACTAGGTTTGAGAGTTACACTACCATCTTCCACACGTTACTCATCACATTTCTAGATGCTCGATATAAGAATAATTTCTTCAATGTCAATGCAGCGGTGAGTCATGTAAAAGAGATCTAAACAGTAATGAAGACAGAAACGAAATCAACTCAGGATAGAATTCATCAGGTTAAGAACTCAGAGAGTGTTACTGGACTGCTAGCAGCAACTGGACGAATAAAATACATGTTCACCTGGTTGAAATCTATATTTCAGAGATGTTTCGTCTACACTGTGAGCTTCTTCAGTCCTGAAACATACTTGAGGTATGTTTTCGGGGGTCATTTACGTCGGATAAAATTTGTTAGGATTATAAGCTGTGTTGACAAAATTCCCCTCATCCTGAGATGTCACTTTTAATTTTGACCTGACCTGTAACCTGTCTAAAAACATTGCGACAAAGGAAAGGAATTCCCACGCTTAGTGAGTAAGGTCACTTGCGAGGTCGCATGTGACATCAT
>NC_069404.1:66066814-66076367 GCF_026875155.1 Cherax quadricarinatus
GTGCCATGCTTGTCTCAGCATGTTTGCTGAGAGTGTCTTGGGCTGCAGAGACGCTTAGAGATGGGGAGCTGCATGATGCAAACATCGGCTGGATCTGGGCGCCAGGGAGGTGGGGATGGTACCCAGCAACAGGAAGGTCACAACTCTTCTCAAGGAGTAGTTGTATAGGCAGCAGCTTCCGCCCAGCCCGACAAAACAACGAATCCAGGAGTAGTCCGTGAAGATGTGGGATCTTGTGCCATGGTTGTCAATTTCCGTCTCCTTAGTGGGGTACCTTGCTGCCTGTGCAGAATCGTGGCCACTTTGCAGGCGTTTATGTATCTTACTCTGTCAGCCAAGGAAGGAAGCCGGGCCTCAGACTGAGACATACTGTGTTGGTCCAGATGGGACCAAGCATAGTTCTTATCGCCTGATTTGTACGACCTCCACTCTTTGCCTGCTCTCGGAAGAGATGAGCTAACGCCCGGTGCACCGTAGTCATTGACGAGCGTATAGCTTGTAATAGTACAAGCGAAGTACATCTTTGCTTGCCCTGCACGGTGCCTCGTCATGGCTCTCATGGCGTTGAGTCTGAGTAGAGCACGTGACCTGACATACTCGCCTGTTTCTGAAAGGTCAGCTTTTTATCAATGTAGATTCCAAAGTACAGGTAGGAGCCTTGTCCACTCAAGTTCTATATCCTGAATACGTAATCTATTCACAGGATGGCCTTGAACATTTATTGCAAGAGATTCTCGCCGAGATCTTGAGGCCTAGTTCCTTGCAAGACTGCGTAATTAGGGCCCAAAGCTTCTGAGCCTGTTGTTTTAAATTGCCTTTCCCATTCACTAAGAGTGCAAGATCATCAGCATAGCTGAGGAGCTGTGTACACTATGAAAGGGAAGGCTCACAAATTCCTGCATAAGGATGTTTTAAAAAGGGTAGGACTGAGCACACCTCCTTGTGGTGTACCGTTTTCCAGGGATTTAAAGAAGATAGTGTCCCTGAAAACTGACACAGGCCTGCCTGCCCCTAAGGTAGGACTCTATCCAGGCCAGGAGGCGTCCTTTGATTCCCTCCCTTGCCAGAATTGCTATGAGGCTGGCTAGCTCAAATGCCTTTTCAAGGTCGAGGTAGACGACAATACTAGGTTTTTTTGTTACTGTCAGCAATCTGGCTTAGTAGATGGTTATGCACTCTGCTGTACCCACTCCTTTGGTGAAGCCAAATATGTGATGATGAGAGGGTCCAAGTTTCCATAGGAGGCGGTTTAACACCATCCTCTCAGCAGTCTTGGCTAAGCAGCTGGTCAGTGATATGGGTCTCATACTGCCTGGGTCCTTGGGCTTTGGAATTGGTACGATGGTAGCTTTCTTCCCAAACTGCTGGGAGTGTTGGCTTAATTGGTTAATGGAAAAGTTGTTTTGGTAACACTTGCCCAGGTTAGGATTTAAGGTTTCCCCATTGTTCTTTAGTCGTAACCCCGAGGTTTTTTGGAGGTCTTTTTAAGAGGGGGTAACGTCCAAACCTTAGTTTTTGAGGTGGAAGGTTTCGTCCGGGAAAAAGCGTCGCCTGAAAAGGTTTAAGGTAGACCGCCTGAAAATTTCCCAAGGCCGAGAAAGATTTTAAAGAACCCCCCGGCCCAGTTCTTTGGGCATGCCTATTCCCGACCATATATTGTTTTTGAAGGAAATTTTCTTTAGGCTGGGACGACATTCCTTTAAGGGTTGATGGAACAATTTCAGAAGTTCTTCCCTTCCTATTTTTACTTTGAAATATTTGTCGGTTTTTAAAGAAACATCTTTGGGGAGCCGTCCTCCCACTGTTGAGTTTTTAGATAGGTTCGTATGTAGATTGATCATTCAAAAGGTCCATCATTTTAGTGTTGTAGTCACTGGTGTTGAGGATGACGAATGATCAATCTACATACGAACCCATCAGCACTCAACAGTGGGAGACGCTCACCAAAGATTTTCTATACAAAACCAGACAAATACTCAAACGCACTAGAGAAGGGAAGAAACTTCTGTACTTGTTACCAAGCAACTCTAAACCAGCACACATGTACGGCTTACCCAAGACCCATAAACACAATATTCCTCTCAGACCAATCACGTCAGGAATAGGCAGTGCTCCACACAAACTAGCCGGAGTTCTTGCCAAACATCTTTCCTGCCTTCTGGGGACCATCAGCCCCGCTCATCTTAAACACTCAGGTGACCTTCTCAACCGCATCCGTAACCTCTCCATCCGTAACAAGAAACTAAGCAGTTTGGACGTGACTTCCTTTCACAAAGTACCTACCACAAAAGCCATCGAGGTTCTACGACGTAAAGTCAATCAGGACCTTAATCTTCCTCTACCTCCCGGAGATTTTGTTGACTTGATTGAACTCTGTGTTAATTTCAACTGATTTTCTTTCAATAAAAAGCTCTACAAACAAACCTACGGCATGGGAATGGGGTCCCCCATCAGTGCCGTCCTAGCCAACTTATACATGGAACACCTAGAGTCCGAACACTTCGCCAACATCATCCCTTCAAGCGTCACTTGGTTACGTTATGTGGACGATGTCCTCGTAATAACTCCAAAACGTTTTGATGTACGGGATATTCAGGCAAGGCTCAACGCAGTTGAACCGGCGATCCAGTTTACACTAGAAGAAGAGTCCAATGACAAGCTACCTTTCCTCGACATCCTCATTCACAAAGTAGACAACAACCTAAGATTTCAAGTTTATCGGAAACCGACCAATAAAAATGATCTCACACATTTCTATTCCAGTCAAGATACCAAGACCAAAAGAGGCATCATCATCGGGTTTTTCCTAAGAGCATACCGAATTTGTAGTCCTGAGTTTCTTGACGAGGAATGTACGTACATTCACCAAACCTTCACTGAGTTACATTTTCCTTCCTTTTTCATCAAAGACTGCAAGAAAAGGGCTCTTCAGATCATCAATTCTCCACGCACTAACACACTCCCACCAAAGTTAAAATTCTTCCCAACAGTCAGGTTGCACTGAACGTTTCTAAAGTACTTTCACAAGCTAACACCAGAGTCGCCATCGCTTCTAGCACTTCAATAAACGATCTAACCAGAACAAAATCAAAGCTCCACGAACCAGTCAACGAAGGAGTTTACACTATACCCTGTGGAGGCTGTGACAAGATTTACGTAGATGAAACAGCAAGGAACCTCGACACCCGCCTCAATGAACACATTTACGCATGTAGGAACGACAACCTGAACAACGCCTGTGTACAACACCGAGATTCCTCCAATCATCTCATGAAATTCAGGGACGCCCAATTAGTGATCAAAGAAACTAATTTCCGCAGATGCAAGTGCCTAGAATCAGCACTGATCGCTGTTTCGAATACAATTAAACAAAACAACGGCAGCTTCACCAACTCTGAAGTCTTAGCAAGAATCCTCCTGAAAACAGTAAACCCTGCCATCACATAGTCTCTCCTGTTATACTACACAAAGCACATTACAGAGAGTGAACACTGAAACAAGCTACCTCTATCCAGTCTATATTTGTCCAACCTATTTTTATGTTACCCAAGTAATAGCTTTTATATCCTTTTACTCATGTACGAATTAATTGTTCTACCATATTGTATTACTACTACTACTACTACTACTACAACTTTTATCACTACTACTACTACCACTACCACTAGTACTGCACCTCAGTCTGAGCCAATATATACCCTCTGTGTCCATGTATTGTTTGTAATGGCTTGATAAAGCTCCTGGAGAGCGAAACGTTGCCACAATAAAATGTCACATTAGTTGCACTTGTGTCCTTTTACTTTACATATTGTCGGTAATTCTACCAACTTTATTACATTCTTCAATCGAGTACAGAAAAGGTGGCAGAAGTAGTAGAGATGAGAAGAAGATGTAATCAGTCCATCACCCTTGCATACGTAGTTCTGAGGTAGTCAGTCCCTCAGCCTGGACAAGAGTATTGTTCCGTCTGAGAGGGTCGTGACCTCTCAGTGAATATATTCTTTCTTCTAGTGGTGGACTACACCTTATCTTCTCAGACTATGTAAGTGTCCGTACTGTCGCTTCAACTTCACTTTGTTGCAGACTATGGACAAGACGCTTCTCCAGGCTTAGGGACTGACCATCTTAAAATTGCCTTCAAGGGTGATGGACTGATTACATCGTCTTCTCATCTCTACTGCTTCTGCGAACTTTTCTGTGGTCGACTGAAGAAACCTTCTGTGTAGGCGAAACGTTTCGGAATAAAAACGCTTAACTGTTGCACGTGTGTCTTACCAGCTACTCCGTATTGAACCCTCCAGCTCCTCCATGTTGAACCCCACCA
This sequence comes from Cherax quadricarinatus, assembly GCF_026875155.1. NCBI lineage: Eukaryota > Metazoa > Arthropoda > Malacostraca > Decapoda > Parastacidae > Cherax > Cherax quadricarinatus. Next base: position 66,071,139 of record NC_069404.1, read on the forward strand.
GCTTCTCCGTGTTGAACCACACCAGCTTCTCCGTGTTGAACTCCTCCAGCTCTTCCGTGTTAATCCCCTCCAGCTCCTCCATGTTGAACCCAACCTTGCTGTGAGACTTGCATTTCCAGACAGCTCATTTTCGCCTTATTTCTCAAATTTACATGTTAGGCTCAGGTCTGGTGACGCTAATGGTCTGTGAAATGGGTTGATTTTAGCTCTCTTAAAACCATTTGGCTGAGGACAAGGGTCGATACCCAGGAAGAAAGTTTTTGCCTTTTTTTATGAGCGACCAACACTGAACTCCCTGACAGAAATAACAGTTTTTTTTTTTTTGGGGGGGGGGAGAGGGTTGGAATATAATTGCATGTTTTTTTTAATTTTCTAGTCCAATAATGCCGTCATTGGAGCACTCAACCGTCTGCGTTCATTCATATCTATTTACTGTACATCCATACATTCTTCCTTCCGCCTACACAGACACAGACACACACACAACAACACACACACACACACACACACACACACACACACACACACACACACACACACACACACACACATCCCACAGCACACTAGCAGGCCCCCACCCCCAAAGACCCTCCCCCAGAACACAGTGTTGGAGAGGAAACTGAAGGTATGGTACACCAACACTGATGGAAAAACGAATAACTGGGAAGAGTGCCACGAAAGAATCAAAGAGGCATCACCGGACATCATAGCTCTCACCGAAACCAAGCTCACAAGAACGATAAGAGATGCCATCTTTCCAACGGAATATCAGATCCCGAGGAAAGACAGAGGGAACAGAGGGGGTGGAGGAGTCGCACTGCTCATCAAAAACCAATGGGATTTTGATGAGCGGGAGAGAGGAGGCAGAGGAGAAGCAAGAGATTATATAATAGGAACACTTCAGTCCGGAGGTCCCAAGGTGGTAATTGCAGTGATGTATAACCCACCACAGAGCGATGGTTGACACACCGGCTGAAGTGGCCAGAAGGGCTCATGGGAGCAGGGCAAATCTACTGTTTGTGGATAACTTCAATCACAAAGAAACTGACTGGGAGAACTTGGAGCCACGTAGGGGCCCAGAAACGTGGAGGGCTAAGAAGGAGGTGGTGCTGGAAAACCTCATGTACCAACACGTAAGGAACACTGCCAGAGAGAGAGGAGAGGATGATCCAGCAAGACTGGACCTAATATTTACCTTGAGGAGTGCAGATATTGAGGACATCACAAATGAAAGACCCCTCGGGGCCAGTGACCACGTGGTTCAGAGCTTCGAATACATAGTAGAGTTACACACCGATTGAGGCAAGAATTAATTAACATGATTAGTCATCACAAACGGGACTTGTGGAAATTGCTAGTTCTCCAAGCTAATCAGTATAAATGTAAACCAGCAAAATTTTGGAGTAAGATCCGACAACTTTTAGGGGCAAAGCACAAGGCTCCTAACTACCTAGTTCATACCTTCACTGATGAGGATGATGAAGATGTTGAAATTAAACTTGACGATCCACAGGACCAGGCTAATTTGATGGGTGATGTATGGGAGAAAATTCTCTCCCACAATAACAGTCGTCAATTTAACAATAATCATTATCAGTTGGTAAATGAATGGGAGAGATGAGAACTTGGATGATCTTACAAACCACTACCTTCCATCGATACTTCAACTCTTGAAGATACCCATTCCGCTTACTAGACCTATTACATTACTAGAGATGAGTCAGCTTATTGGAAGAATGCGAAATAGAGCCCCTGGTCTCTCTGGAATAACAATGAAACAAATAAAGTTCCTACCCAGAAATTGTAAACAGTCTTTGGTAATATATCTTAATGCCATCTTGGCCTCAGGCATTTTCCAGTGGTTTTTTAAGACTGCTAGGATGATCTTTCTTGGTAAGCCCAATAAAAACATCCACCAACCTGGGAACTATAGGCCTATATCTTTACTTGAAGTCACTGGAAAAGTTCTGGAGAAGGTCATTTCCAACAGATTGAACTACTATATGGAGTTTAACCACTTTTTTACTGAAAAACAATTTGGCTTTAGAACACATAGAGGTACCAATCATGCAATAAATGTTATTTTCGATACTGTAGGAAGTCTAAAACATCAGGGCAATCTTGCCTTAATTGCCACCAGAGATGTTCATAAAGATTTTGATAGCTTATGGCATGATGGCCTTATATACAAACTCATTGACTTACCAGACCATAACTGGACTTTTCTCAGAGTAATATATAATTTCTTAACTCAAAGAAAAATCATTCCCACCTTTCATGGCAGGTCGACAGAGCCTTTTATACCGACAGCTGGTGTCCCACAAGGTTCTTGTCTCAGTCCAATTCTGTTCAACATTTATGTGAATGACCTTCCTCAACCAGAGTTTAATGACACAATTGTGACACAGTTTGCAGATGATGTTATTCAGTGTCTCATCAACTCCGGTAACAGGAAAATACAAGTATGAGAGAGTCATAGAAAAAATGAATATTGAACTTCGTAGAACATCTAATTGGGAAAAGAAATGGAGAATTACGACTAATCCTGACAAGGTCCTTGTTAGCACGATAGGATGTTATGCATCAACAATTGAAGATAAAGGAGGTATCTCCATCAGAGGTACACCTGTAGCCATTAGAAACCCTAACAAGATTTTGGGATATGAAATAGACAGTCTGCTCCACTCAACATCTCATGTAACTAAAAAGATCAACATAGCCAAAGCTGGTCTTAGCAGTCTCTTTCGATTCAATCAAGCCCCTCAACATGTCAAAAAACATCTGTATAAAATGATAATAAGACCAATACTCGAATACCCTTGTGTCCCAATGTCACTAACAACAAAGACCAACATGCTCCGGTTACAAAGGGTCCAGAATAGAGCTCTTCGCTTCATTACAGATACCAGGAGGAGAGACAGAGTTAAAATGGAAGATTTACACATACAACAAGATATTACTGCCATAAATGTACGCCTTGACACCCTAAAAAAGAAAGAACTCTATACAATGCAAGAACTATACATGCCAGATAGAGAACACCCTATACAAGTGGTAAATACCACGGATTATATCATCAATACTCCTCCTCACAGGACTCAAAGAATGACTCTCCCACAGAGGGTTCGTCGTTTTATCCATAAAGATGATTACCATCGACCCATGATATTGAGCAACCTCCCTGATGAAGAAGATTGGGTAACACCAGAACCCTTCTATGTATACTGAGAACATCATCGCTCCCAATTAGGGAGACATCTTATATAACAATCTAATGTAAAAAATTATGCTATTTTTATGGCTGGACACCACCTGTAAGAAGCCATTGTCACGTAATTCTATAAACTAGCCAGAAAATTATTGCCTTCATTGTCGCATAAATATCCGTTGTGCAATCGCAAAAAAAAAAAAAAAAATTGCAACTTGTATAATTACTACCAATTCAGAGTCATGTACTTATATATCTGTTATATCTATGTGACTCTGATGGGTTAGTATTATACCCCTTAAAGAATATCTTATCATTTCACATACACTTTTTAAATTACACCAAAGTGGTTGGGCCACTTACCTTTTATATCCTACCTCTCCCCCCCTCCCACCACTTTTCCAATATTTCTATCCTTACCCATCCTTCTTCCTTACCCATTTTACCAAAGCTCTGGTCATAAGAAGAAGAAGAAGTAGAGTTACAAGTGGAGTAGGAAGCAGGAAGGGCAGAACAAATAAAGCCTAACTGCAAGTGAGGGGGACTACAGAGGCATGAAAAGTTTCCTGCACGAGCTTGAGTGACACAGAGCAGACAGGGAAATCAGTAAATGAGATGATGGAATATATGGCAATATGCAAGCAACCTGAGAAGAGATTTATACCCAAGGGTAACAGCAATAACGAGAAGGCCAGGATGAGCCCTTGGTTCACTGAAAGGTGTAGAGAGGCCATAGCCAAGTGTGCTAGGGAATGGAAGAAGTATAGAAGGCAAAGAACCCAGGAGAATATGGAGAGCAGTTATAGAGCCAGAAATCCATATGCGCAGGTGAGAAGGGAGGCCCAACGAAAATACAAAAATGACATAGCAGCAAAAGCCAAATGTGACCCGAAGCTGTTGTACAGCAACATCAGGAGGAAAAAAACAGTCAAGGACCAGGTAATCAAGCTGAGGATGGAAGGAGTGGTCATCACAAAAAACGACCGAGAAGTATGAGGGGAGCTCAACATGAGATTCGAAGAAGTGTTCTCAGAACAAACAGAAGGGACTCCGGAAAGACGGAGAGGTGGGGTATGCCATCAAGTGTTGGACACAATGCATACAACCGAGGAAGAAGTGAAAAGGATGCTAAGGGAGCTAGATACCTCGAAGGCAATGGGGCCAGGTAACTTCTCCATGAGTTCTGAGAGAGGGAGCAGAGGCGCTATGTGTGCCACTAACAACAATCTTCAACTCATCTCTATCGAAATAGGGCGACTACCTGAAGTATGGAAGACAGCAAATGTAGTCGCAATTTTTAAAAAAAGGAGACATACACGAAGCACTAAACTACAGCCAATGTCACTAACATGTATAGTATGCAAATTTATGGAGAAAATGATCAGGAGATGAATGGTGGAGCACCTAGAAAGGAATGAGCTTATCAACGACAACCAGCACGGTTTCAGGGGTGGGAAATCCTGTGTCTCAAACCTACTGAAGTTTTATGACAGGGTGACAGCAGTAAGACAAGAGATAAAGGGGTGGAAAGATTGCGTTTTCTTGGACTGCAATAAGGCTTTTTCCTCAGTTCCACACAAGAGATTAGTGCATAAGCTGGAAGACCAGGCAGGTATAACAGGGAAGGTACTGCAATGGATCAGGGAGTACCTGTCGGGAAGATATCAGCAAGTCATTGTACGTGACAAGGTGTCAGAGTGGGCGAGTGTGACAAGCGGGGTTCCACAGGGGTCAGTCCTAGGACCGGTGCTGTTTCTGGTATATGTGAACGACATGACGGAAGGAATAGACTCAGAAGTGTCCCTGTTTGCAGTTGATGTGAAGTTGATGAGAAGAATTCAATCGGACGAGGACCAGTCAGAACTAGAAAGAGACCTGGACAGGCTGCAGGCCTGGTCCAGAAACTGGTTCCTGGAGTTCAACCCCACCACTTAAAAGTAATGAAGGCTGGGGAAGGGCAAAGAAGACTGCAGACGTAGTAGCGTCTAGAGGGCTAGCGACTACAAACCTCACTCAAAGGG
>NC_069404.1:66076867-66092023 GCF_026875155.1 Cherax quadricarinatus
TGGAAGTGAATTTGTCAACTTGTCAACAGGGTTTTTATAATCCTCAAAAATTTATGAATTAAAAATGGATCTCATTTGAGCATCCGAACTTATTTACAAACCAATAAAAACCAATTTTTTATTTTAAATTTGATTCTGCGGTATTTCGTTTGTTTACTTGTTACGTTTTTAGTTAAAAAATTAGTGAGGAGGGAGTTTAAACATCCTTGACTGAAAAAACAGAGTCGGACTTTTGCTCGTTGTGATTTTTTGAATAATGCAATACTGCATTCTAAAAAAGTACCCTTTTGTTCCCTAAAATGTAATTTCATAAAATAATAAACCGACATTCAAAGGCAAATAGAAATAATTTTTAAAAAACTGAAAGGAAAGTGATTTTTTTAAAATTTTAAATTTTAAGCAATTCGAATTTTATCATTCAATATGGCTTTTCAGGTACAATTTATATATTATATATATATATATTTATATTATAATATATATATATATAAAATATATATATATATTTATATATTTTTATATAATATATATTATATTATTTATATAATAAAATTTTATATATAATATGTCGTCCCGAATAGTAAAACTTGGATCTTGGTTTAAACACAACGCTCATTTTGCCATATGGGACAAGCGAAAATTTTTGTACGAAAAAATTTTCGAAAAACCCTTCAAAAACCAAACGAGAAAAAATTTTAAATTTCGTGTGTTTTTTTAGTTTTAATTTATTGAAAACAATCTAAAAAAAAATTTATTTGGGGTTAGGCTAAAAATAAATTGTTTTGTTAAAGTAGGTTTAGGTAATTTTTTAAAGTTTTTTTTGGAGCAAAATTAAAATTTTTTTTACATTATCAAAATAAAAAATATTACTTTAAACGTAAAAAAAAATTTTAAAAAGGGATTAATTTTAAATGGTTCTTGCTAATTGACCTTTTTACAAAAACGGCACGACATTATATATAATATATATAATATATATAAATTTATAATTTATAATATATTATATTATATATATTATGATGTGTGGTGTGTGTTGAATCGTGCCGAATGATCAAATTTCTAATTGGGAAAAATCCAAATAGATGAATTTACCGTTTTTCCAAAGCATTGACAAGTATTACACTGTAATCTTTGCATTTGATAAACCCCGAAAGAGAGAAAATTTTAAAGAATCAACGCTTGATCAGCGGAAAAGTGTCTGAGTGGCTGGACGTAACGACCAACTTCCTCAGAGGTCGGTACTGTACTCAGCCCCTTTTCCAATTTACATACATGTCTAAAAAGCTAAAATAAAAAGTATAAAATTTTGTGGATGACACGAAAATGGGGGAAAAAAAATCTATCTTGGAAACGTGATAGAAATTTGATTCTTAAAAAATATTATTCGACAAAAATAAAAAATTTTGGGTAACCGAACAAAAAAGAGAAGGACCTGCAAATTTTTCCCCCCCCCTTTAGCAATGACTGATATGTTTAACAATGTTTCCTCTTATTTGTTATTAACAGAAAATTACATTTTATAAAAATAATCAAAATGGAAAAAAACACTCAAAAACATTCGAAATATTTCAAGTAAAAAAAATAGGGGGTTCAAAAAAGAAAAAAAATAATGTCAAAAAACTCCAAGAAAGAGTCGCAGTATTTGTAGGTAAATTTTCTTTGCAAAATCAGAAAGCAATTGCAAAAAATAGTACAGTATTTAAAACTCCACGTTTAAAAAACGACAATTTTTTTAAATTTTAGAAAGAAGAGTGCAGGGGTTGATATTCCAGTGAAACCCTACGTTACTTCAAAAATCCATCCAGGTGTCCAGGTTTTGATGTCACACCCACAATTTTTTTTTCAGACGAAAAATTCCTTTATAATTCCAAATTTAGGAACCTGTGTATATTTTATTGATGGACGGAAGAGATAAATTTCAGAATGCTCTGAAATTTTACAAAATTTTTGCAAACAAAGAAACAATAATTAAAAAATCTTTAGGTTTTAAACAAGAGCTTGGCAAAGCGATCACATATCCTTCTTTCAATATTCATGGAATTTCCCCAAAAAACTCGTCAAGCCCTGTCCCCCGCTTTAGCTTGGTCAACTTCTGGGCTGGAAATTACCTGGGTGGGTGAATTGGAAGACCTGATATGGGTCGGGAGGAAGTGATGGGCCAATTGAGTTTATTGAGCAAGTCTAGCTGCTAGAAAAACTTTTGTTCCGAGTAGGGAAAATTTGATCTAACAAAAAAAATTTTCCCAAAAGGAAAACAACAGATTTTAAAAATTTTATTTGGGCAAAAAAGGAGGCATATATAGACGTATCAAAAAAAAGGGGATGGGCGTTTAAGAAAAAAATTATTCATTTAAAGAGATAAATATAAAAAGGAATAGGAAAAACAAAAAGAGATTTTTGAGGCTAAAAATGCCCAAAGGGGTTCGAAGATAAACCCAAAAATTTTTCAGGGATAGAGAAGTAAATTAGGGACAAGTTTTTTCCCATTAAGAGTAACCAGGTGAGATCACTGACATTGATAAAGGGAAATGTGTGAAATTTTCAACACTTTTTCCTTTCAGATTTTTTTCGGAAGAATCTAGCGAAATTCCCGAAAGAAAATTTTGTAGAGCGGGGCGATAATAAAAATGAACATTGGGTTTTAAATATGACATGATCCCCAACAAATAGAGAATTAAAAAAGAACAAAAACCCCCGATCCTGATGAACTGTTTGCGAGGGGTTTTTAAAATTAAAGGGACTTAGATACCTTTTTGCTAATCTTTTCAAAAATATACTACAAACTGGATGTGCCAGACAATAGAAAATTTGGGAAAATATACCTTTTACAAAGCAAGAGAGGTCCTTAGCTTCGAACTCCATAGTGGGAAAATTTTTGAAATAATAAATTTCCTAAGCAAATTGTAGGGCATCTTGAAAGGCAAAATTGATTAATGAATACTACACATTTTTCCCCAAAAGGGGGGGAAATTTCCTTACGAATTTACAAAATTTTTTCACTAAGGGATTTGAGGAGGGAGCATGGTAATGGAAATTTTATAGTGTATATGGATTTTTGTAAGGGGTTTTACAGAGTTTGCATCAGTGTCTATTTTAGGAGACTTTTAAGCACCGGAATAGGGGGAAATTTTTTTCAGGGTGAGGCAGGCGAAAAAAGGGAGCAAGAGTTTGCATAATGGGGAAGAAATCAAATGAGAGCACGTCCCCCAAGCGATGTTCCACATGGGGCAGTGTTGGCCTTTTTTGTTTTAATTTTAAAAAACTAGATGAGGAAATAAATAGCAACATAATAAATTTGTTGATGACACCAAAAAAGGTCTCGAAAAACATTCTAATGAGGATATTAGAGCACTCCCGGATATTTGAATAGACTGATGCAGTGGTCGGGGAAGTGGCAGATACAGTTTAACATAGACAAATGCGAACTTCTAAATATTGGGCAGGAAAATAACCATGCCATATGTAAACTAAATAATGTAGATCTTAATAATACTGGTTGCGAAAAGGATTTGAGAGTTCTGGTTAACAGTAATCTGAAACCAAGACACAGTGCATAAGCGTTCGCAATTAGGCAAACAGAATTCTTGGCTTCACATCAAGAAGCATAAATAATAGAAGTCCTCAGGCTGTTCTGCAGCTCTACATATCTTTGGTTAGGCCTCATTTAGATTATGCTACACAGGTCTGATCACTATATAACAGATTGGATATAAATGCCACTGGAGAACGTACAAAGGAATATGTAAAGTTGATTCCGTGTATCAGAACTCTTCCCTCTGAGGATAAACTGAGGGGCCTGCATCTCTGGAAAGGCGTTAGAAATTAGGGATGATATGATTAGGCTGTATAAATGGAAAGCAGGAATAAATGAAGGGATGTAAATTGTGTGCTAAAATACCTAGCCAAGACAGGACTCGCAACAATGGCTTCAAGTTGGAAAAATTCAGATTCAGGAATGATACAGGAAAGAACTGGTTTGGTAAAAGAGTTGTGGATGAGTAGAACAAACTCCCGAGTAACGTCATAGAAGCTAAAACGTTGTGTAGTATTAAAAATAAGTTAGATAAATACATGAGTGGGTGTAGGCGGGTGTGAGCTGGATCTGATTAGTTGATAAATTAGACACATGTGCATCACTTAAGTATCTTTAATGAGGAAACGTTTCGCCACACAGTGGCTTCATTAGTCCATACAAAGGAGAATGGTGAAGAACAGGAGGAGTTTTGAGGTAATTAGTCCCTCAGCCTTGATTCGATGTAATCAGTCCACCAATCAGTATGTAGACTGATCACTCGAAAGGTCCATCATTTTGGTGTTGAGTATGATGACCCACCTTCTTTGTCGGCGGTGGTGACGATAATATCTGGGTCGTTGGCGAGGTTCTTAAGGGCAGTATAAGAAGAATAGTAGAAGGCTCACATAAAGCTGCAGTGAGAATATCCTGTATATAACTCTTCTGGAGGTTACTGTCACTGTGTCTGTGGTTTCTGGTGATTATGTTCAGTTGATAGTTTGGTTTACGTAGGTTAGTGGTAAATTTGAGACCCAGACTGAGATCTTGTTTCTCGTAGCCAGTTAAGGTGCTTGACGATAGGTTGTTTATCAAGGATTCTCTTCTCATTTTCATCCACAGACTGTTTGTGCAGAGGTACTGAAGCTTGCGATTGAGTTTAATCTTCCGTTGGAGGTTGGCTGTGGTGACTGTGCTGAGAATATGCTCAGCACTGTGGTGGCTAATCTGAAGATGATGTTGCAATGTCTGGCAGACATTGTAACATCAGGGGATCTTGATACAAGGAATTCTTCAATGCTTGTTCAACCTTGGGACAAAGACCTACTTACACTAGTGGATGGTTCCACTCTGATCCCGCCTCCTCCTTCTTCCACTCACTGGACTACAGTATATAAGCCACTTCTCCAGCCATATGCTGTACTTTCTACAAGGGCGATGGACTGAACACAACGATTCCAGGCTAAGGGACTGATTACCTCAAACTACTCCTCTCCTTACCCTTTCTGCCTTGTATTGGACTGATGAAGCCACTGTATGGCGATACGTTCCCTTAATAAAGATTCCCATATGTTGCCTAAGTGTCTCAATCCATAACTTGTCGGTTTTCAAAACCACTTAACAAATACTTGCACTGCATTTCTGGTCCGCATGAAAAAAATACTAACATAAACAAAAAAAAAAAAATTCAGACGGGCCAACAAGTCCTCGGGGGTAAAGAGAGAGAAAAAATCTGGCTTCCCCGAAAAAAAATCGGACCAAAACTAGAAAATGTTATTTGAGTGAGGTAGAGCGTGCGTGTCGCCGCCAGGTCACGCTGAATATTGTATGGCACGTCCGTAGCGCTAACTGGCACGACTTATTTTTCCTGTTCTCAATTTTACTTGTTTTTCCGGGTGTCTTTGACTAATATGGGCGGCCAGGGGTCGAGCTGGTTGATGATATATTACAGGCTAGTATAAATATGTTAGTTTATTTATATGTATACCTGGAGTCTTCCTAGAGAGCATTTCGGGGATCAATGCCCCCGCGGCCCGGTCTACAACTAGGCCTTCCGGTGGATCAGGGCCTGATTAACCAAGCTGTTATTGATGGGCGCAGGTAGTCCAACGTACGAACCACAACCCTGCTGATCCGGCACCGACTTTAAGTATCTGTCCAGCTCCCTCTTGAAGGCAGTCAGAGGTCTATTGGTAATTCCTCTTATGGCTGGTGGGAGGCTGTTGAACAGTCTTGGGCCCCAGACACTGATTGTGTTTTCTCTTAATAACCAGGCGCCCCTACTTTTCAATGGGTTTAATTTTGCACCGCCTGCCCGGTCTTTTACTTTTGTAGGGAGTGATTTTTGTGTGCAGATTCGGGACCATTTATTCTAGGAGTTTCTAAGTGTAGATTATTATATATCTCTCACGTCTGCGTTCCAGCGAGTACTAGTCAAGTGCTTTCAGGCGTTCACAGTACTTAAGGTGTTTGACAGAACACCTTATCTCTAGATCTGCACCTGTTTTGAGCGGAAATGTTAACGTACAGCAGTATTCCAGCCTAGAGAGAACAAGTGATTTAAAAAGGATCATCATTCCCTTGGCATCTCTTGTTTTGAACGTTCTCATTATCTTTGCAGTGGTGATCGTGGCACTGTTGTGATCCTTGAAAGTGAGATCCTCAGACATTACCACTCCCAGGTCACTCATATTATTTTCTCGCTTTATTGTATGATTAGAGTTTGTAGTATGCTAAGTATACGCAGTATACGCACTAAGAAGGGTGAGTCATGAGGCTGCTGCAATGCTGAAACCAACTCAGCTTGGTTTCGGCGTTCAACAGGGCTGTGAAGCAGCTGCCCACGCAGCACGAGTATATATCAAAAACATGTCCGATGAAAAAGCCTTGGTCAAAATGGACTTTGCCAACGATTTCAACTCAGTCAGAAGGAATGCTGCTCTCCAAGCAGTTTATAGAAACTTCCCTTCCCTTTATCCCTTCATAGAATCGTGTTATAGTGTGACTTCCAAACTATTGTTTGGGGGACCATGAGATTGACTCATGTGAGGGCGTGCAACAGGGGGACCCTCTCGCCCCCTTTCTATTCTGTTTGGTCATCAAAGAACTCACAGAAGCACTCTCCAGCGAGCTCAATATCTGGTTCCTGGACGACGGTACCCTAGCTGGCACAACAGAATCTCTCCTAGAAGACATCAGTAAAATTAAAGACATGGGAGAAAGCCTGGGACTATCTTTAAACCCCACCAAATGTGAAATAGTTTCTACCAATCGACAGATGATCCAGAATATTAGCGCCGTTTTACCAGGAGCACGAGTCATTGATCCAGCCAATAGCACTCTCCTTGGTGCTCCTCTTGGGTCCAGTGCCGTCTTTCTCCCTGAGTGAGGTCTGTAGTCTTTGTTCACCTAGCCTATACTCTGTCTGCGGTCTTCTTTGCCCCTCCCCAATCTTCATGACTTTGCTTATGGCAGGGTTGAATTCGAGAAGCCAGCTTCCGGACCACGTGTCCAGCCTGTCCAGGTCTCTTTGCAGTCCTGCCTCATCCTCATCCGATTTAATTCTTCTCATCAACTTCACATCATCTGCGAATAGGGACACTTCAGAGTCTATTTCTTCCATCATGTCGTTCGCATATAGCACTGGTCCTAGAACTGACCCCAATGGGACCCCGCTAGTCACAGGCGCCCACTGTGATACCTCTTCACGTACCATGACTCGTTGTTGCCTCCCTGTCAGGTATTCCCTGATCTATTGCAGTGCCCTCCCTGTTATATGCGCCTGATCCTCCAGCTTCTGCACTAATCTCTTGTGAGGAACTGTGTCAAAGGCCTTCCTGCAGTCCAGGAAAATGCATTCAACCCACCCCTCTCTCTCGTGTCTTACTTCTGTTACCTTGTCAAAAAACTCCAGAAGGTTTGTGACACAGGGTTTGCCTTCCATGAATCTATGCTGGTTTTCATTTATAATTTTGTTCCATTCCAGGTGTTCCATCACTCTCCTCCTGATAATCTTCATGACTTTGCATACTATACATGTCAGAGACACAGGTCTGTAGCTTAGTGCCTCCTTTCTGTCTCCTTTCTTAAATATGGGGACTACATTTGCTGTCTTCCATATCTCAAGTAGTTGCCCAGTTTCAAGGGATGTGTTGAAGATTGTGGTTAGGGGCACGCACAGCATCTCTGCTCCTTCTCTAAGGACCCACAGGGATATGTTGTCTGGTCCCATCGCCTTTGAGGTATCAAGGTCACTTAGCAGCTTCTGCACCTCCTCCTCGGTTGTTCGTATGTCATCCAACACTTGTTGGTATATTCCCTCTTGATGTTTCCTTCTGTGTTGTCTTCCCAGAGCCCTTCCTGTCTCTACTGTAAAAACTTCCTTAAATCTCCTGTTTAGCTCCTCACATACCTCCTGATCATTTCTTGTGAGTTCTCCACCTTCTGTCCTCAGTCTGATCACCTGGTCTTTGACTGGTGTCTTCCTCCTGATGTGGCTATACAACAGTTTCGGGTCAGTCTTGATTTTCGATGCTATGTTATTTTCATACTGTCGCTGGGCCTCCCTCCTCACCTGTGCATACTCGTTCCTGGCTCTGCGACTAATCTCCCTATTTTCATGTGTTCTCTGCCTTCTGTACTTTTTCCATTCTCTATTGCACTTAGTTTTTGCCTCCTTACACCGTCGGGTAAACCAGGGGCTCGTTCTGGTCTTCCCATTGTTTCTGTTGCCTTGGGAATAAACCTTTCCACTGCCTCCTTGCATTTTGTTGTTACATATTCCATCATTTCATTTACTGGCTTTCCTGCCAGTTCTCTGTCCCACGGAACCTCCTGCAGGAAGTTCCTCAAATCTATGTAGTCCCCTCTTTTATAGTCTGGCTTTTCCCATTCAACTCCTGTTACTCTCTCCACTTGCAACTCTATTATGTATTCAAAGCACAGAACCACGTGGTCACTAGCTCCTAGGGGACTCTCATATGCGATGTCCTCAATGTCTGAACTGCCCAGTGTGAACACAAGGTCCAATCTTGCTGGTTCGTCCTCCCCTCTCACTCTGGTAGTGTCCTTAACATGTTAGTGCATGAGGTTTTCCAGCACCACATCCAACATCTTGGCTCTCCATGTTTCGGGACCCCCATGTGGCTCCAGGTTTTCTCAGTCAGTCTCCCTGTGGTTGAAATCACCCATAACCAGCAACTTTGCTCTGCTCGAGTGAGCTCTTCTTGCCACCTCTGCAGGTGTGTCCACCATTACTCTGTTGCTCTCTTCATATTCCTCTCTTGGCCTCCTGCAGTTCTGTGGTGGATTATACATCACTGCAATGATCACCTTGTGCTCCCCAGACTGAAGTGTACCTACTTTGTAGTCCCTTTCTCCAGTCTCGTCTATGCCTCCCATTTTCTCGAATCTCCATCGTTTTTTTAAGAGCAGTGCAACCCCCCTCCTCCCCCTCTGCCCCTTCTATCTTTCCTCATGATGTGATATCCTGATGGGAAGATTGCATCTGTTATTGTCTCAGTGAGTTTTGTTTCTGTAACTGCTATGATGTCTGGGGACTTCTCATTGATTCTTTCTTGCCACTCATATTTATTCATTAATCCATCCATATTTGTGTACCAAACGTTCAACTTCTGTTCTAATACTGTAACTGTGGTCCTGGGGGAATACTGGGGTTGGGAGAGCAGGAGCCCTGGTGGGGGCCTGTGGGGGGTTGCAGTGGGGGTGGAGGAAGAGCTCCAATAGGGGGTTGCCGTAGGGGTAGGGTTCGTGGTGTGGGGGGTGGGAACAGAGGGATCGGTTTGTGATTGTTGGTTTAGATTGTTCAGTTGCCTTGGGGGTGTCGTGGTTGGAGTCCTTCTGCAGGTGTTTCTGGGGGGTGTGCTTGCCCTTCCACCTGTGCCTGGGTTATTCTGCTCTTCTTTGTCATTTCCTCCCATTCCTCCTTTCGTTTTTGCACTCTCTCTTTCAGTATCATCCTTTCCTCCAGTGTTCTGCCTCGATCGAGGTACACTTTCTTGAACTCCTGTTTGCCTCTCAGCCGTACTTTCTCCTGCAGGATAATGGTTTGAGCTGATTCTGCCTTGAAAATTACTTTGAGAGGCCGTTTCCTTCTCTTTGTGAACCACCCGATTCTCCGAAAATTTGCCACCTGGGCCATGTCTCCCTCACCTTCATGATACCTTCAATCGCTTTTTTCTCCTCCTGTTTTCTTTCATCATAGGTTTCCCCTTCAGCTTCCTCTAGCCCATAGACAAAACCTTATCTCTCCCTTTCCTCCTCCCATTGTGACTCCCACTGCATCCTTTGAGGTGTTTTAGTTCCTTCCCGTGGAGTGTTACTTCCTTCAATCCCTTCCCTAGCTGTGGCCCCTATGCTCATTGGTTGCTCATTGTGTGTGTGTGTGTGTGTTTGTGTGTGTGTGTGTTATATTTATGTCGTACCGAATAAGTAAAACTTCCGATGTTGGCTTAAATAGCAACGTTCTTCTTGCCGAATAAGGCAAGCGAACTTTTGTGTATGCAATAATGTCGCAAAAATCATTCTAATCCTAAGGTGAAAAATATATTTCGTGGTGTTTGTTTATTATTAAATTAGTGTAAACTTTTCCAAAATATATTTAGTTGAATAAGCTAAATTAAATTGTGCTTGCTATAATAAGGTTAGGTAAGTTTTCTAAGGTTCATTTGGTACAAAATCATTAATTTTTATATTAACATAAATGAATAAAATATATCTTTAGGCGTATAAGAGAAGATTTTAGAAAGGACTTGATTTTAAATGAGTTTATTCGGCACGACTCAGTGCTGGGCCATCACACAGCAGACCTAAGCCCAAATTGGTGTATCCTGGAGAGCATATCACACAATTCTTCTCCAGTTCTACACTACATACATTACCAGCCATGGCGACTACTGGTATTAAGCAAACGCATCTACGGCACCATCTAACCTCAAAAACTCTAAAAATTGGACACAAATTGAAACACTGTTGTGAAAATTGTTTGCAGAGTCTTAGGTTTCTTATATTCAAAGAGAAACAATTCTTATTAAAGCCTCACAACACCAAGCGACAATTCTGCACACGGAACACATCCACACCGCCTCCGAAGAAACCGCCTGTCTTCACCACTTCGAACGATCCCACCCGATCAAGTCCTCACGCAGAACACTACATAAAAATAAAGATTCCACATAATCTTACCTCTCGCTTAAACAGTTTTCAGAACTGCAAATACCACTCAGCATTTCCGCCAATTTCCCAATGGAACTATATTTCCCCGAATGCAATAACGCACATTGATAATGGTGTTCCCGATAACACAATAGCTTAATGTGCTAGACAAGGCAATGCGCAATAGAACACCCACTACACAACTTTCAGTTCCACTTACAGCACGTACAGAGACTCTTGAAAACTATCGTCACAGACAATTTCAATGAAAAATGAAAAAAAAAATGGCATTATCATCAACACACTTTGGAACTAAGAAAAAGAGCTGGAAGGTGTGAAAGGTTTCGAGACGTAAACCGAATCAGTACCGACTAGATCTAGGCTAGGATACGCTAACTTAGAAACTCACAGATACAGACACGCATCAGATATAAACAAAAATTGCCTTCGCTGCAACATTCCGGACATCACAGTGCAAAAAAAAAAAGATTCTCCAAACACTATCTTGCCAACATTAAAATCCCCTTCACAAATTGCAACATTTTGGAAGGCAGGACCTTCCCGGCTCACATAAAGTAGAAAATAGTTAAGCATTATCCCAGTTCTTACAAACAACGATAAAAACCTGGGTAATATGTAAACACAAACAAAAAAAATCGTAAACCCACTCAGTAGAGGCATAAGAAACACTGCGACAAAACATACATCACTGAAACAACACCAGTCCCAACACCTCAGTTACAGCAGTCATGGAGGGGAGGAGAATCCTTGAAGCACATTGTACGTATCTTGATGATGATGATGATGATGATGATGATGATGATGATGATGATGATGATGATGATGATGATGATGATGATGATGATAATGATGATGATGATGATGATGATGATAATGATGATGATGATGATGATGTGATAATGATGATGATGATGATGATTGATGATGATGATGAAAAATGATGATGATGATGATGATGATGATGATGATGATAATGATGATTGATGATGATGATGATGATAATGATGATGATGATGATGATGATAATGATGATGATGATGATGATGATGATGATGATAATGATGATGATGATGATAATGATGATGATGATGTTGATAATGATGATGATGGGTGATGATGTATTTATGATGATGATGATAATGAGTGATGATGATTTATGATGATGATGATGATGATGATGATGATTGATGATGATAATGATGATGATTTATGATGATGATGATATGATGATAATGATGATGATGATGATAATGATGATGATGATGATGATAATGATGATGATATATGATGATGATATGATGATGATGATGATGATAATGATGATGATAAAGATGATGATGATGATGATGATGATGATGATAATGATGATGATGATGATGATGATTTATAATGATGATGATGATGATAATGATGATGATGATGATGATGATAATGATGATGATGATGATATGATGATAATAGATGATGATGATGATGATTGATGATGATTCATGATGATGATTTGATTTATGATGATATGATGATGATGATGATGTGATAATGATGATGATGATGATGATGATATGATGATGATGATGATAATGATGATGATGATGATGATGATGATGATAATGATGATGATGATGATGATAATGATGATGATGATGATGATGATGATAATGATGATGATGATGATGATAATGATGATGATGATGATAATGATGATGATGATGATGATAATGATGATGATGATGATAATGATGATGATGATGATGATGATGATAATGATGATGATGATGATGATGATGATAATGATGATGATGATGATGATGATGATGATGATGATGATGATGATGATGATGATGATGATGATGATAATGATGATGATGATAATGATGATGATGATGATGATGATGATAATGATGATGATGAAGATGATGATGATGATGATGATAATGATGATGATGATGATGATGATGATGATGATGATGATAATGATGATGATGATGATGATGAAGAAGAACAAGAAGATAATGATGGTGATGATGATGATAATGATGAAAAAGATGATGATGATAATGATGATAATGATGATGATGATGATGATGATGATGATGATAATTGTAGCTGATGAAGACACAAAAGCCATAACTGAAAATTTTATTCTGAGCACAATTTCCAATTATTAGCGTTGTACCATTCCCGTCCACTACTCGTCGTTATTCACATTCTGCCCAGAAAAAGACACAGATGTAATATGATGCAATCTTATTACTGACAACGTTTCGCCCACATACATTGCTTGTGTTTGTATACATATATACAAATGGAGCAAATGGAGCACAATATCCTTAATCCTAAACTGTTGCAGACTATCGTGTATATAAAGTCAATATTAATTTAACCAAAATCAAAACTGTATTGATACAGGTTATAATTTACATAATACAGCTTGTTATAGTTATTGTCGTTATTGAGTATGGTATTACGAGTGATTAATAAGGTTTATTGTAGGAGACAAACAACTATTTTATACATTAAGTCATGCTTACTGAAGACGATTTGTAGTTATTGTACAACAGAAAGTTAACCAGCAAAAACAGTTGTATGCGAGACGTATACAATAACACGGAGGAAGAGTGTTATTCTCCACGCAACACACACTTCACACTCAAACATCTTCATTCCTGGAGACACTCAGGCATCTCCATCACTAGAGACACTCAGGCATCTTCATCACTAGAAACACCAGGCATCCCCATCCCTGGAGACACTAAGGCATCTTCATCACTGGAGACACTCAGGCATCTTCATCCCTGGATACACTCAGGCATCTCCATCCCTGGAGACACTTAGGCATCTTCATCACTAGAGACACTCAGACATCTCTATCCCTGGAGACACTCAGGCATCTTCATTCCTGGAGACACTCAGGCATCTTCATCACTGGAGACACTCAAGCATCTTCATCCTTAGAGACACTCAGGCATCTTCATTCCTGGAGACACTCAGGCATCTCCATCCCTGGATACACTCAGGTATCTTCATCACTAAAGACACTCAGACATCTCTATCCCTGGAGACAGGCATCTTGATCACTGGAGATACTCAGACATCTCTATCCCTGGAGACACTCAACCGTCTTCATCCCTGGACACACTCAGTCATTTCCATCCCTGGAGACACTCAGGCACCTCCATCCCTAGAGACACTCAGGATTATTCATCTCTGAAGATACTCAGGCATCTTCATCCCTGGAGATACCCAAGCATCTCCATCATTGGGACACTCAGACATCTCCATCCTTGGACACACTCATATACTCCATTATACACGTCCCTAGACACGCTGAGAAAAATAAGTTAAAAAAGCTCTTCGATTAGATGAAAAAAATAGACGTTGCAGAAGAGGGCTTCACTCTTTTATAGAGCTTCATAAAGTTTATGACCTGACGAAGCTCTGCACTCTATGTAGAGCTTCATCAAATCAGGGACCTGACGAGCTCTGCACGGTTGGTCCTCGGATTCATCGTTTAATGAAAGCAAAACAGAAGAGGAAGTAATGAGAATTCATGAATCACTCATGACAGAACACGCTACATCAAATCACATTGGGTTCACGTTAATACAAACCGAAAAAAACAAACCCCGCCACAGTGTGTAAACGAATGTGTAATGAGGAAATGCCTACATGCGCACCACAATACATTTATGGGCAGTTCAGGACATTTATTAAATTCGTTTAATATATGTGTTGTGGTGCGCATGTAGGCATATCCTCATTACATACTCGTTTACACAAATTTAGCGGTTTTGTTTTTTTCTGTTTGTATTACTGTAAACAAGTGTCTTTGTCCGAAGTCTGCCAGTATCACCGTACCACTTGCACCCTAGTGGAATACTTTTTTTTTTTTATATTTTATTTAAAAACTTCATGTACAGATATTAATAGGTACATATACAAAAAAATGATCAAGGACAACATCAGTAAATCAATATATAAACACAAAACAATCCAGGCAACATCTGCCAGTCTACTATATACAAGTTTTTATAACATATCACAATTTAAGAAGGAATAAAGTTATAATAACAAAGGCCACAAAATGGCTAGTAATAAAACTCCTAAAATTACAACCTCAAAACAATAATGCTCCCAAACTTAATGACAATCACCCATAATACCTCCTCAACAAAAACACCAGACCCACAATTTTGCCTTAAATTTAAAAAACCTGTGCTGCAACACAGGTGACCCCTCATCCCCCCCCCCACTCCACCACACACACATTGAAAATAACCCTATCACCAACCTGAATTTAATCTGACATTAATTATCCTCAATTTTGGTTTTTTATGACACATGTCACTTGAGGAAAATTATTTACAACCCGAATGGGACAGGACTACCAAAAATTTCAATACCCTTAATAAGAACAATAAAATAGGTAATTACAACCAAAAATGATGCGG
>NC_069404.1:66092523-66124259 GCF_026875155.1 Cherax quadricarinatus
ACGAGATATACAGCTTTATCAAAGACACATGTACATTACCTGGGTACTCTATCCTGAGAGACATATCGCCGGCGTAACAGGTTTTCATCCGTCTAATAAAGAGGCATGATGACGGAGCCTTCAGGAGTCAGTGGAACAAGTGGAAAGATGCAGCGGTTGAGGACGTGGTTACATGTGAGAGGGATCCACTAGTGGATGTAGTAGAGGCCCATAAAGTGGGCTAGAGACCTTGCAATAGATCTGTGCAAGAGATTGTCTGTACGAAGATTCCAAAGTGTTGCTGTGTCAGAGTTATTATGCCCACGGGCTGATAAACAGGGCACCGTCTCGCCTCTGTATTAAGCTGACGAAGGGTTGTTACATGGGCGAAACGTCTCAAAACAAAGTTACCCAGGTACAGCAACCGAGCGAGTGACTGAAAGGCAGAGCTAGCGAGGCAGACACTGAGGGCATGAGTAACACTGACCATTTTCCACATAAAATTTTCACTTATTTTTTACAAACTGTTGTTCTAAACTTGCAAAGTATTTGAGTCGAACACATGATTATTATAGGTATTAACGGCATTGTAGGCAATCATTAGATATAAACAAAAAAAAACATTGTATTGAGCAGCTAACGAAATTACCGTAATATTTTTTACCCCCACGACGAATCTTGTTTATGTTTGCAAACGTTAAAACAAATTTCCATTAACCTAATGAACATTGGGACTTATTCTCAGTATTATTATTATTATTGTTATTATTATTATTATTATTATTATTATTATTGTTATTATTATTATTATTATTATTATTATTATTATTATTATTAGTAGTAGTAGTAGTAGTAGTAGTAGTAGTAGTAGTAGTAGTAGTAGTAGTAATAGTAGTAGTAGTAGTAATAGTAGTAGTAGTAGTAATAGTAAGTAGTAGTAGTAGTAATAGTAGTAGTAGTAGTACTAGTAATAGTAGGAGTAGTAGTAGTTGTTGTAGTAGAAGTAATAGTAGTAGTAGTAGTAGTAGTAGTAGTAGTAGTAGTAGTAGTAGTAGTAGTAGTATTGCTATTTTTGTTCCTTGTAACTTAGTTTAGACAATGTAGTAGACTTTCCTATTAAATATATGTCACAGAGTCGCTCATTTGCACAGGACTACTAAACACCTCAAATAATGTAGTTGAAGTTTTGGCATTAAAGACTGAAAACCAAAACCTTATCATTGTGTTGATATACAAGCCTCCAGATGCAACCTCCCAGCAATTCCAGGAGCAGCTTGAGAAAATTAACCACTGTCTGGAAAATCTGCCAACTCCTGCCCCAAACATCTTACTACTAGAAGATTTCAACTTGAGACACCTAAAATGGAGGAGTATAGCAAACAATGTTTTAGCAGAGCTCACCCCGGAAGCAGCTCAGATGAAAATTCACACACATACGAACTATTAAATCTCTGCACCAAATTCACCTTAAACCAGCAAATAGTAGAGCCTACAAGACTAAAAAAATACGCTGGGATTCGTCTTCACTAACAATGAAGATCTGATAAGTAATATAACTATTGAAGACAATACACTCAGATCACAACATAATAGAGTTACAGACGTGTATGCACAGGGCTCCAGACCAGCAAAATGTGAGCAGTCATGAAGGTCTCTTCACGAAATTCAACGAATAACTAGAAGCCATAAAGGAAATTTAAAAAAAAAATACTTCTTCTCGTATGCCAAATCTAAGGGAAAAACAACATCCAGTACTGGACCCCTGCTTAGGCGGGATGGGACATACACAGATGACAGCCAAGAAATGAGTGAGATCCTAAAGTCTCAATATGACTCAGTGTTCAGCGAGCCACTGCCCAGACTAAGGGTCGACAATCCAAATGAATTCTTTATGAACAGAGCCCAATATTTTGTCATCCCAAAAATCTCGGATATTATTCTAACTCCACAAGACTTTGAAGAGGCAATTAATGACATGCCCATGCACTCTGCCCAGGCCCAGACTCGTGGAACTCCGTGTTCATCAAGAATTGCAAGAAGCCCCTATCGAGTGCCTTCAGCATTTTATGGAGAAGGAGCATGGACACACACTAAAAACAACAGATATAACCCCACGCCACAAAGGCGGAAGTAAAGCAATTGCAAAGAACTACAGACCAATAGCACTAGCATCCCATATCATAAAAATCTTTGAGAGAATTCTAAGAAGCAAGATAGCCAACCACCTAGATACACATCATTTACACAACCCATCTACTGGACCACTATGACAAGGTCCTGGATGCTGTAGAGGATAAACAAAATACAGATGTAGTATACACAGACTTTGCAAAAGCTTTCGACAAGTGAGACCATGGTGTAATAGCGCACAAAATGCGTGATAAAGGAATAACGGGAAAAGTTGGTAGATGGATCTACAACTTCTTGACAAATAGAACACAAAGAGTAATGTTAAACAGAGTAAAGTCCCAGGCAGCCACGGTAAAAAGCTCTGTTCCACAAGGCACAGTACTCGTTCCCATTCTATTCCTCATCCTCATTTCTGACATAGAGATGTAAGCCATAGCTCAGTGTCTACCTTTGCGGATGACTCCCGGATTACCATGGCAGTGACCTCCGTCGAAGATACCGTGAGACTCCAAGCGGACATCAACCAAATCTTCCAATGGGGCACTCTAAACAATATGAAGTTCAGCGAGGAGAAATTTCAATTGCTCAGATATGGAAACTTGAAGAAATTAAAAATGTGTCAGAGTACATAACAAATTCTAACCATACAAAAGAGCGGAGAAGCAATGTGAAGGACCTGGGAGTGATAATGTCAGAGGATCTCGCCTTCAAAGACCACAACAATGTATCTACCTCATCCGCTAGGAAAATGATAGGATGGATAATGATCACTAACAACACTGCACTAGCTCCTTGGCTAGTGCAGTGTTGTTATTGATCAGTACCACTCGTTAGTGGTCACAGTAATATAAAATACTGCTCGTTGTACTAGTACACAAAACAGGGACTAGAATGAAATTAGCCTAGTCATCCACACCATCATATGTCCTTGGGTAGCTAGTATAACATCCAGTTCCGCTGGATACGCTACTCTTAAGGATCGTATGGTCCACTGGATTAGGGCGTCATGCGTTTTCGCCCACCATGAGGCAGACCAAACCAGCATGGGTTCGAGCTCTTAGCTAGTGCATTGTTACTGATATATATATATATATATATATATATATATATATATATATATATATATATATACATACATATATATATGTCGTGCCGAATATGTAAAACTGGTCAATTAGCAAGAACGCATTTAAAATTAAGTCCTTTCTAAAATTTTCTCTTATTCGTTTAAAGATATATTTTTTTCATTAATGATAATGTAAAAATTTTTAATTATGCACCAAAAGAATCTTAGAAAACCTACCTAACCTTATTATAAAAAGAATAATTTATTTTAACCTAACCTAACAAAATATATTTTAGATTTGTTTACAGTAATTTAATACTAAACAAACACAGTGAAATATATTTTTTTCGTTAGGTTCAGAATGATTTTGGCGAAATTATTGCATACACAAATTTTCACTTGTTCTATATGGCAAGATGAGCGTTGCTATTTAAGCCAAGATCGCAAGTTCTGCCTATTCGGCACGACATATATATATATATATATATATATATATATATATATATATATATATATAATATATATATATATATATATATATATATATATATATATATTATATATATACATATATATATATATATATATATATATATATATATATATATATATATATATTATATATATATATATATATATATATATATATATATATATATATATATATATATATATATATATATATATATATTTATATATATATATATATATATAATTATATATATATATATATATATATATATATATATATATATATATATATATATATATATATATATATATAGGGAGGTACGACCTCTAGAACTGTTATAGGGACCCTCATCCTCAGAGAAAATAATAAACTTGCTTCAGGGAAAACTCAAGGGTTCTCCCTGAAGCTGTTTGAGAATTTTCTCCTACCACCCCTATATTTTATATATATTTTATTTAAAGACAAAATACATTGACAAAACATTCACAAAAATACGATAGAAAGTAAAACAACATAGGTAACTCAGAGCTACATCTCGAATACGTCGTCCAGCTCCCCGGCAGTGGGCCGCGTGCCCAGAATGCTGCAAACATTTCCTCTCTGGATCGCAACACTGAGTCTCTGAAAGAGGAAGCTGGTCGCCTTGTGGTCCTTGGTTTCTATGATGAGCTTTTCACCCAGCTCTATTAGGAACTTTAGAGCACACTTGCCCTATGCTCCAAGGGTCTCCGACCCTATTGGGATGAAGTTAGAGCAAGGGGGAAGGTCTTCATATTTTCGGATCTTCTGGGTCTCCCTGTGGCTGGCAGCTCCACCCCCTTCCACTACGGAGTATGGCAAGCAGGTGTCTGCCAATGTGGCGGCACATGTGTAGTCCCAGGCAATCTGCTTTCCATCCTTCCAAGGTAGCATAGTGGCTCCATCAGGACGCTTTTGACTTCCATCAGACTTTGGGTTCCCGTTGAGGTGGGTAACGGGCTGTGGCGAGGCTTCTCTTTGTGATGTCATTGACCTCCTCATGCCTGCATACACCGCAAATACACCTATGTTCGGTGAGGATGGGGGCGGCTAGGCGAAGAGCAACACCAATCCGAATGGCCTGTGGGTCTAATCGAGTGCCCAAGGAGGAATTGGGAACAGCTAACAGGAAATCTCCTGAGTGTGGTGCCTTCACTGCAAGGAGACGAGCTTTGTCCTTTCCTGAGGCATTGGAGAGCATTGTGTTGGCGATTTTTTCCATGATCGGTTTGTCCCAGTGGGACTGTTTGTGCTCTTTGGGAGGAGCTGGTCTACTGGAGGAATCTGTAAGGGTGTCCCACCGAATAGCTGCTTCAGTAAACCTGGGGTCTTGAGCTCCTACCACGTCTCTCAAGTATGTATGTATATATATATATATATATATATATATATATATATATATATATATATATATATATATATATATATATATATATATATATATACATCCTCCATGGGGAAGTGGAACAGAATTCTTCCTCCGTAAGACATGCGTGTCGTAAGAGGCGACTAAAATGCCGGGAGCAAGGGGCTTGTAATCCTTTCTCCTGTATATATCACTAATTGTAAAAGGAGAACTCGCAAGAGCAGGCGAAATATACACAAACACTGATCTCTGGCTGAAGGAGACTCGAACCTACGAACCTTGGAACAAGGTATGCAGTGCCTTACCATTCTCACCACACTGGACCAATACCTTGGCGTCCAGCTTGCGCTAGACGTTTGATCCAAGGCAGCCAGCGTTCAGGGAGAAGGCTTACAGCTTTTCATCTCATCCCCTGCATGCATCAGCCTTACTAAAGATTTAAACAATGCTAGTTATTCACAAGAACAGGCAGTGAATTCCTTGCGTTGTTAAAATCTCAAGTAAGGCTGATGCATGCAGGGGATGAGATGAAAAGCTGTAAGCCTTCTCCCTGAAAGCTGGCTGCCTTGGATCAAACGTCTAGCGCAATCTGGACGCTAAGGTATTGGTCCAGTGTGGTGAGAGTGGTAAGGCACTGCGTACCTTGTTCCAAGGCTCGTAGGTTCGAGTATATATATATATATATATATATATATATATATATATATATATATATATATATATATATATATATATGATGGGGTCCACCTCTGGTGTAAATTGTGGGACCCATAGCCTCGGAGAAGTGGATAAAAAGGCTTCAAGGAAGAATATTTGGATTTCTTCCTGAAGCCATTTGTATCCTATCGTCCTCCGCTTATTCCAAGTCTCCTCACCTATTATTTTAATGCTATCGCCGTGTTCTTGCTCTTGTAGTAGTAATATATATATATATATATATATATATATATATATATATATGATGCATGGGTGACCGCTGGCCCCCAGACTGAGATGCCAACGAGGTCATAAATATGGGTTTACGTGGTCTAAGAGGGGATAATCCCCTCACTGCGGCGTCCTCACATTATTCCCTTATTACTCTTCCTTCTACATATACCATAACATCCTGCTTCCCCTTCTTCCTCATTCATCAGTGTCTCATAATTCATTTAGTATCCTATCGTCCTCCGCTTATTCCAAGTCTCCTCACCTATTATTTTAATGCTATCGCCGTGTTCTTGCTCTTGTAGTAGTAATAATTGTAGAGGTAATAATAATAATAATAATTATTGTTAAGTATGTATAGTACATTAATAAACCAATATATGTTTTTTTTCGAGAATTATTGTTTTGTTTTTCTTTTAAAAGGTCATGTGATCTTGAAGGCTGTTTACATGTCAGAAAATTCTGTTTACTTCTAGTGTAGCTAGAAAATAAACTAGCCATAGATGACAAGGCTAATTGGTATGGGTTCTACTCTCTCTCTCTCTCTCTCTCTTTCTCTCTCTCTCTCTCTCCTCCACAACACCATACGATCCTGCTCAACACCACCGTCACCACATTACAAGCACCACAGTACCACCACCACTACCACCACCATCATAATCACCGAAGCTCCACCACCATAATACAAGCACAGCAACACCACTACAACACAACCACCACCACCTCACCAACACAGTAAAAGCCCCCACAACACCACCTCCCCTACAACACAAGCACCATCACACCTCCATCACCCCACCATCACCAGAACTATAAACCCAGGTTCCTCTAGCGCTCCTCCCTATAAAACATTTCCTTATTATAAAAGACAACACGGTAATATTATTATTACTACTTAATGGAGTTTCTCCTCACCCTTCTAGGCTGGAATACTGCTGTACATTAACATCTCCATTCAGAGCAGGTGAAATCGCAGATCTGGAGAGTGTACAGAGATCCTTTACTGCACGTATAAGTTCTGTCAAGCACCTTAACTACTGGGAACGCTTGGAAGCACTTGACTTGTACTCGTTGGAACGCAGGAGGGAGAGATATATCATAATCTAGACTTGGAAAATCTTGGAAGGAATGGTAGCAAATCTGCACACAGAAATCACTCCCTACGAAAGTAAAAGACTGGGCAGGCGATGCAAAATGCCCCCAATAAAAAGTAGGGGCGCCATTGGTACACTAAGGGAAAACACCATAAGTGTCCGGGGCCCAAGACTGTTCAACAGCCTCCCATCAAGCATTATGGGAATTGCCAATAAACCCCTGGCTGCCTTCAAGAGAGAGCTGGACAGATACCTAAAGTCAGTGCCGGATCAGCCGGGCTGTGGCTCGTACGTTGGACTGCGTGCGGCCAGCAGTAACAGCCTAGTTGATCAGGCCCTGATCCATCGGGAGGCCTGGTCATGGACCGGGCCGCAGGGGCGTTGATCCCCGGAATAACCTCCAGGTAACCAGGTAACCCTAATTCCTCTCCCACACAAACACACACAACACACACAAACACACACACACAAACACAAACATACATACATTAAAAAGAACATAAAAACACTACTCACATCAGTAACAATGGGTCATGATATAATCTCAGAGTGAATAATTACTGAAGTCTGATATACTGGCCACTAACGAGGCTCTAGAACACATCGGCTGAGACACGAGAGCTGCCAGACTGACGGAACACTGCTAATGTATCACCAGTCTCCAAGACAGAAGCAGGAAACAGAGAAGCCGTAAACTACAGACAAGATAGGAAACACAAGCAATTATTTTGACTACGTCACGCTCAACGAGGAGAATGTTCAAGTAATGAAAAAAAAACTCTTCTTTGAGCGAAACATCGCGATAGAGATTTGTTCTACTTTTAGTGTCGTCAGTCTTGTCGGTAGTACGACCTTCACTCATCATATAAACATTAACTAAAAGAACACCAGGGAAACACTCACTTGCCTATAAAAAAAAAGAATTTAGAAAAAATTTTTTAAAATGGTAAGAAATTATGTTAAAAAAAAGATAAAAAAAAAATTTGGAATACCTGAAAAAAAAATTTTTAGAGAAAAAAATTTTAAAAAATTTGGGGGGGGGAGAGTAATTTTGAAATTTGAATTTTAAAAAGGGGGGGGTAAAGGGGTTTTTTAGTTTTAAAAGGGGGGTTTGTTTAAAATTTTGGTAATTTTTGAGAGGAAAGGGGGAATTTTGTTTGGGGGGGGAAAAGGGGAGGGTGAGAGGGGGGTGAGAGTGTGGGGGTGGGGGTGGGGGTGGGTGGGGATGAGGGGGAGGTGGGGGTGAGAGTGGGGGGAGGTGGGGGGGGGGGGGAGGGGGGGGGTTTTGGGGGGGAGGGGGGGTGGGTGGGGGGGTGGGGGGGGTGGGGGGAGGAGGGGGAGGTGGGGGGAAGTGGGGTGGGTGGGGGTGGAGTGGGGGTGAGGTTGGGGTGAGAGTGGGGGGGAGATGGGGGGGAGGGGGGGGGTGGGGGGGGGGGGTGGGGGGAGGGGGGGAGGTGGGTGGTGGGGGTAAAAGTGGGGGTGAGAGTGGGGGTGAAGGTGGGGGAGGGGGGGGGAAAGGGGGGGGGAGGGGGGGGGGGTGTTTGGGGGGATGTGGGGGGAGGTGGGGGAGGTTGGGGTGGGGGTTTGGGGTTTTGGGGTTATTGTTAAATTTTTTAATTTGGGGGGGAAATTTATAGAGTGGGGGGGTTTTAATTTTAGATGGGGTAATTTTAATGTTTATTAATATTGGGGGGTTTATTTTTTTTTTTGGAAAAAAATTGGGTTGGGGGGGGGATGATAATGATTTTAATTTTTTAATTTTTTTTTTTTTTTTAATTGGGGGGGAAAATTTTTTTTTTTTTTTTGGGGTTTTTTTGGGGGGGGGGTTTTTAATGATTTAATTTTTTGGGGGAATATAAAATTTTTTTTTTAATTTTGGGGGGAATTTAAATTTTTTATTTTGGGGGGGGTTTTTGGGGGGGGGGGGGGGTTTTTAATATTTTTAGGGGGGGGGTAGGGGGGGGGGGGGAAAAAATAGGGGGGGGTTTTTAATTTTTAAATTTTTTTATATTTTTATTTTTAAATATAAGGGGGGATTTTGAAGGGGGGTTTTTAATTGGGTTTTTTTGATATAAGGGGGGAATTTTAATTTTGGGGGGGGGGTTTTTTTTTTAAGGGGGGAAATTTTTTAAATTTTAAATTTTAATATAATTATTTTTGGGGGGGAAATTTTTTTTTATAATTAATATGAATAAAATTTTTTTTAAATTTTTAATTTATAGGGTTTTTTAATTTAAAAAGGGGGTAAAAGGGGTAATTTTTTAATAAAGGGGGGGAAATTTTGGGGGGGGTTTTTAAAATTTTTTAAAAATTAAAAATGGGTGGGGTTTTTATTTTTTTTTTTTATTTAATAAAATATAAAAATTTTTTTTTAAATATAATATTTTAAAATTTTATTAAATTTGGGGGGATTGAATATAATATTTAATATAATTTTAATATTTAATTTTATTAAGGGGAGGGGGGGGGGGGGTTAATTTTAAGTTTTTATATAATATAATTTTTTTTTTATAAGGGGGGGTTTTTTAAATTTTTTAATTATAAAAAAATATTATTTAATATAATTTTTTTTTTTATTTTTTTGGGTTTTAAAAATTAATTTGTGGGGTATTTTTTTTTATTATTTTTAATTTAAAATTTTTTTTTTATTTTAAATTTTTTTTTTTAATTTTAAATTTTTTTTTTTAAATTTTTTTTTAAATTTTTTTAATTTTTTTTTTTTTAAATTTTTTTTTTTTTTTTTTTTATTTTTTAAAATTTTTTTTTTTTTTTTAAATTTTTTTTTAATTTTATTTAATTTTTATTTAATTTGAATTTTTTTTATTTTTTTTAATTTGGGGGGGGGGGGTTTTTTAATTTTTTGGGGGTTTTTTTTTTTTAATTTTTTTGGGGTTTTTGAATTTTTAATTTTAGGGGGGGAATATAAATTTTTTTGATAATAATAAATTTTTAAAAATTTTTTAATTTTTTTTGGGTTTTTAATATAATTTTTTTTTTTTTTTATATTTTATGGGTAAAATATAAAAAGGGGGGAAATTAATAGGGGGGGTTTTTTTTTTTAATATATATTTTAAATTAAAAAATATTGGGGTAGGTTGGGGTAGGGTTTTTGGGTTTTTGAAATAATAAGGGTATGGGGGGTATAATTTAAATATAAATTAAAAATTAAATAAAAAAATTTTTTTAAATAATTTTTTGGGGGGGGGGTTTAAATTTTTGGGGTTTTTAATATAAAAATTTTTTTAAAATTTTTTTTAAAAATTGGGGGGTTATAGATTTTTTTTTAATTTTAATTTTTAATAATTTTTTTTGAATTTTGGGGGGGGAAAAAAATTTTTTTTAAATATTTAAATTAATTTTTTATTTTTTTTTTAAAATTTTTTTTAATTTTTAATTTTTTTTTAATTTTTTAATAGGGGGGGTTTTTTAAAATTTTTTTTTTTTTTAATATTGGGGGGGGGGGTTTTTATAATGGGGGGAATATAATTTGGGGGGGAATAGGGGGGGTTATAAAATTATAATATAATTTTTTTTAAATTTTATTTTTTTTTTAAAAATTTTTAATTTTTAAAATTTTTTTGGGGTTTTTAAATAGGGGTAATTTTTATTTTGGGGGGGGTTTTTTTAATTGGGGGGGGGAAAATTTTTTTTAATATAAATATTTAGTTTATTTTAAAAGGGGGTTAATATTTAAATTTAATTTTAATTTTTTTTTAATTTATAAAGTTTGGGGGGGGGGGGGTTTTTGGGGGGGGGGGAAATGAATTAGGGGGGGGGGTTTTTGGTTTTGGGTTTTTTTTGGGGTGGGGGTTTGGGGGTAATTTATAATATTTGAAAAATATGAAGTAGGGGGGGGTGGGGGGTGGGAGGGAGGAGGTTGGGGGGGGGTAGGGTGGAAGGGGGGGGGTTTAGGGGGGATTTGGGGGAGGGAGGGGTAGGGAGGGAGAAGGGGGGGGGGGGGTGGGGGAAGGGGGGGGGTGGGTTTTGGGGGGGGAAAAGGGGGGGGAAGGGGTGAAGGGGGGTGAGGGGGGGGTGAGGGGGGGGGGGGTGAGGGTGAAGGGGTAGGGAGGGGGGGTGGGGTGAATGGGGGGAGGGGGGGGAGAGTTGGGGGGGGTTTGGGGGGGGATGAAAGGGGGGAGTGGGGAGAGTGCGGGGTGAGGGGTGGGGGGGAATTTTTTGAGGTGGGGGGTTGGGGGGGGGGGGTAGGGGGGGGGGAGTTTTTTTTTTTTGGGGTTTGGGGGGAGGGAGGTGAAGGGGGTGAGGTAGGGGGGTGGGAGGGTGGGGGGAAAAGGGGGGAGTGAGGGGGGAAAGGGTGGAAGTAGGGGTGAGGAGGGGAGATAGGGGAGAGAGGGTTTAAAAAGTGGGCGTGGAAGGGGGAGAGGGAGGGTGGGTGGGGGGGGTGGAGGTTTGGGGGGGGGGAGGGGGGGGGGGGAGAGAGGGGGGAAAAAGGGAGGGGGAGAGGGGGGGGAAGGGGGGGGAGGAGGGGGAGGGAGGGGTTGGGGTAGGGGAGGTAGGGGGAGGGAGGGGGGAAATAGGGGTGGGTGAGGGGTTTTTGGGGGGGGGGGGGGTGAGGTGAGGGGGTGGGGGGGGGGGGTGAGGGGTAGGTGAGGGGGGAAAAGGGGGGAGTAGGGTGAAGGGCGGGGAGAGGAGGGGGAGAGGGGGGAGAGGAGGGGGAGGGAGGGGTTTGGGGAGGTAAGGGAGGGGGAGGGGGGGGGGGGGGTTTGGGAAGGGGGGTGAGAGTAGGGGAGAGTAGGGGGAGGGAGGGGGATGTAGGGGTAGGGAGGGGGGGGGGGGTGAGGGGGGTGAGGGGGAAGTAGGGGGGAGGGGGGGTGAGAGTGGGGGGGGTGGGGGGGGGGGGAAAGGGGGGGGAGGGGAGGGGGAGGAAAAGGGGGGAAAAGGGGGGGGAGAAGGGGGAGGGGGTGGGGTGGGGGTGGAAAGGGGGTGGAGGTGGGTGAGAGGGGGGGGGGTGGGGGAGGGGGGAGGGGGGGAGGGGGGGGAGAGTGGGGGTGGGTGAGGTGATAGGGGGGGGGAGTGAGGGGTGAGAGTAGGGTGAGGGGGGGGGGGGAAAATAGGTAAAAAGAGGTGAGGGGGGGTGAAAGGGGGGGTGAGAGTAGGGTGGGAAAAGGGGGGGGGGTGAGAGGGGGGGGGGGGGGGGTGAGGAGGGGTGAGAAGGGGGGGGGGGGGGGGGGGGTAGGGGGGGGGGTGAAGTGAGGGGGAGAGGGGGGTGAGAGTAGGGGTGAGAGTGGGGGGGGGGGGGGGGGGGGGGGGGGGGGGGGGTGGGGGAAGGGGAGGGGGGAGGGGGTGGAAAAGGGGGGAAATAGGGTGAGGGGGGGGGGGGGGGGGGTGGGGAGGGGGAGGGGGGGTGAGAGTAGGGTGGAAATGGGGGGGAGGTGGGGGAAAGGGGGGGGAGTGGGGGGGGGGGGGGGTGAGGTAGGGGGGGGGGTTTGGGGGGGGAGAGTAGGGTGAGGTAGGGTGAGAGTGAGGG
This sequence comes from Cherax quadricarinatus, assembly GCF_026875155.1. Lineage (NCBI taxonomy): Eukaryota > Metazoa > Arthropoda > Malacostraca > Decapoda > Parastacidae > Cherax > Cherax quadricarinatus. Next base: position 66,105,061 of record NC_069404.1, read on the forward strand.
GTGAGAGGAGGGGGGGAAATGAGGGTAAGGGGGGGGGTGGAGGGGGGAAAGGGGGTGAAGGGGGGGAGGTGGGGAGAGTGGGGTGAGAGTGAGGGGTGAGGTGAGGGGTAGAGTGAGGGGGGGTGAGGGGGATGGGGGGGGTGGGGGGGAGGGGGGGGGGGAGGGGAGGGGGGGGGGGAAAGGGGTGAGAGGAGGGTGAGAGGGGGGTGAGAAGGGGTGAGATGGGGGTGAGAGGGGGGGGGGGGGGGGGTTTGGGGTGAGGGGGGAGGGGGGGAAAGGGGGGGGGGAGTGGGGGGAAGTGAGGGGTGAGGTAGGGGTGAGAGTAGGGGAGGGAGTGAGGGGTGAAGTGAGGGGTGAGGGGGGGTGAGGTGAGGGGTGGAGTGAGGGGGAGGGAGGGTGAAGGGGGGAGGGGGAGGGGGGGGAGTGGGTGAGATGAGGGGTGAAGTGAGGGGTGAGAGGGGGGGGTGAGAGTGGGGGGAGGGGAGGGGGGAGAGTGGGGGGGGGAGAGGAGGGGTGAGAGTGAGGGGGGAGGTGAAGGGGTGAGAGGGGGGGAGGAGGGGTGGGTAGGGTTTGGGGGGGGGGGGGGGGAGTAGGGGGAGTAGGGGTGAAGGGGGGGGTTTTGGGGGAAAGGGGGTAGGTAGGTGAGTTTGGGGGGGAGTAGGGGGAAGGGGTGAGATGAGGGGGTGGGGGTGAAAGGGGGGAAAGGGGGGGGATGGGGGTAATGGGGGGGTTTTTGGGGGGGGGGGGTGGGGTTTGGGGTAGGGGGGGGAGGGGGTGGATGGGTGGATGGGGGGGGGAAAATTTTTTTTGGAAAATGGGGGGGGGGGGGGGTTTTTTGGGGGGGAGGGGGGGAAGGGGGGGGGGAAAAAAGGTAGGGGGAATATAAAGGGGGGGTGGGGGGGGGGGGGATAGGGGAGAAGGGGAAAAAAAAGGGGAAAAAAAAAGGAAGGGGGGGGGGGGAAAAAAAAAGGGGAAAAAAGAAATAGGGTGAAAATTGGGGGAAAAAAGGGGGGGGGAAAGGGGGGGGGTAAATGGGGAGGGGGGGGGGGGGTTTTGGGTAGGGGAGAAGGGGGGAAGTGAGGGTAATTTTAGGGGGGAAAAAGGGGGGGGAAATGAGGGGGGGGTTTTTTGGGGGGGGAGGGGGGGGGGAAGGGGGAAGGGGGGGAAAAAGGGGGTTTTAGTAGGGTAGATGAAGGGGGAAAGGGGGAATATAATAGGGGGGAAAGGGGAGGGGGGTGAGGGGGGGAATGATAGGTGGGGTTTTAAAGGAAAGGGGGGGTGGAAAGGGGGAGATAGGGGGGAGATGAGGGGTAGGGGGGGGGGGGAAGGGGGGGTGGGTGAGGGAAGGATGGTTAAAAGGGGGGGTTGGGGGGGGAGGTATTTTAAAATAGGGGGAGGGGGGGGGGAGGGGGGGAAAGAAAGTGGGGGGGGAAAAGGGGGGGTTGGTGGGGGGTAGGGGGGTGGGGGGAGGTGGGGGGGGGTGGGGGGGGGTAGGGGGGGTGGGGGGGGGGGTGGGTAGGGGGGTTGGGGGGGGGGGAGAGTGAGGGGTGAGAGTGAGGGGTGAGAGTGAGGGTAGAATGGGGAATTGCGAGATATTCCGTGAAGGTCTGAACAAACTATACAAATTATCCAACAGGTGGTGACTGGAGTTCATCCCCAGCATATACAAGGTAACGAGGGTGAGAAAAGATAGAAACCCCTCACTAGAGCCCCATTATGACAACGTTTCGCTCCGACTAGAACTATTAACTAGTCAAACTAACGCACGAAGGTAATGGAGCCAGCGTATATACTCTTTTTTTCAATACATAGTATTGAAAAACAAAGAGAAAATAACCTGCGTGTAAATATTCCTGTAAACAATTTACATGGGCAGAAACCTGTACAATAAGGCAGAGCATAGAAGAAACCAGTGCCAGAATTTGCAGCAGAATTAGCTGCCATGAAATTTGTAAAAAGTGCAGCTTATATCCCTATTTACACCTGTCAGAGCCTACGGAAAGTGCAGAGGTTTGCAACTAGACAAGTGCCAGAGTAGAGAGGACGGACCTACGAGGGACAATAACAAAACTGAACTTCACCTGGTTGAAGGTCACAGAATTCATAGACTGACAGAGTAACAACCTGTAAGATACTTAAATATCATATTACAAATGGTACATTATGTCCACAAGTTGATGAGTAACACTTCTGCAACACCTAGGTGTCTTTATTAGCGAAACGTTGGGTGATGAAGCATGTTGCACTGACCAGACGTAAGTATTGCATAAGTGTGGCATAAACCTTTGTAATTAATACCGAGAAATTGGTTTAGAAAGACACGTATGCAAACACTAAGAGATATTTATGAGAGAACACTTCGGTCCTGAGGCTGTCATCACTTGTAGAACAATAATAGTGATGAAGGTGCAAGGACCGAAATGTTTTCAAAGAAATATGTTTCAGTGTTAACTTGCGTGTCTTGTTTTGGTCATGTGTCTTGTTTTGGCACTGTTTCTTGTTTTGGCTATGTGTCTTGCTTTGGCAATGTTTCTTGTTTTGGCTATGTGTCTTGCTTTGGCAATGTTTCTTGTTTTGGCTATGTGTCTTGCTTTGGCAATGTTTCTTGTTTTGGCCATGTGTCTTGTTTTGGCACTGTTTCTTGTTTTGGCTATGTGTCTTGCTTTGGCAATGTTTCTTGTTTTGGCTATATGTCTTGCTTTGGCCATGTGTCTTGTTTAGCCATGTGTCTTGTTGTGGCCATGTGTCTTCTTTTGGTCATGTGTCTTGTTTTGGCCATGTGTCTTGTTTTCGCCATGTGTCTTGTTTAGGCCATGTGTCTTGTTTTGGCCATGTGTCTTGTTTTGGCCATGCGTCTTGTTTAGGCCATGTGTCTTACTCATCAAGACACTTAAGAGGATTTGACATGTCTGTAAAGACGAATCTGGGAAGTAATGATCCAACAACAAAGAGGCAGTAATGATCCAACAAGAAGAAGACAGTAATGATCCAACAAGAAGAAGACAGTAATGATCCAACAAGAAGACAGTAATGATCCAACAAGCAGAAGACAGTAATGATCCAACAAGCAGAAGACAGTAATGATCCAACAACAAAGAGGCAGTAATGATCCAACAAGCAGAAGACAGTAATGATCCAACAAGAAGAAGACAGTAATGATCCAACAAGAAGAAGACAGTAATGATCCAACAAGAAGAAGACAGTAATGATCCAACAAGAAGACAGTAATGATCCAACAAGCAGAAGACAGTAATGATCCAACAAGCAGAAGACAGTAATGATCCAACAACAAAGAGGCAGTAATGATCCAACAAGAAGAAGACAGTAATGATCCAACAAGAAGAAGACAGTAATGATCCAACAAGCAGAAGACAGTAATGATCCAACAACAAAGAGGCAGTAATGATCCAACAAGAAGAAGACAGTAATGATCCAACAAGCAGAAGACAGTAATGATCCAACAACAAAGAGGCAGTAATGATCCAACAAGAAGAAGACAGTAATGATCCAACAAGCAGAAGACAGTAATGATCCAACAAGAAGAAGACAGTAATGATCCAACAAGCAGAAGACAGTAATGATCCAACAAGCAGAAGACAGTAATGATCCAACAAGCAGAAGACAGTAATGATCCAACAACAAAGAGGCAGAAAATGATCCAACAAGAAGAAGACAGTAATGATCCAACAAGCAGAAGACAGTAATGATCCAACAAGAAGAAACAGTAATGATCCAACAAGCAGAAAAACAGTAAAATCCAACAAGCAGAAGAGAGTAATGATCCAACAAGCAGAAGACAGTAATGATCCAACAAGCAGAAGACGTAATAATCCAACAAGAAGAAGACAGTAATGATCCAACAAGCAGAAGACAGTAATGTCCAACAAGAAGAAGACAGAATGATCCAACAAGCAGAAGACAGAAATGACCAACAAGCAGAAGACAGTAATGATCCAACAAGCAGAAGACAGTAATGATCCAACAAGCAGAAGACAGTAATAATCCAACAAGAAGAAGACAGTAATGATCCAACAAGCAGAAGACAGTAATGATCCAACAAGCAGAAGACAGTAATGATCCAACAAGAAGAAGACAGTAATGATCCAACAAGCAGAAGACAGTAATGATCCAACAAGCAGAAGACAGTAATGATCCAACAAGAAGAAGACAGTAATGATCCAACAAGAAGAAGACAGTAATGATCCAACAAGAAGAAGACAGTAATGATCCAACAAGAAGAAGACAGTAATGATCCAACAAGAAGAAGACAGTAATGATCCAACAAGCAGAAGACAGTAATGATCCAACAAGCAGAAGACAGTAATGATCCAACAAGAAGAAGACAGTAATGATCCAACAAGCAGAAGACAGTAATGATCCAACAAGCAGAAGACAGTAATGATCCAACAAGAAGAAGACAGTAATGATCCAACAAGAAGAAGACAGTAATGATCCAACAAGCAGAAGACAGTAATGATCCAACAAGAAGAAGACAGTAATGATCCAACAAGCAGAAGACAGTAATGATCCAACAAGCTGAAGACAGTAATGATCCAACAAGCAGAAGACAGTAATGATCCAACAAGAAGAAGACAGTAATGATCCAACAGGAAGAAGACAGTAATGAATCCAACAAGCAGAAGACAGTAATGATCAACAAGCAGAAGACAGTAATGATCCAACAAGAAGAAGACAGTAATGATCCAACCAGGAAGAAGACAGTAATGTTTCCAACAAGCAGAAGACAGTAATGATCCAACAAGCAGAAGACAGTAATGATCCAACAAGCTGAAGACAGTAATGATCCAACAAGCGAAGAAGAAAATGATCCAACAAGCTGAAGACAGTAATGATCCAACAAGCAGAAGACAGTAATGATCCAACAAGCAGAAGACAGTAATGATCCAACAAGCAGAAGACAGTAATGATCCAACAAGCAGAAGACAGTAATGATCCAACAAGCAGAAGACAGTAATGATCCAACATTGAAAGGTAGTAGTGACCCAACAACGAGAAGATAGTAATGATCCAGCAAAGAGGAGGCCAACAGGAGCCATAGACCCGCATGGGCCACTCGAACGCTAGAAAGAAATACAGGATAATCAGAAAGACTGCAAACAAACCCCAAACGCAGTTTTAGGGATGGGTACGACAGGATCTATGGGCACAGGGCAGTCATTTATTTTTGTCGGAGGTAGTTAGGCTTACAATTATATTCATGGGGAAGCGCTAAACAAGTAGGGGAGGTAAAAAGCTTCGGTCGAAAGAAAGGAAGGATTCCTCACATTCCTTGGATCAAGAGACCGTCAATGTGCATAGTTAAAAGGCGAGTCCAGGAGCTGAAGCTCGACCAATAGTAAACCCCAAAAATAGAAAAAAAAAAGATAATAGCTAGATATATAGCAGAGAGATAGAATAAATAGATAGAGAAAAACAGACAGACGAACAGAGACAGAAAAAATAGACAGATAACAGATTTTGGACTGAGATAGAGAGAAAGAAATGGATAGGACAGATCGATAGATTGATAGAAAGGGGATGATAGAAGATCGATAATTGATAGGAGAGATGGATAGGTAGATCAATAGATTGATAGAGAGAAATGGATAGACAGATAGATAGATTGATAGAAAGAGATGGATAGATAGATCGATAGATTGATAGAAAGAGATGGATAGATAGATCGATAGATTGATAGAAAGAGATGGATAGATAGATCGATAGATTGATAGAAGAGATGGTAAGATAGATCGATTTGATTGATAGAGAGAGATGGTAGGTAGATCAATAGATTGAAGAGAGAGTGGATAGACAGATAGATAATAGATTAAAAAGATAGAGAGGAGTTGTACACACGCACATATGAAGGTAATTGCGCGTCAATTCATTATCTTTGTCGGAATTACATTTAAAAAATTTTATGTTTTATTCTTTTATGTTTGTCGTAATTTTATTGATTTAAAATGATTGTTCAAATTGACTTTTTTTTTTATTTACAAAATTTATTGCATTTTTATATTTTTTCTTTTTTCAAATTGACTTTTTTTTATTTTTTTTTTTTTTGCGATTGGGCCGTGGAACCCTAAAATTAAAATCTTTGATTATTAAAATTGGAAGGCCTTTCCTTTGTCTGTCTGTCTGTCTGTCTGTCTTCTGTTCTGTCTGTGTGTTTTCTCTTCTGTCTGTCTGTCTTCGTCTGTTTGTCTGTCTGTTTTGTTGTCTGTCTGTCTGTCTGTTTGTTTGTCTGTCTGTTGTCTGTCTGTTGTCTGTCTGTCTGTCTGTCTGTCTGTCTGTTTGTCTGTCTGTCTCTGTCTGCTGTCTGTCTGTCTGTCTGGTTTGTTTGTCTGTCTGTCTGTCTGTCTGTCGTCTCTCGTATGTCTGTCTGTCTGTTTGTTTGTCTGTCTGTTGTTGCTGGGCTGTCTGTGGTCTGTCTCGTGTCTTCTGTCGTCTGTCTGTATGCGACTGTCTGTCTGTTTGTTGTCTGTGTGTCTGTCTCTGTGTGTTGTTGTCGTCTGTTGCCTGTCTTTTTGTCTGTTTGTCTGTCTGTCTGTTTGTTTGCGTCTTTGTCGTGTTCTTTCTGTCTGAATGCTGTTTCTTGTCTGCTGTTGTCTGTTATGTTTGTTGTCTGTCTGATGTCTGTTACCTCTTCGGGGGGCTTTTCTTTCAGGGGAAACCAAAAAACAATCTACATCTATTCTCTCTACCCGTGATCCTACCTCACCTCCTATCCCTCCACCCCCCACCTTTGGCATCCTTCATCCGATCGCTCCTTTTCCTTCCCTCCCCTTCCCCTTCATACCACTTTCCCGCATTTCCCCTTCTTAAGGTCCCACACTCTTTTAAAACCTACCTTTTTAAACTTAACTGTTACGTCTGTGTGGAGCTTTATGTTGCCATCGACATTTAAAGCTCTATGCTTACAGAAACATAACTTGACAGCTCTAAATAGAGAGGAAAATATCCCTTTTGAAGCTCTACATAAATATAACCTCAAAGTCTAATAAGAAGAACATCCTTTTTGAAGTTTACTTAGGAGAAATATAACAAAGTTTTCAGAGAGACACATGACTTGATAAGCTGGAACACAGAGATACAGCAGCATGACCTAATAAATTTTTCCAACAAAGGGCGAACTGACTTGATAAAGCTCTATATACATAGCGAAACCATGTCCCAAATAGAAAGCTTATTCAATAAGACTATTCCTCACTATTGTTGGCTTAGTTCTTGAAGAATTCCCTCACATTCTTAGACACATTCCCTCACAGTCTCTCTCTCTCTATCTCTCTCTCTCTCACAAATCTTTCCTCGTTTCTCTCTCTCTCTCTCCTCTCTCTCTCTCTCTCTCTCTCTCCTCTCTCTCGCCTCTCTCGCTCTCTCTCGCTCCTCTCGCAACCCATTGCCCTAACAACGTCTTCCACTTTCAACCATTTCTCTAACTTTCTCTCATTCCCTCCGTCCCTTTACTAATTTTTTTCCTGTTTCCCCACTACACTCGTATCCTCCCTGTTCACCCTTTATCATCTCCATGCCTCCCTCCCTATCATTTCTTCTTGGGGGCATTAAATTTCCCTGATTTCATCACCCCCCAACCACATGTATTAACCCCTACCCCCATGCATAACCTGTCACCCTCCACAACCCTACCCTCCCCATCCACGGGCCTTCATTCCCACTACCCCTACCCTCCCCCTCAACACCTGTTATTCCCTCACTACCTCCCCTCCCCCTGAAACACCTGTCACTCCCTCACCACCCAAACCATCCCCTGCCACACCTGTCTTTCCCCTCACCACCCCTAACATCCCCCTCCCTACACCTGTCATTCCCCCCACACCTACCATCCCCCTACCACACCTGTCCTCCCTCACCACCCTACAATCCCCTCCCACACCTTCTTTCCACTCCATCACCCCTACCATCCCCCTGCACACCTGTCATTCATTCACCACCCCTAACCACCCCCTGCCAAAACTGTCATTCATTCACCACCCCTCCCAAAATCCCCCTGCACACTGTCAATCCCTCACCACCTCTACATCCCTGCCACAACCTGTCATTCCCTCACGACCCCTACCATCCCCTACCAAACCTGTCATTCCCTCACCACCCTACCAAACCCCCTGCCACACCTGTCATTCCCTCATCACCCTACATCCCCCTGCCACACCGTCATTCCTTCACCACCCCTACCATCCCCCTGCCACACCTGTCATTCCCTCACCACCCCTCCCACTCCCCCTGCCACACCTCCCAAAACCACCCTCTGCCTACTGTGTCAAGACATCAGTAAACCAACCAGTATCTTATACCCCTCTTCCCTTGTTCTTATCCCCTCAGCCTATCTTCCTTAAGTGTCATTATGTAAACACCTTCCTCTTTCTTCCCCTTTCCTCCTCCTCCTCCTCCCATCTTCTCTTTCCTGTCTCTATCTCAGATTATTATCTTGATTTATTCACAATTGCTTTCTATTACATTTTCAGCATAATTATATTCAGGCGCAGGTTATAAATGTAAACTATATAATATATGTATATATATATTATTTTAATATATATATATTATATATTATATATATATATATATATTATATTAATATATATATATATATAAATATATATATATATATTATCTTATCCATATTAACATTATTAATTCTTAGCTACGTCGAAATTACATTACTAATTCCTAGGACATATGTTTACACCGTGATTTGTATGTTTCTCTGTTATATATACTGTGAGGTGTGTTTCTCAGTGTATATACACTGTGAGGTGCATGTTTCTCAGTGTATATGCACAGTGAGGTGCATGTTTCTCAGTGTATATACACTGTGACGTGCATGTTTCTCAGTGTATATACACTGTGAGGTGTATGTTTCTCAGTGTATATACACTGTGAGGTGCATGTTTCTCAGTGTATATACACTGTAAGGTGTATGTTTCTCAGTGTATATACACTGTGAAGTGTATGTTTCTCAGTGTATATACACTGTGAGGTGCATGTTTCTCAGTGTATATACACTGTAAGGTGTATGTTTCTCAGTGTATATACACTGTGAAGTGTATGTTTCTCAGTGTATATACACTGTGAGGTGCATGTTTCTCAGTGTATATATACTGTGAAATGCATGTTTCTCAGTGTATATACACTGTGAGATTTGTGTTTCTCAGTGTATATACACTGTGACGTGCATGTTTCTCAGTGTATATACACTGTGAGGTGCATGTTTTCAGTGTTATATACACTGTGAGATGCATGTTTCTCAGTGTATATACACTGCGACGTGCATGTTTCTCAGTGTAAAAACACTGTGAGGTGCATGTTTTCAGTGTATATACACTGTGAGGTGTATGTTTCTCAGTGTATATACACTGTGAGGTGCATGTTTCTCAGTGTATATATACTGTGAGGTGCATGTTTCTCAGTGTATATATACTGTGAGGTGAAATGTTTCTCATGTATACATACTGTGAGGGTGCATGTTTCTCAGTGTATATACACTGTGAGATGCAATGTTTCTCAGTGTATATACACTGTGGGGTGCATGTTCTCAGTGTAATATACACTGTGAGATGAAATTTTTCTCAGTGTATATACACTGTGAGGTGCATGTTTCTCAGTGTATATATACTGTGAGGTGCATGTTTCTCAGTGTATATACACTGTGACGTGCATGTTTCTCAGTGTATACACACTGTGAAGTGCATGTTTCTCAGTGTATATACACTGTAAAGATGAAATGTTTCTCAGGGGTATATACACTGTGAGTGCATGTTTCTCAGTGTATATACACTGTGAGGTGCATGTTTTCCAGTGTAATACACTGTGAGGTGCATTTTTTCTCAGTGTATATATACTGTGAGGTGCATGTTTCTCAATGTATACACACTGTGAAGTGAAATGTTCTCAGTGTATATAACTGTGAGGTGCATGTTTCTCAGTGTATATACACTGTGAGGTGAATGTTTCTCAGTGTATATACACTGTGAGATGCATGTTTCTCAGTGTATATACACTGTGAGATGCATGTTTCTCAGTGTATATACACTGTGAGGTGAATGTTTCTCAGTGTATATACACTGTGAGGTGCATGTTTCTCAGTGTATATACACTGTGAGGTGCATGTTTCTCAGTGAATAAACAGTGAGTGTTTTTAATTGGTGGTGAACAGGTTAAGTGCAGCCTTAATGGTCCATCGTGCACCGATGGGCTTCAAACAAAAGTTATCACCCATCAACCAGCCGGTGCATCAATGTGGCCCTCTTGTCCTTGGTTACGCCTTAAGCATCTTCAATCACAGAAGGAACGGTATTAATTTGCGTGTCTAGCCAAGGTTTGACTTCACCACCTTCCAAAAAAGTGCCCTGATATCTAGTGGAGTGTCTGTGATCCCTGGAACTGGATTTATCCATCCTTTCCTCGGATCGAACCTGGTTACCCCTCCCATTTCCCAAGACAATTTTGACGAGATCGGTGCTTTTTTATCAAACAAAATATTAGTTACTAGGATCTCTATTGATACAAGTTTTTTTTCTTAAAGGTGAAGCGTATAACCCGTAAAGGGTCTCTCAGCACCTCAGATAAAATCTAGGAGAGACAGGCTTAACTACGTCACAGGACATACACTCACCTACAATAGTCAACAAACACTTGGTCTTCGTAAGTTACCGTAATATTTGAAAAAAAAATCGCAACAAAACCTTTTTTTTTTTAGAAAATCATTACCAGTGTTGAAATTGCAGAGAGAGGCAAAAGTTGCAGAACAAGTTTTATTTCGGCGACAACGTTTCGCTCTGTATAGAGCTTTATCACGCCATAAGTTGATAAAGCTCTAAAGGAGGGCTGAATTAAGCCTGTGGAACCTCCTTTGTTAGTATTAACAAGTGGAAAACAAAGTAGCTGCGCCTCAAGAGGCGCAAGATGCGACATATTTTCCATTGCTACAAAAGTGTCTCACGGTTTAAACTGAGAATCTTACTTCTAGCCATCAGTCTAGGGATTTGGTGAGACACGACTTTTACAAACTTCAGCAATCTTTACTGATAAAGATTCTCGCACAGTCGTATATTTACAGCTGCACGAAAATCTTTTTTTTATATAAAGGTAACCTATAAATGACACACGCAAGTAAAATATTATGTGCGCAACTCGCTTTCACTTGCTCTGTGGCGTGCAGACGGAATGGGTGATGGGCGGTTCCCTGGGCATCCAAATGGGCATGGGCATCAAATTTGAGAGGGAAATAAGATAGTGATTTTGAAATTTCAGCGGTGAAAAATCAATTTTTGGAGGCTGACTACAGAGGCAGTGGTTAGCCCTTTGTTCCTTTAATATGGTGTACCCTTTCGTCCAGAGGAAAATGGTGCCCCCCAATTGATGATGAACAAGATACAGAGAAATTAACAAAAGGAATGTTCAGACTTTGCAAATTATTATGATAATGATGTGGCAGCCATTCAGTTATATGACGAAACTATTGTTTTGTGATGGTCCTTCGAGCTGGAGGGAATAGAATTCCCTGATTCTAAAGATGTTGTGGAGGTCTTTACTGCAGTATGGGAGGGATGTCTTTCCCACGCTTGTGTGTTTCATTACACATTACTGCTTAAAATCACATTTTCAGTCGCAAGTTGTGAAAGGTCATTTTCAAAACTGAAATTAAATAAAAACATATGTAAGGTCTTGAATGTCACAGGGCGACTGACCAACCTGGTTTTTAATAAACTTTTAACAAAGAATTTCTCACAGCGATGAAAAAAGTGAATTGTTCAAATGTTTTCTGACAGGAGGTATCATATGGGGGGAAAGAACTTAATTAAATTTGGTTGATTTATATTTAAAACTAATAAAGTGTTTATTTCCCTGTTTGATTTTTGTTTATATATTCAAAAAATTCCCTTTCTCATAACATTTCTCAGTACTAGGCCTTAACTTGAGTTCTTTTTGGGGCATACAATCAAGGAGTTTGGGCCCCCGGGATCCCCAACCTTGCACGCCACTGACGTGACCAAATAAACCCAACACAAAAGTATGTAGAGACCATGGTAAACACCAACCGGAAAATTGGAAAAAAGTGCATTAAATCTTACAATAAAACAGCCGCAAGCTACGCAAATAAAAAGTCCATCAAACAGTGTACAGACCGAAAACAGTTCCACAAACTTTTCGGAAATTAATTCCAAACGCCACATAAAAATAAGGTTAACGCCGATTTGAATCAAGTCAACTCCCGTACTGTATACAATAAACACATCTCCACACAAACAGATCCCATAAAAAAGATTGATGATAAATGGCTACCCCAGCTGTTCAAACTCAAAATACATAAATTCACACATAACCCAGTGCGTTATAAGTCCCTCAAAACGGGAAAAGTTGTGTTTTGTGAAAAGTACAAGGTGTTTTCTGAATGCTCTAAAAGATGTAAAAATTTCCCTGTCCTAAAAACGGCAGTGTCCAAAAACATCAAAAAAAATGACAAATCCAAAAAAAGGGATAAGGTTCGGACGTAAGATGATGCCCGAATTGTATTTCCTAAAATCGGGGCGTGGGTGGGTTTTAAATGATGAAAGTGACCTAACTTGGCCTTCCGTTCGGCCAGTAGAAAAACTGGGGCATGACGGTGGGTGGAAGCACCCTTTTTGTATTTGCCAGAGCAACCACGCCCACTACATCTGCACGCAGAAATTAGTGCATCCAGCAGGACAGAACCTCCACCGCACCTCCACAGCACTCCCCCGCACCTCCACAGCCCCCACCGCACCTCCACGCACCTCCACCCCCTCCCCCTTTCACAAATACACAAACCCCCATAAAGAAATAAAAATTTGGGTGAAAAAAAAAAACTGTTATTTTAAAAAAAAACTCAAAAACAAAAAAAAAAAAAATTTCCTTTGTTTTAATAACCAGGTTCAAAAACATTAATAATCAAAAAAAAGCCGAATAATGGCCAGTCGTTCACCAATCTTATATACGAGTTATAAGGCAATGCAGAACTCCCCAAAACCAGCTGATAAAACTATTTGTAAAAGGGAACCCAGAGTTTCGGGAATCAAAAGAGCAGAATATGGCCGAATTGGGGAACAATTCCTGCTAGGTTTTAAACCCCTGACTCCCACACCCAAATGTTCAAAGTAAAAAAAAAATTTGAAAAATTAAACCGACTCCCTCTGTAGGTATAAGACATTTTTGTACTGATCGAAACATTAATTAAGGAAGTGTCGCCAGATGGCTTCGTCAGTAGCATCAACACCTTCTCTTTTTGCCACGAGTGGCTTCGTTAGAAAGCATCAACCCCTTTCCCTTGTTTCGCCAGAGTGGCTTCTTTCAGTAGCATCAACACCTTCCTTGTTTCCCCCACGAGTGGCTTGTTAGTGCATCTCAACCCCTTTCCCTCTGTTTCACCACGAGTGGCTTCGTTAGTACATAACACCTTCCTCTGTTTCCCACGAGGGGCTTCGTCGTAGCTCAAAACCTTCCTCTTTTTCGCCACGAGTGGCTTGTTGTAGCACATCAAAACTTCCTTGTTTCCCCACGGTGGCTTCGTTAGAGCACAACCCCTTTCCTCTGTTTCGCCCACGAGTGGTTCGTCAGAGTCATAAAAACTTCCCTCTGTTTCCCCACGAGTGGCTTCGTTAGTGCATCATCAACACCCCCTTTTTTTCGCCACGGTAGGCTTGTTATAGCATATCAAATTTTCCTTGTTTCACCACGAGTGGCTTCGTTAGTAGCACAACCCCTTCCTCTGTTTCGCCACAGGGGCTTCGTTAGTAGCACATCAACACCTTCCCTTTTTTGCCACGAGTAGCTTCGTTATGCATAAAACCCTTTCCTCTGTTTCGCCCGAGGGGTTCGTCGTAGCATCAACCCCTTCCCTTTTGTTTCGCCCGATGGCTTCGTTAGTAGCATCATCAACCCTTTCCCTCTTTTCACCAGGGTGGTTCGTTGAGCATCAACACCTTCCTCTTTTTCGCCCACAGTAGTTTCCCGTCAGTAGCATCAACCCCTTTCCCTCTGTTTCGCCACGAGTAGTTTGTCGGAGCTCAACCCCTTTCCTCTTTTTCGCCATGAAGTTCGTCATTTGCATCAACACCTTCCCCTGTTTCCCCACGAGTAGCTTCGCAGGCATAAACACCTTCCTTTTTTTCACACAATTTGTTTGTCAGTACATCAACACCTTTTCCTTGTTTCGCCACAAGTATTTTCGTCGAAAACATAACCCCTTTCCTCTGTTTCACCACAAGTAGCTTCGTCAGTAGCATCAACACCTTTCCCTTGTTTCGCACGAGTAGTTTCGTCAGTAACATAACACCTTCCTTGTTTCGCCACAAGTACTTCGTGTAGCATCAACACCTTCTCTGTTTCCCCCACAATGCTTCGTCAGTACATCAACACCTTCCTCTGTTTGCCACAAGTGTTTCGTCAGTACACAACCCCTTTCCCTCTGTTTCGCCACAAGTAGCTTCGTCGTAGCATCAACCCCTTCCTCTGACCCCAAAAAAGTTTCTTTTTAATAGAAAATGTAACTACGGGCCGGGCTTGGATCAGAAGGTTCAAGTCGCCGGGCCCCTACCAAAACATCAGGATCGGGAGGAAGCTCAATAAAAATTGATAAAAAGCATAAAATATTGGAAAAAAGATGAATGTAAGACTTGGCAAATTTGGAACCCTTTCCATTCGACTGATAAATCCCTGGGGGATAATTTTCATTTTGAAATCCCCTGGTGGATGAATCACCTTGTAAACCCCCTGGTGGAGAATCACCTTGTAAATCCCCTGGGGGAAATGAATCACCTTGTAAATCCCCTGGTGGATGAATCACCTTGTAAATCCCCGGGTGGATGAATATCTTGTAAATCCCCTTGTGGTGAATCCCCTTGAAAATCCCGGTGGATGAATCACCTTGTAAATCCTGGTGGTGATCCCTTTGTAAATTTCCCCCTTGGGGATGAATACCTTTAAATCCCCTGGTGGATGAATCTTTGTAAATCCCCTTGTGGATAATCACCTTTTGTAAATCCCCTGGGGGATGAATCACCTTGTAAATCCCCTGGTGGATGAATCACCTTTTTTAAACCCCCCTGGTGGATGAATCACTTTTAAACCCCCTGGTGGATAAATCACCTTGAAATCCCCTTGTGGATGAATCCCCTTGTAAAATCCCCTGGTGGATGAATCACCTTGTAAATCCCCTGGGGAAAATCACCTTGAAAATCCCGGGTGGATGAATCACCTTGAAATCCCCTGGTGGATGAATCATCTTGAAAATCCCCTTGTGGATAAAAACACCTTGAAAATCCCCTGGGGATGAACCCCTTTGAAAAATCCCTGGTGGATAATCACCTTGTAAATCCCCTGGTGGATAAATCCCCTTGTAAATCCCCTGGGGGATGAATCATCTTGTTTAAACCCCTTGTGGATGAAAACCTTGTAAATCCCCGGTGGAAAAATCCCCTTGAAATCCCCTGGTGGAAAATCACTTTGTAAATCCCCGGTGATGAATCCCCTTGTAAATCCCCTGGGGAATCACTTGTAAACCCCCTTGTGGATGAATCACCTTGTAAATCCCCTGGTGGATAATCCCCTTGTAAACCCCCTGGGGATGAATCCCTTGTAAATCCCCCTGGTGGATGAATCATTTGAAAACCCCCCGGTGGATAAATCACCTTGAAAAACCCCGGTGGATAAATCCCCTTGAAACCCCCGGGTTTGGATAAATCACCTTGGGAAACCCCCTGGTGGATAAATCCCTTGTAAAACCCCTGGTGGATGAATCGCCTTGTAACCCCCCCCTGGTGAATAACACCCTAGTAAACCCCCTGGTGGATAAATCCCCTTGAAAATCCCTGGGTGATGAGTCCCTTTTGTAAACCCTGGTGGATAAATACCTTGTAAACCCCCTGGTGGATGAATCACCTTTAAACCCTTGGGGATGAATCATTGAAAATCCCCTGGTGGATGAATCCCCTTTGTAAACCCCCTGGTGGATAATCCCCTTGTAAATCCCCGGGTAGATAAAATCACCTTGTAAACCCCCTGGTGGAAAAATCACCTTGCAAATCCCCTGGTGGATGAATCACCTTTAAATCCCGGGGTGGATGATCACCTTGAAAACCCCCTGGTGGATGAATACCTTGTAAACCCCCTGGTGGTGAATCCCTTGTAAATCCCCTGGGGTGAATCACCTTGTAAATCCCCTGGTGGTAATCACCTCGTAAATCCCCTGGTGGTGAGTCCCTTGTAAACCCCCGGGTGGATGAATCCCTTGTAAACCCCCTGGTGGATGAAACCTTGTAAATCCCCGGGTGGATGAATCACCTTGTAATCCCCTGGGGATGAATCACCATGAAAAATAAAGAGAGCCGGGTGGTGCCCCTTGTATTATTCACCAGGTGGCATCTTTGGTAAAACCTAAAATAACTATGGACAAAATCCCCCGCTTTGGCCTAGATAATAACGTTTTCTGAACGCCCTTTAGTTTGGCTCAAAAACTTCCGAAGTCTCCCCAAAAATGTTTCCGGGGTCTCACCGCCCTGCAGCCAAACCCTTTGTTGGGGGGGGCCTGATCAACCCCCTGTTGGTGCTAGGCCCCAAACCGGGTGTTAAAAGTTTTTCATTCATTAAGTTTTCCTTTGGCCTCAGGCAACGCTGCTTTTCCCTTGAGGCTTTTTGGGGGTTTACCAGGCCTTTTTTTAAATCATGGTGTGGATGTACGACTAATCCATTAGAAATTTTTAGGTATAGACATGATATAGCTTTCTCTCTCACCTTCCAGGGGAAAACATTTTAAAGGCTTCAGACATCCCCAGTAATTTGATACATGACTGGTTCTATACAAAAATGAGTCAGGAGTACGTTCTAGTGTGGGGAGCTCATCCTTTCGAGAATTGTTTGTTATTCTCACCACGACCACAGGATCACACTAATAATATTACTTATTTCCCAGTCAATACCACCACACGAGGCCCTGTACCTAGTTTAACACCCCGATCCCACGGGTCAAGGCCCTGGTGTCAAAAAAATTCGCTTCACACGTCAGGGGCCGGGTTCGATTCCCCACAAGGGTGGAAAAACCCCGGGCGTGTTTTCCTGACACAGGTTGCCCCTTTTCCCCCTTTCAGAAAATGGACTTGGGTTTTAGTCGATGGTGTTGGTCGCTCCTGGGAAAAAATTGACCTAAATTTTCCCGAAATTCTTGCTAAAAAAGGGGCTTTTTATATGTTGTTGTCATGATTAGTAGCCCGTATCCCTTTTTAATTTGTTTATAGAAATAAAGGTATTATTATTATTATTATTATTTTTAATTATTATTTTTATTATTTTTATTATTTCATCACATGGGAAAAAATGTGGATTTTGATCCTTAATCAATTCAAATAAAATAGGGGGATTAATACGTAATCTTTCCCAAAAAAACTCGTTGTTACATCAATTTCCCGCTGAGGAAAACATCGTCTACCTTCACTTTTAAAAGTATAAGGCAAAAAAAATTTTTGCAGGTTCGAAACCGTCAAATGAAGGTAAAAGTGATTTAGGTTGGATAGGTAAGGTTATCAGAAAACATAACACGTGTTTCCTGAGGGGGTCTTGTCATATGATGACCGCGGGTGGAGCTTTTGGTCATTGACCGAGGGCCTTTTCCCCTGGTTACGTTCAACTCTTTTAAAAATAATGTTTCATTATAATCTTTTTGGGCGGGAGAAGGGTAAAACCTACAAAATGGGTGAATTATACAAGTTTATACATTAAGGTTTTTATAATGGATGCATTTTGTCATGGGTCCTTGATCATCGAAATGAGATACCACTCTTAGTCCCTAAAACTTAAACCCCCTAAAGACTTCCACAATATGCATTTGTGTCCTTTTATCTTCAAGCTCTCAAGCAACACAAGATGAGGGGTTAGAGTGGACTTACACACACAAGAGTCTTCATAAGAGACGTCAGATAAAATGTTTAGTTAGGATGGATATGAATCGGGGGTGTGCCCGGTAATGGCTCGTAAGGCAGACATGATGCTTTTCAAGTCCCTAGGACTTTTGAAATTGAACACCCTTTCCCGTATTTTCAGTGAGGACCAATCACATGTCTGGTG
Source organism: Cherax quadricarinatus (assembly GCF_026875155.1). Taxonomy (NCBI): domain Eukaryota; kingdom Metazoa; phylum Arthropoda; class Malacostraca; order Decapoda; family Parastacidae; genus Cherax; species Cherax quadricarinatus. The sequence continues at coordinate 66,123,157 of NC_069404.1, forward strand.
TACTCGGGCACGGTAATTCGTTTGCATGGACCTATTTTATCTTGGCAACTGGAACAGATCCCCGGAAAGGACCGGTTGTCGTTAAAATTTAAAAATTTTCCTCCCAAAATTTTAAAAGTTGCCCCCCCCGGCCTCCAGTTTACCTCCCCGGGACCCCAGCCCTCCACTTTACCTCCCGGTATCCCCCCTTTTCCTCCCGGAAAAGCAAGGGTGCCCCCCCGGGAGGGGGGACACACATGACCCATTTTCTCACATCAAAAAAAAAGCAACTTTCATGTTGACAAAAAAACAATGCCCCCACTCAGGTATGAGAGTTGTTCAAAAAAAAATAGAAAACATTTTTTTTTTACCCCCGAGTTTAATCAAAAAAGCGCCCCTGTTCCCCAATTGCAAAAATGCAAAAGACCCGAATTTTTTTCCGAAATTTTGCGGGTTTTTTTGTGTTGCGGGAAGCGCCCCCCCTACTGGGTTTTTTGCACGCGTATTTTGTTTGGCGATCCACCCCGTTACTGGTTTCTTCGCCGCCTCCGATGACGCACCTGAGACGTTATAGCAAAAAATGATGAAAAATGGAACCCTGATACATTAAAAAGCAACAACAATGGTCATTGGTAGTGATGAGACAATAATAACAATGGTGATCACTGTTACTGTGATAACAAGACATAACACACACCCTAAAAAGAATATCACGATAACACTCACGGCTGAGATGTTATCATGTTTTACTTTTTATTCTGTTATATTATGGAGGGTTAAAAACCCTTTTTGTTTAATAAAATAAAAAAAAAAAAAAGAAAACTGCTTTTTTGCCTCTCACCCATTTTCTATTCCTCCGAATTTCCAAGTATTTTCCTCCCTCCCCCCACCCCCCTTTTTTCCCTTTTCTTCCGCCTCCCCCCACCTTTCCCCGCCTATACCATTAGAGAAAAAGTGGGGGAAAATACGATTCATTCCGTGTTGGTGAATTACTCTCAAGATGAAAAAATCCTTAATAATATATGACCATTTAAAATAATTGAATATGCCTTTTTGCAGATGGAACGTACCGGTTCTTTGGCTTTTTTTTTTATCAAGCATACAAAAAAACCCCTAGGAAATTT
>NC_069404.1:66127259-66147932 GCF_026875155.1 Cherax quadricarinatus
CTGCCACACCTGTCATTCCCTCACCACCCCCACCATCCCCTTGCCACACCTGTCATTCCCTCACCACCCCTACCATCCCCTGCTACACCTGTCATTCCCTCACCACCCCTACCATCCCCCTACCACACCTGTCATTCCCTCACCACCCCTACCATCCCCCTGCCACACCTGTCATTCCCTCATCACCCCTACCATCCCCCTGCCACACCTGTCATTCCCTCACCACCCCTACCATCCCCCTGCCACACCTGTCATTCCCTCACCACCCTACCATCCCCCTGCCACACCTGTCATTCCCTCATCACCCCTACCATCCCCCTGCCACACCTGTCATTCCCTCACCACCCCTACCATCCCCCTGCCACACCTGTCATTCCCTCACCCACCCCTACCATCCCCCTGCCACACCTACCAACCACACTCTGCCTACTGTGTCAAGACATCAGTAAACTCAACCATGTATCTTATACCCCTCTTTCCCTTGTCTTACTCCCCTCAGCCTATCTTCCCTTAAGTGTCATTATGTAAACACCTTCCTCTTTCTTCCCCTTTCCTCCTCCCCATCTTCTCTTTCCATGTCTCTATCTCAGATTATTATCTCTGATTTATTCACAATTGCTTTTCTATTACATTTTCAGCATAATTATATTCAGGCGCAGGTTATAAATGTGACTAATATATATATATATATATATATATATATATATATATATATATATATAATATATATATATATATATATATATATATATATATATATATATATATATATCTTTATCCATATACATTATTAATTCTTAGCTACGTCGAAATTACATTACTAATTCCTAGGATATGTGTACACAGTGATTTGTATGTTTCTCTGTATATACACTGTGAGGTGTGTTTCTCAGTGTATATACACTGTGAAGTACATGTTTCTCAGTGTATATGCACTGTGAGGTGCATGTTTCTCAGTGTATATACACTGTAAGGTGTATGTTTCACAGTGTATATACACTCTGAGGTGTATGTTTCTCAGTGTATATACACTGTGAGCTGCATGTTTCTCAGTGTATATACACTGTGAGGTGCATGTTTCTCAGTGAATATACACTGTGAGGTGCATGTTTCTCAGTGAATAAACAGTGTTTTTAATTGGTGGTGAACAGGTTATGTGCAGCCTTAATGTCCATCGTGCACCTGATGAACTTCAAACAAAAGTTATCAACCCATCAACCAGCCGGTGCATCAATGTGGCGTCTTGTCTCTTGGTTACGCCTTAAGCATCTTCAATCACAGAAGGAACGGTATTAATTTGCAGTGTCTAGCCAAGGTTTGACTTCACCACCTTCCAAGAAAGTGCCCTGATATCTGGTGGAGGGTCTGTGATCCATGGAACTGGATTTATCCATCCTTTCCTCGGATCGAACCTGGTTACCCCTCCCATTGCCCAAGACAATCTTGACGAGATCGGTGCTTTTATATCAACGAAATATTAGTTACTAGGATCTCTATTGATAAAAGTTTTTTTTTTAATGTGAAGCGTATAACCCGTAAAGGGTCTCTCAGCACCTCAGATAATATCTTAGGAGAGACAGGCTTAACTACGTCACAGGACATACACTCACCTACAATAGTCAACAAACACTTGGTCTTCGTAAGTACCGTATATATGTGAAAAAAAAATCGCAACAAAACCTTTTTTTTTTTAGAAAATCATTACCAGTGTTGACTTGCAAAGAGAGGCAAAAGTTGCAGAACAAGTTTTATTGCGGCGACAACGTTTCGCTCTGTATAGAGCTTTATCACGCCATAAGTTGATAAAGCTCTAAAGGATGTCTGAATAAAAGCCTGTGGAACCTCCTGTGTTAGGTATAACAAGTGGATAAAACAAAGTAGCTGCGCCTCAAGAGGGCGCACGATGCCAGACATATTTGCCATTGCTACAAAAGCTGTCTCACGGTTTAAACTGAAGAATCTTACTTCTAGCCATCAGTCTAGGGATTTGGTGAGACACGACTTACAAACTTCAGCAATCTTTACTGAATAAAGACTTCTCGCACAGTCGTATATTTACAGCCTGCACGAGAAATCTTTTTTTTTTATATAAAATGGAACATATAAATGACAACACGCAAAGATACACATATATCAGTGTGTGCAACTCGCTTTCACTTGACCTCTGTGGCGTGCAGAGGGGAGTGGGTGATGGGGCGGTTCCCCTGGGCATCCAAGTGGGGAGGGGACATTCAATTAGAGAGGGAATTAAGATAGTGATTTTGAAATTTCAGCAGTGATAAATCAATTTTTGGAGGCTGACTGCAGAGGCAGTGGTTAGCCCTTTGTTCCTTTAATATGGTGTACCCTTTCTGTCCAGAGAAAATGGTGCCCCCCAATTGATGATGAACAAGATACAGAGAAATTAACAAAAGGAATGTTCAGACTTTGCAAATTATTATGATAATGATGTGGCAGCCATTCAGTTATATGACGAAACTATTGTTTTTGTGATGGTCCTTCGAGCTGGAGGGAATAGAATTCCCCCTGATCCTAAAGATGTTGTGGAGTCTTTACTGCAGTATGGGAGGGATGTCTTTCCCACGCTGTGTGTTTCATACACATTACTGCTTACAATCACATTTTCAGTCGCAAGTTGTGAAAGGTCATTTTCAAAACTGAAATTAATAAAAACATATCTAAGGTCTTGAATGTCACAGGAGCGACTGACCAACCTGGCTTTAATAAACATTAACAAAGAATTTCTCACAGCTGATGTAAAAAGTGAATTAGTTCAAATGTTTTCTGACAGGAGGTATCATATGGGGGGAAAGAACTTAATAAATTTGGTTGATTTATATTTAAATCTAATAAAGTGTTTATTTCATGTTTGATTTGTGTTTATATATTCAAAATATCTCCCTTTCTCATAACATTTCTCAGTACTAGGCCTTATACTTGAGTCTTTTGGGGCATACAATCAAGGAGTTGGCCCCGGGCATCCCCAGACCTCTGCACGCCACTGACGTGACCCTAAGTCAACCCAACACATATGTATGTAGAGACCAGTGTGTAAACACCAACACGGAAAATTAGGAACAAAGTGCATTAAATCTTACAATAAAACGAGCACGCAAGCTACGCAAATAATAAGTCCACTCAATACAGTGTACAGACCGAGACAGTTCACACAAGACATTTCGGAAATTAGATTCCAATACGCCACATAACAATATAGGTTAACGCCCGATTTGAATCAAAGTCAACTCCTCGATACAGTGTACTACACATAAACACAGTCAGTCCACACACAACAGATGCATCAAAAGATTAGATGATAAATCGGCGTACACCAGCTGTCTCAAACTCAAAATACACTAAATTCACATATAACCCAGTGCTGTTACTAAGTGCCTCATAACAGTGTAAGTTGTGTGTTTGTGAGAAAGTACCAAGTGTGTTTTCTGAATGCTCTGAACGATGTCAAATTTCCTATCCTCGAAACGGCAGTGTCCACAACATCAATAAAATGACATAATCCACAAATATGGATATAGGCTTCGGACGTAAGATGATGCCCGAATTGTATTTCCTAAAATCGACACTGTAAATGAGGTGTCAGGGCGTGAGGTGGTGTTAAATGATGACAAGTGACCTAACTTGGCCTCTCCGTGTCGGCAGCAGTAGCCAACTGAGGCAGTGACGGTGGGTGGAAGCAGCCTTTAGTAGTATGCCAGAGCAACCACGCCCACTACATCTGCCACGCAGTAATTAGTGCATCCAGCAGCGACAGCACCTCCACCGCACCTCCACAGCACCTCCACCGCACCTCCACAGCACCTCCACCGCACCTCCACAGCACCTCCACCGCACCTCCACAGCACCTCCACCCCACCTCCCTCCTTATCACTAATACACAAACCCACCATAAAGAAATATAAAATTGGCTGAGAAAAAAAACTGTTATTTCAACAAAACTCTAAACAATAAAAAAAAAATTCCTTTGATTTAATAACCAGGTTCAACATAACATTAATAATCATAAACAAATGCCGAATAATGTGCACATGTACGTTACACCAGATCTTATATACGAGTTATCAGAGCAATGCAGAACTCTCCAACCAGCTGACTCAAACTATTTGTCAAAGGAAGCCATGAGTTTCGGGAATCAAAAGAGCAGATATATGGCCAGAATTAGGAACAATTCCTGCTAGGTATTAACCATGCTACTCCCACAGCCCAAATGTAGTCTAGAGTAAATAAAAATATTGAAAAATTAACTCGATTACCTCTGTAGGTATAAGACATTCATGTACTGATCGAGACATTAATTAAGGAAACGTGTCGCCACGAGTGGCTTCGTCAGTAGCATCAACACCTTCCTCTGTTTCGCCACGAGTGGCTTCGTTAGTAGCATCAACACCTTCCTCTGTTTCGCCACGAGTGGCTTCGTCAGTAGCATCAACACCTTCCTCTGTTTCGCCACGAGTGGCTTCGTTAGTAGCATCATCAACACCTTCCTCTGTTTCACCACGAGTGGCTTCGTTAGTAGCATCAACACCTTCCTCTGTTTCGCCACGAGTAGCTTCGTCAGTAGCATCAACAACTTCCTCTGTTTCACCACAAGTAGCTTCGTCAGTAGCATCAACACCTTCCTCTGTTTCACCACAAGTAGCTTCGTCAGTAGCATCAACACCTTCCTCTGTTTCACCACAAGTAGCTTCGTCAGTAGCATCAACACCTTCCTCTGTTTCGCCACAAGTAGCTTCGTCAGTAGCATCAACACCTTCCTCTGTTTCGCCACGAGTAGCTTCGTCAGTAGCATCAACACCTTCCTCTGTTTCGCCACAAGTAGCTTCGTCAGTAGCATCAACACCTTCCTCTGTTTCACCACGAGTAGCTTCGTCAGTAGCATCAACACCTTCCTCTGTTTCGCCACAAGTAGCTTCGTCAGTAGCATCACACCTTCCTCTGTTTCGCCACAAGTAGCTTCGTCAGTAGCATCAACACCTTCCTCTGTTTCACCACGAGTAGCTTCGTCAGTAGCATCAACACCTTCTCTGTTTCGCCACAAGTAGCTTCGTCAGTAGCATCAACACCTTCCTCTGTTTCGCCACAAGTAGCTTCGTCAGTAGCATCAACACCTTCCTCTGTTTCGCCACGAGTACCTTCGTCAGTAGCATCAACACCTTCCTCTGTTTCACCACAAGTAGCTTCGTCAGTAGCATCAACACCTTCCTCTGTTTCGCCACGAGTAGCTTCGTCAGTAGCATCAACACCTTCCTCTGTTTCGCCACGAGTAGCTTCGTTAGTAGCATCAACACCTTCCTCTGTTTCGCCACAAGTAGCTTCGTCAGTAGCATCAACACCTTCCTCTGTTTCGCCACGAGTAGCTTCGTCAGTAGCATCAACACCTTCCTCTGTTTCGCCACGAGTAGCTTCGTCAGTAGCATCAACACCTTCCTCTGTTTCGCCACGAGTAGCTTCGTTAGTAGCATCAACACCTTCCTCTGTTTCGCCCACAAGTAGCTTCGTCAGTAGCATCAACACCTTCCTCTGTTTCGCCACGAGTGGCTTCGTCAGTAGCATCAACACCTTCCTCTGTTTCGCCACGAGTAGCTTCGTCAGTAGCATCAACACCTTCCTCTGTTTCGCCACAAGTAGCTTCGTCAATAGCATCAACACCTTCCTCTGTTTCGCCACAAGTAGCTTCGTCAGCAGCATCAACACCTTCCTCTGTTTCGCCACGAGTAGCTTCGTCAGTAGCATCAACACCTTCCTCTGTTTCGGAACGAGTAGCTTCGTCAGTAGCATCAACACCTTCCTCTGTTTCGCCACGAGTAGCTTCGTCAGTAGCATCAACACCTTCCTCTGTTTCACCACAAGTAGTTTCGTCAGTAGCATCAACACCTTCCTCTGTTTCGCCACGAGTAGCTTCGTCAGTAGCATCAACACCTTCCTCTGTTTCGCCACGAGTAGCTTCGTCAGTAGCATCAACACCTTCCTCTGTTTCGCCACGAGTAGCTTCGTCAGTAGCATCAACACCTTCCTCTGTTTCGCCACGAGTGGCTTCATCAGTAGCATCAACACCTTCCTCTGTTTCGCCACGAGTAGCTTCGTCAGTAGCATTAACACCTTCCTCTGTTTCACCACGAGTAGCTTCGTCAGTAGCATCAACACCTTCCTCTGTTTCGCCACAAGTAGCTTCGTCAGTAGCATCAACACCTTCCTCTGTTTCGCCACAAGTAGCTTCGTCAGTAGCATCAACACCTTCCTCTGTTTCGCCACGAGTAGCTTCGTCAGTAGCATCAACACCTTCCTCTGTTTCGCCACAAGTAGCTTGTCAGTAGCATCAACACCTTCCTCTGTTTCGCCACAAGTAGCTTCGTCAGTAGCATCAACACCTTCCTCTGTTTCGCCACAAGTAGCTTCGTCAGTAGCATCAACACCTTCCTCTGTTTCGCCACAAGTAGCTTCGTCAGTAGCATCAACACCTTCCTCTGTTTCGCCACAAGTAGCTTCGTCAGTAGCATCAACACCTTCCTCTGTTTCGCCACAAGTAGCTTCGTCAGTAGCATCAACACCTTCCTCTGTTTCGCCATAAGTAGCTTCGTCATTTAGCATCAACACCTTCCTCTGTTTCGCCACAAGTAGCTTCGTCAGTAGCATCAACACCTTCCTCTGTTTCGCCACGAGTACCTTCGTCAGTAGCATCAACACCTTCCTCTGTTTCGCCACAAGTAGCTTCGTCAGTAGCATCAACACCTTCCTCTGTTTCACCACAAGTAGCTTCGTCAGTAGAATCAACACCTTCCTCTGTTTCGCCAAAGTAGCTTCGTCAGTAGCATCAACACCTTCCTCTGTTTCACCACAAGTAGCTTCGTCAGTAGCATCAACACCTTCCTCTGTTTCACCACAAGTAGCTTCGTCAGTAGCATCAACACCTTCCTCTGTTTCACCACAAGTAGCTTCGTCCAGTAGCATCAACAACTTCCTCTGTTTCACCACAAGTAAGCTTCGTCAGTAGCATCAACACCTTCCTCTGTTTCACCACAAGTAGCTTCGTCAGTAGCATCACACCTTCCTCTGTTTCACCACGAGTAGCTTCGTCAGTAGCATCAACACCTTCCTCTGTTTCGCCACGAGTAGCTTCGTTAGTAGCATCAACACCTTCCTCTGTTTCGCCACGAGTAGCTTCGTCAGTAGCATCAACACCTTCCTCTGTTTCGCCACGAGTAGCTTCGTTAGTAGCATCAACACCTTCCTCTGTTTCGCCACAAGTAGCTTCGTCAGTAGCATCAACACCTTCCTCTGTTTCGCCACGAGTGGCTTCGTCAGTAGCATCAACACCTTCCTCTGTTTCGCCACGAGTAGCTTCGTCAGTAGCATCAACACCTTCCTCTGTTTCGCCACAAGTAGCTTCGTCAATAGCATCAACACCTTCCTCTGTTTCGCCACAAGTAGCTTCGTCAGCAGCATCAACACCTTCCTCTCTTTCGCCACGAGTAGCTTCGTCAGTAGCATCAACACCTTCCTCTGTTTCGGAACGAGTAGCTTCGTCAGTAGCATCAACACCTTCCTCTGTTTCGCCACGAGTAGCTTCGTCAGTAGCATCAACACCTTCCTCTGTTTCACCACAAGTAGTTTCGTCAGTAGCATCAACACCTTCCTCTGTTTCGCCACGAGTAGCTTCGTCAGTAGCATCAAACACCTTCCTCTGTTTCGCCACGAGTAGCTTTCGTCAGTAGCATCAACACCTTCCTCTGTTTCGCCACGAGTAGCTTCGTCAGTAGCATCAACACCTTCCTCTGTTTCGCCACGAGTGGCTTCATCAGTAGCATCAACACCTTCCTCTGTTTCGCCACGAGTAGCTTCGTCAGTAGCATTAACACCTTCCTCTGTTTCACCACGAGTAGCTTCGTCAGTAGCATCAACACCTTCCTCTGTTTCGCCACAAGTAGCTTCGTCAGTAGCATCAACACCTTCCTCTGTTTCGCCACAAGTAGCTTCGTCAGTAGCATCAACACCTTCCTCTGTTTCGCCACGAGTAGCTTCGTCAGTAGCATCAACACCTTCCTCTGTTTCGCCACAAGTAGCTTCGTCAGTAGCATCAACACCTTCCTCTTTTTTCGCCACAAGTAGCTTCGTCAGTAGCATCAAACACCTTCCTCTGTTTCGCCACAAGTAGCTTCGTCAGTAGCATCAAAACCTTCCTCTGTTTCGCCACAAGTAGCTTCGTCAGTAGCATCAACACCTTCCTCTGTTTCGCCACAAGTAGCTTCGTCAGTAGCATCAACACCTTCCTCTGTTTCGCCACAAGTAGCTTCGTCAGTAGCATCAACACCTTCTTCTGTTTCGCCATAAGTAGCTTCGTCAGTAGCATCAACACCTTCCTCTGTTTCGCCACAAGTAGCTTCGTCAGTAGCATCAACACCTTCCTCTGTTTCGCCACAAAGTAGCTTCGTCAGTAGCATCAACACCTTCCTCTGTTTCGCCACAAGTAGCTTCGTCAGTAGCATCAACACCTTCCTCTGTTTCGCCACGAGTAGCTTCGTCAGTAGCATCAACACCTTCCTCTGTTTCGCCACAAGTAGCTTCGTCAGTAGCATCAACACCTTCCTCTGTTTCGCCACAAGTAGCTTCGTCAGTAGCATCAACACCTTCCTCTGTTTCGCCACGAGTACCTTCGTCAGTAGCATCAACACCTTCCTCTGTTTCGCCACAAGTAGCTTCGTCAGTAGCATCAACACCTTCCTCTGTTTCACCACAAGTAGCTTCGTCAGTAGAATCAACACCTTCCTCTGTTTCGCCACAAGTAGCTTCGTCAGTAGCATCAACACCTTCCTCTGTTTCACCAAAGTAGCTTCGTCAGTAGCATCAACACCTTCCTCTGTTTCACCACAAGTAGCTTCGTCAGTAGCATCAACACCTTCCTCTGTTTCACCACAAGTAGCTTCGTCAGTAGCATCAACAACTTCCTCTGTTTCACCACAAGTAGCTTCGTCTGTAGCATCAACACCTTCCTCTGTTTCACCACAAGTAGCTCGTCAGTAGCATCAACACCTTCCTCTGTTTCACCACAACTAGCTTCGTCAGTAGCATCAACACCTTCCTCTGTTTCACCACAAGTAGCTTCGTCAGTAGCATCAACACCTTCCTCTGTTTCACCACAAGTAGCTTCGTCAGTAGCATCAACACCTTCCTCTGTTTCACCACAAGTAGCTTCGTCAGTAGCATCAACAACTTCCTCTGTTTCACCACAAGTAGCTTCGTCAGTAGCATCAACAACTTCCTCTGTTTCACCACAAGTAGCTTCGTCAGTAGCATCAACACCTTCCTCTGTTTTCACCACAAGTAGCTTCGTCAGTAGCATCAAACACCTTCCTCTGTTTCACCACAAGTAGCTTCGTCAGTAGCATCAACAACTTCCTCTGTTTCACCACAAGTAGCTTCGTCAGTAGCATCAACAACTTCCTCTGTTTCACCACAAGTAGCTTCGTCAGTAGCATCAACACCTTCCTCTGTTTCACCACAAGTAGCTTCGTCAGTAGCATCAACAACTTCCTCTGTTTCACCACAAGTAGCTTCGTCAGTAGCATCAACACCTTCCTCTGTTTCGCCACAAGTAGCTTCGTCAGTAGCATCAACACCTTCCTCTGTTTCGCCACAAGTAGCTTCGTCAGTAGCATCAACACCTTCCTCTGTACGCCAAAATGTTTCTTGATTAATATGCAAATGTAACTAGCAGGCCGGGCTTGGATCAGAAGGTTCAACGTCGCCTGGCCTACCAAAACATCAGGATTAGGAGGAAGCTCAATACAACTTGATCAAAAGCATAAAATATTGGAAAAAGATGATGAATGTAAGACTTGCGCAACACTTGGTAACCTTTATCATTCGACTGATAAATCCCCTGGTGGATGAATCACCTTGTAAATCCCCTGGTGGATGAATCACCTTGTAAATCCCCTGGTGGATGAATCACCTTGTAAATCTCCTGGTGGATGAATCACCTTGTAAATCCCCTGGTGGATGAATCACTTTGTAAATCCCCTGGTGGATGAATCATCTTGTAAATCCCCTTGTGGATGAATCACCTTGTAAATCCCCTGGTGGATGAATCACCTTGTAAATCCCTGGTGGATGAATCACCTTGTAAATCCCCTGGTGGATGAGTCACCTTGTAAATCCCCTGTGGATGAATCACCTTGTAAATCCCTGGTGGATGAAATCACCTTGTAAATCCCCTGGTAGATGAATCACCTTGTAAATCCCCTGGTGGATGAATCACCTTGTAAATCCCCTGGTGGATGAATCACCTTGTAAATCTCCTGGTGGATGAATCACCTTGTAAATCCCCTGGTGGATGAATCACTTTGTAAATCCCCTGGTGGATGAATCATCTTGTAAATCCCCTTGTGGATGAATCACCTTGTAAATCCCCTGGTGGATGAATCACCTTGTAAATCCCCTGGTGGATGAATCACCTTGTAAATCCCCTGGTGGATGAGTCACCTTGTAAATCCCCTGGTGGATGAATCACCTTGTAAATCCCCTGGTGGATGAATCACCTTGTAAATCCCCTGGTAGATGAATCACCTTGTAAATCCCCTGGTGGATGAATCACCTTGTAAATCCCCTGGTGGATGAATCACCTTGTAAATCCCCTGATGGATGAATCACCTTGTAAATCCTCTGGTGGATGAATCACCTTGTAAATCCCCTGGTGGATGAATCACCTTGTAAATCCCCTGGTGGATGAATCACCTTATAAATCCCCTGGTGGATGAATCACCTTGTAAATCCCCTGGTGGATGAATCACCTTGTAAATCCTCTGGTGGATGAATCACCTTGTAAATCCCCTGGTGGATGAATCACCTTGTAAATCCCCTGGTGGATGAATCACCTTGTAAATCCCCTGGTGGAGAATCACCTTGTAAAATCCCTTTGGTGGATGAATCAGCTTGTAAATCCCCTGGTGGATGAATCACCTTGTAAATCCCCTGGTGGATGAATCACCTTGTAAATCCCTGGTGGATGAATCACCTTGTAAATCCCCTGGTGGATGAATCACCTCGTAAATCCCCTGGTGGATGAATCACCTTGTAAATCCCCTGGTGGATGAATCACCTTGTAAATCCCCTGGTGGATGAATCACCTTGTAAATCCCCTGGTGGATGAATCACCTTGTAAATCCCCTGGTGGATGAATCACCTTGTAAATTCCCTAGTGGATGAATCACCTTGTAAATCCCCTGGTGGATGAATCACCTTGTAAATCCCCTGGTGGATGAATCACCTTGTAAATCCCCTGCTGGATGAGTCACCTTGTAAATCCCCTGGTGGATGAATCACCTTGCAATTCCCCTGGTGGATAAATCACCTTGTAAATCCCCTGGTAGATGAATCACCTAGTAAATCCCCTGGTGGATGAATCACCTTGTAAATCCCCTGGTGGATGAATCACCTTGTAAATCCCCTGGTGGATGAATCACCTTGTAAATCCGCTGGTGGATGAATCACCTTGTAAATCCCCTTGTGGATGAATCACTTTGTAAATCCCCTGGTGGATGAATCACCTTGTGAATCCCCTGGTTGATGAATCACCTTGTAAATCCCCTGGTGGATGAATCACCTTGTAAATCCCCTGGTGGATGAATCACCTTGTAAATCCTCTGGTGGATGAATCACCTTGTAAATCCCTCTGGTGGATGAATCACCTTGTAAATCCCCTGGTGGATGAATCACCTTGTAAATCCCCTGGTGGATGAATCACCTTGTAAATCCCCTGGTGGATGAATCACCTTGTAAATCCCCTGGTGGATGAATCACCTTGTAAATCCCCTGGTGGATGAATCACCTTGTAAATCCCTGGTGGATGAATCACCTTGTAAATCCCCTGGTGGATGAATCACCTTGTAAATCCTCTGGTGGATGAATCACCTTGTAAATCCCCTGGTGGATGAATCACCTTGTAAATCCCCTGGTGGATGAATCACCTTGTAAATCCCCTGGTGGATGAATCACCTTGTAAATCCCCTGGTGGATGAATCACCTTGTAAATCCCCTGGTGGATGAATCACCTTGTAAATCCCCTGGTGGATGAATCACCTTGTAAATCCCCTGGTGGATGAATCACCTTGTAAATAAAGAGAGCCAGGTGTTGCACCTGTGTATTATTCACCAGGTGGCATCTTTGGTAAGACCTACATAATAACTATAGGACTAACATCCCTCGCTTTGGCCTAGATAATAACTGTTTTCTGAACACCCTTTAGTTAGGCTCAAAAGCTTACCTGAAGTCTCCGTAAAGATGTTTCCGGGGTCGTCACCGTCATGTCACGACCAAGCCTTCCAGTTGGTGGCCTGATCAACCCGGCTGTTGGTGCTAGGCACCACAGCCGGGTGTTAAAAGTCTTTACATTCATTAAGTTATCTCTTAAGGACCCTCAGTGCAACGCTGCTTTCCATTGGAGGCATTTTGCAGGGTCTACCAGGCCTTTATTTAACTCATGGTGTGTAGATGTACGACTAATCCATCTATAAATTTCCAGGTATAGACTATGATATAGCTTTCTCTCTCACCTTCCAGGGAATACAGTTCAAAGGCCTTCAGACATCCCCAGTAATTTAGATACATGACTGGTTCTATACAAATATGAGTCAGGAGTACAGTTCTAGTGATGGTGAGCTCATCCTTTCGAGATATTGTTTGTTACACCTTCTGACCACGAGCCACAGGATCACACTAATAATATTACTTATTTCCTAGTCAATACCACCACCACGAGGCCCTGTACCTAGTTTAACATCCCAGATCCTACGGCGGTCAATGGCCTGGTGTCAAAAACTCTCGCTTCACACGCTCAGTGTCCGGGTTCGATTCCCGACAAGGGTGGAAACACTGGGCGTGTTTCCTGACACAGGTTGTCCATGTTCACCTTTCAGTAAAATGAGTACTTGGGTTTTAGTCGACTGGTGTGGGTCGCATCCTGGGAAAAAATTGACCTAATTTGCCCGAAATGCTCTGCATAACAAGGGACTTTTTATATAGTAGTATGTCATTGATGTCAGCTAGACCTGTATACCTTGTACATGTACTTATAGAAATAAAGGTATTATTATTATTATTATTCTTATTATTATTATTATTATTATTATTATTATTATTATTATTATTATTATTATTACATCACATGAAAAGATGTGAGATTTTAGATCCTTCATCAATTCAAATAAAAATAGAGGGGATTAATACGTAATCTTTCCAAAAAATCTCGTTGTTTACATCAATTTCTGCTGACGGAAAACATACGTCTACCTTCACTTTTAACAGTATAAGGACAAAAACATTATGCAGGTTCGAACCGTCAAATGAAGGTAAAAGTGATTTAGGTTAGGATAGGTAAGGTTAGTCAGAAAACATAACACGTGTTTCCTGAGGCGGGTCTTAGTCATATGATGACCCGCGGCTGGAGCTTTTGGTCATCTGACCGAGGCCTTCCACTGGCTTACCGGTTCAACTCTTTAAAAAATAATGTTATCATTATAATCATTTATTGACGGTAGAAGGGATAATACCTACAATATGGGTGAAATTATACAACTTGATACATTAAGGATATCTATAATGGATGCATTTTGATCATGGGTCCTTGATCACTCGAAATGAGATACCACGGTCTTAGTACATAAAACTTAACCACTAAAGACTTCCACAGAGTATGCATTTGTGTCCTTTTATCTTCAAGCTCTCAAGCAACACAAGATGAGAGGGTTAGAGTGGACTTACACACACACACAGAGCCTTCATAATGAGACAGTCAGCATAAAATGTGAATCAGGATGTGATACTGAAGTCGGGAGTGTGCCGGTAATGGCTCGTATAGGCAGACATGATGCTTGTCTGAAGTCCCTAGGACTATGAAATTTGAACACCTTCCAGTATTTACACTGTGAGGACCAATCACATGCTCTGGTGCTACTCAGGGTCACGGTACATCGTCGTCTGACATGACCTATTATACTCTTGGACAACTGGTAACAGACTCCTGGAAAGGCACCAGGTTGTCAGTTATTAAATTACCTCCAATATTCAACGTTGCCTCCCGGCCTCCAGTTTACCTCCCGGTACCTCCAGCCCTCCACTTTACCTCCCGGTATCCCCGGTTGCCTCCCGGTAATGCAAGGGTGCACCCTGGGCAGGGAGACACACATGACCACATTGTCTCACATCAACAAAAAGCAACTTTCACTGTTGACAAAAATCAATGCCGCCACTCAGAGTAATGAGAGTTGTTCAAAAAAGATATGAAGATCATTTTTTCTACCTCCCGAGTTTAATCAAATAATGCGCCGAATGTTCCCCAATTGCAATATGCAACGACCCGAATTTCTTCCGACTTCGCGTGTATTTTGTGTTGCGGGAAGCGCCACCCGCTACTGGGTTGTGCACGCCGCTCATTGTTGTTTGGCGATCCACCCCGTTACTGTGTTGCTTCAGCCGCCTCACAGATGACGCACCTGAGACGTTATAGCAACAATGATGAACACTGGTAACCGTGATAACATTAAATAGCAACAACAATGGTCATTGGTAGTGATGATGACAATAACTAACAATGGTGATCACTGTTAGCTGTGATAACAAGACATAACACACACGCGCTAACAAGAATATCACGATAACACTCACAGGCATGAGAATGTTATCATGTTATATAGCTTTTATATATCTGTTATATATGATGGAGTAACCATTTTTGTTTAATAAAAATAATAATTAAAAAAAAAGAAAACTGCTTTTCGCCTCTCACCCATTTTCTATTCCTCCGAATTTCCATAGTATTGTCCTCCCTCCCTTCCCCCTCCTTTTTACCCTTTTCTTCCAGCCTACCCACCTCTCCTGCCTCATACACATTAGAGAAATGTGGCAGAACATACGATTCATCTCCGTGTTGGTGAATTACTCTCAAGACTGAAAACTCCTTAGAGTAATATATGACCATTTAAAATAATTGAATACTGCTCTTAGCAGATGGAACGTACCGGTTCTTTGGCTTTTTTTTTTATCAAGGCATACAAAACACACTAGGAATTCTAAGATACGTTTAAAGAAAATTATTATTATTATTATTATTATTATTATTATTATTATTATTATTATTATTATTATTATTAAGATTATTATTATTAGTATGGGGGACCAGTAAACTTATACGGTAATCAGATTCTATCTAAGGAAGGGGAAGATAACTCTATTTCCTTGGATGAAGAGCCCCACACCAGGGGGAAAGGGTAGTGAGCTACAGTGACCGTCACTCACTGCTCGTGGTTCTTGCAGACGGAACCACAGTGTGACTGTTACTGCACTGGATCCCTGAAGCAACAGCGAGCAAAAAAAATCTCGGGACTCTGGGAGAACCTTTCGGTCATCTCGCCCTGCAAACAAGAAACTTTCGTACAACGCTGAGTGGGAAATGAACAGGAGCCTGGAGTGTGCAAGTTAATTATTCTGCCAACCACACCGCGGATATGATGAGCAGTAGAGTTGGCCATTATATTTACACGAGTGCTCGGGGTGGTGGCCAAACACCCTGAGCACTACACCACAACAGTGTTTTTCTCCCTCCGCATTACCCCTTGTCACTCTCATGTCCCTGAGATACTTCGTGCACATTTTCTACCTCCTAAAAGTTTCGTTGAGGGGTATATACCCCATCATCAGGTTATATCAGTGAGTTATAATAAAAAAAAAACATCGAACGAACAAATTCTTTTATGATTAAAGAAATATTTGTAAACGTTAAATAAAAAAAAACGATGTTGAAATAAAATTAAGGCTAAAATAAGGTGAATATTTAATAAAATAAAGTTAAAGTTACTGTTTTTTACAACACATTTGAGAATTTATTTGTCCCAAGAGAACTTCAGAAATGTTCGACGATGTGAACCCAACGTTTGTGTTTACTGTTTCCAACGTACGTGAGTTTTTCAGCCTTAACAAATCCTTTTATAGAGTAGTGAAAACTGCTTTCACTGGTAGGTCATCCTGAATTTAATATAAACATTGTTTAGTGTATTTACGCTTAAGTATTAAAGAAGAAAGTAGTAAGGAAGAAAGTAGAATAATTTTGCGAATCTACTTTTCGACGTGAAAGTCTTTTCTCAAAGGTAATATCCCGCTATTGTAAAATAGTGACATATTATACATATTACTGTGATATAGAAGTTAATAAGACTTCGTGAGTGAAATTATTAATATTCGGCAAAGTATATAATGCTGTCAGTGGGTACAGGTGCTGGCTTGAAGAACTAGCGCTGTTGGGGTCTTTGGGTGGGGAACAGCGGTCGATTGCATTAAACAAGGCCATTTGTCCTCAAGTGTTCCACAGAGGTCTCACAGTTAATCGAGTGATCTGCAAGAAAAAAGAGGATCTGAAAACAGGAGCAGATTTAACCCTTATATCTCTTGCAGTTAAAGACACATAATCAAAACACTTGATGCATTTCATTATAGAAACCTTTTGCTCTTGGGACCTTGTTCACTCCAAAGTTACACACCAAAATGTCTCAGTAATACAATGACCAAAGTGCTTCCTTATGTTTCTTTAACCACAACTTGTCGGAATTAAATACCGGATTGTTACCTTTTCCAACAAACAACAGAACATGTGTGACCAGTTTTCACCCTTCTAAGGTAAGTAGTGTATCGAAGACGCAGTGAACACAAATGCTTCTAGGGAAAATATTTAAACAGGAAAAACCATGCTATTATTAATAGGACAAATCCATGAATTACATGGCTGCGCATGGAGCATTTTTAAACCAACCTTTTTTTCCCTGTCATAAAATTTCACTCAATTTTTTTGTGAGTGTCAGGGTGAATGTAATTAAGATGAATACAAAATTTCGAAGGGAAAAGTTAATTCGGTTTAGTTGGGGATCTAATATACAAGTACAGTTGTAGCTCTAATCAAAATGTACGAAATCCAGGTTGGCCGAAAACACGAAGTAACTGTTTCCTACATGGTGACCCAACGCCCCTTCTTTCCAATCTATTTTCCGGATAATCTGCGCATGAGATTGGACGAAGGGATCAGAAATGAAAACAGTGGTCGGAAGGGAACGAAGGGATCAGAAGTTAACCATACAGTTACATAATTTACGATGTGATTGTTATTGGTATTTGCCCGAGTTGACCAGTTAGCTCTGGAAAGAACGCGGTCAGTGACTAGACGTTCCAGTTAGCTGCTGACAACTTGTCAGCATACCGACACGAACATTTAATATTGAATATTATTTTCAACATATAAAAAAAATGCAAATAAAATAGAAGAAATCCAAAAACACAAGAGGAAAAAAAAAGTTCTCAAGGGCTAAGCAACGTGACTTACGTAAACAAATTAAAAAGGTCGATAAATAGCTGCGTTAACTAATAGGAAGAAAACTGGAGATACGGTAATCACGTAAAGATTTTAAAAGAGTCTAAGAAGATGATTAAGGAAAACTAAGAGACAATAAAAGTAGGAAATTGACAGGAGAAAATATTTCTTCACTTGGTGGTAGATTGTTGGAATGTGATCCTAGAAAAGGTGGTGGGAACTACAACCACTGGAGGTGGTGGGTAATACTACCACTATAGGTGTTGGGTACTACGACCACTATAGGTGATGGGTACTATGACCGCTATTGGTGGTGGGTACTACGACCACTGTAGATGGTGGGTAATACGACCACTATAGATGGTGGTTACTATGACCACTTTAGGTGGTAGGAGCTACTACCACTATAGGTGGTGTGTGGCATGCAAAGAGTATGTTACAATTTATTCGGCGAATACGCACACTCCCATATAGGCTGCCTCCCAACCAGCGAACCGGGTGCTAAGGGTTTAACGATATGGGTACCCATCGTTAAATCAGTACCTTGGTTCATTAACCAATCATAGGCAAGCCTGCCAAATGCTGATGTGATGTTCACTCGCAGTCAGCATTTGCCAGACTTGCCTCTAGCTGTTAGAAACACAGTCCTCTCTCCCTCTCAGGCTTCTGCCTTTGCCATTATCACCGTGTGGTACACTTATATTTAACTCCTGTACATAAGTGTACATAAGTGTACATAGTTGTACATAAGTGTACATAGTGTACATAAGTGTACATAGTGTACATAAGTGTACGTAGTGTACATATGTGTACATAGTGTACATAGTGTACATAAGTGTACATAGATATATATATAATTGTTGAAGTACACAAATAATCCGCACATAGGAGAGAGGAGCTTACGACGACGTTTCAGTCCGACTTGGACCATTTACAAAGTCACACTAACAGAAAGGAGAGAAGGAGGGAGTATATATAGGTCAGCAGACATTGACGGGAGCAAGAGAGGTAATAGTGGTGGTGGTGGTAGTGGTGGTGGTGGTAGTGGTGGTGGTGGTAGTGGTGGTGGTGGTGGTGGTGTGTGTGGTGGTGGTGGTGGTGGTGGTGGTGGTGGTGGTGGTGGGTGGTGGTGGTGGTGGTGGTGGTGTAGTAGTAGTGGAGTCAGTCAAATACTATGAAAGAGAGGCACTGCAAGGTAGCTAGGGGCACACAAAGGGAAGGAGCAAGAACACAGAGGGGGAAAACTAATAAAAGAACAAATACCCAAGGCAGAAGAAAGAAAATCCAAAGAAAAAAGAGGAAAGGGGAAGAGGAAGAAGTGGAAAAAGAATCAGGTTAAGTAACGGCTGTTCTGAAGTTTAGAACATTTTACAATGTGATGGGGAAAGGAAGGCATCTACAGAGACAAAGCCACGACTAAGATTCATACAAGGAAAGTTGTGTATAAGGGAGGATTCAACCAGACGGCGACTGTGAAAGTTAAGGTAGGGTAGACAGTTTTAGCAGAAGATCAGTAAAAAGGATGACTGTAATCTCTGACATGACAGAAAAGAGTATTGTTGGTGTCGGCAACCCTAACACTACTTTTGTGCTCCCTGAGTCTGTCAGAAAGAGATCGACCAGTTTCTCCAAAGTGCTGAAGAGGACAAGACGAACAAGAAATAGAGTAGACACCAGGAGCATCTATAGAGGGAGGAGAGGTATGAACTAGATTAGTGCGAAGAGTGTTAGTCTGGCGAAAAGTAAGTTTGATGTTTAAGAAACGTAGAGAGTTGTCGAAATTAGAAAGACCGGAAAGGTAGGGAAGGCAGAGGACAGGAGAGTTCCCAGGAGTAGAGAGTTCGGGAGAGAAGAAAGTCCGTTTAGCACGTGAGAAGGCAGTCTGAGAAATGGGCAGGGTAGCCAAGACGGGAAAACGAATTATGAAGAGTGGAAATTTGATTAAAAAAACTGAGGACCACAAATGCGGAGAACACGGAGACAGACGGAAATAAGAACACTTTTCTTGAGAGAGGAAGCACGATATGAAAAGCAGTGAATGTACATGCCACTTTGCACAGGTTTGCGGTTAACGGAAAGGGCAAAACCTGCATCTAATCGGTGGACACGAACATCAAGGTGACTTTGTAAATGGTCCAAGTCGGACCGAGACATCGTCGTAAGCTCCTCTCTTCTATGTGCGGGTTATTTGTGTCTTGTTCCACTTACGGTATTGTGCCTTTTTTATGTTATTTATAATTGTTGAAGGAAATACAAGTTAAATAGTGATGCTGGGTTTGTTTTTCTCCAACCCATTACAGGCCATTCATTACCTGTGTTTGTAATATGGTGGGTACTACTACCACTATAGTTGGTGGGTACTACGACCAGTATAGGTGGGTACTACGACCGCTGTAGCTGGTGGGTACTAAAACCACTATAGGTATGCCTTTGATATACCTTTGATGAGTTTCAAGAGTTTAACTACTCTCGCAGCCCGGTCATGGGCCAGGCTTGTCCGGCGCTTGCCTGATCAACTAAGCTGTTGCTTCTGGAGGCCCGCTGCCCCACATATCCATCACAGCTGCCCCACATATCCATCACACTGGTTGATCTGGCACCTGGTGAAGATAATTGTCCAGTTTCCTCTTGAAGGCTTCTACACTTGTTCCAGTCGTGTTTCCAATATCTTCTGGTAAGATGTTGAATAGTCTGGGGTCCCGGATGTTGATACAGTGTTCCCTTATTGTCCCCACCGCACCCTTGCTCCTCACTGGGTTTATTTTACACTTCCTCCCATATATCTCACTCCAGTATGTTGTTATGGCAGTGTGCAAACTTGGGACAAAGCTCCTCGGTGGTAGGTACTACTGCCACTATAGTGGTGGGTACTACGACCACTATTTGTGGTAGGAACTACTACCACTATAGGTGGTGGGCACTACGACCACTATAGGTGGTAGTAACTACTACCATTATAGGTGGTGGACACTGCTACCATTATAGGTGGTACGTACTACTACCACTATAGGTGGTGGGTACTACGACCACTATAAGTGGTGGGCACTACGACCACTATAGGTGGTAGTAACTACTACCATTATAGGTGGTGGACACTGCTACCATTATAGGTGGTACGTACTACTACCACTATAGGTGGTGGGTACTACGACCACTATAAGTGGTGGCACTACGACCACTATAGGTGGTAGTAACTACTACCATTATAGGTGTGGACACTGCTACCATTATAGGTGGTACGTACTACTACCACTATAGGTGGTGGGTACTACGACCACTATAAGTGGTGGGCACTACGACCACTATA
>NC_069404.1:66153432-66208432 GCF_026875155.1 Cherax quadricarinatus
GACAGGTTCGGCATTCTTAACAGTTGATATCAGGTCGTGCGTCATATTCATCGAGTGTTTTTTTGTCAAAAGAAGGGTGCATCACTCTCCAGAAGTAAGTGAGTCTTGGCATAGTAAACACCTTGTGAGGATGTTACAGGAGCATCATGGGACATCAGATCGCTTATTCTCTCCTCCAATCTCTCAGGTCTTCAATTTGTCCCTGAGGGACAGTGTCGAGGCCTGATGACCCCAGCGGTGCCCCTAGAGGGTACTGTTGGACGGAGGTTGTAGGGAGACTGCTGGGAGGATTCTTCGCACAGCATTGATTTTTTCCTGGTTTGGCTGTGATGGATTTCACACTTGGAGGGATTGACAGGATCAGTTCCCAAGTCTTCACCTGTTGTGTTTCACCAGTTGTAGGTCCCCACCAGGGACTCTTCTGTACCTGCCAGAGTGCTGTCATCAGTACCAGATATGAGCTCACTGCGAAGGCTGGAAGTTAGTTATCTTATTGCCAAGCAGAAGAGAGTGGAGCCGAGTGGCGGTCACCCTGCTGAACACCCTCTGATGATTGAATTTCAATGTTCTCCACAACAAAGAATTGTGGGTTTGCTGTAGACAGCTGAATGAAGGAAAGAGAGACTGGGGAACCGAACCAGAACAGCTGGAAAAATAGCATCTCTCTTCACATATTAATAAGGCATTTCTAAAATCAAGTTTGGACTTTGCCTTGTCTTCTGGTAGGTCCCTGATGTAGGCCCTCTTGCCGGCATGAGCTGCAGCTTCATGCCTTGAGAGACCCCAAAGGCCCGTTGGTGTGGCTGGAGTTAAGTGGCAGCTTCTAGGCGAATGTTTCTCACTGACTGCTTTAGCAGCGAGACGGCGAAGAGTGTTTCCTACTTGGCATGGGTCTGATTCCCCATCCTCATTTCTTCATAAGACATAGGGAGGCTCCAAAAAAAGAATGGTTTAATTTCTTTCTGGATTGTCGCCCCCAGCAGCAATGTTGACAGAAAGTTGTTAACTCGGTGTGAAGAAAATTGATGCAGATTCACCGAGTACTGGGATTTACCATCTCATTGGAGGTGCTGAGGTCGAATTCCAGTGTAACCTCCTGCAGATCATGAGGATATGACTCGATTGCCTTATAGACTTCCGTATTCTGACAAAATTAATTTGTTCTGTGATGGAGGTCGTCCTCAGGGTTGTAGTTGATGGCTATGGTGTCCCTGGTTGGTTCTTGTCTCTTAGTGCTTGGGCCGTGGTCTCCATCCTTGGGCGGGCTACAGTGTCGTCGCTTGTAATTATTCTCTTGCTCCACTGTATTCATTCTTCGATTTTTTTGCTAACCTCGTGCGCAATTTTCTCGTTTAAGTGGGACTTTTCTTTGGGTCTACTCTTTGATATCCTGCGATGATGGGGCAGTGGGACAAAGTTATCGTTCTTGGGTAGTTGCGACTCTGCCTTGATTCGGACTGGTTAGCAGTTTGCCTCGTCTTCAGGAATGCAAGACAGATATTGCTCCGAACAAGAGTAGGTTGCGCCATGCTTGGATGGCTGCAAGGGCTTCTAAGTTGGTGGACCCTCCATTCACCCGTTAAGAAGGTTGTGAATTTCCTGCTGCATATGGGCGAGCCGCTTTAGGGATGTGGATAGTGTTGTTACTGCTAGCAGTGGATTTGATGCAACAGAAAGGTTATCGCCAAGTGACGAGGGTGCCATTGGAATGTGTCATCTGCCTGTGGATGGCTTTGGGCTGCTCATGCTGGGGGGCCTATGTGATCCGCACAAACCCATTGTGTGCACGAATGCCGGCCAAATCATTGTTGCGTGCTCGAATACTCTCCACACACCTGACATGTGCCTTTCTTTCATTGTTTGGGTGCATTGTTTCCCTGGCTATGGGCTGGTGGCTTCATTCATCTGCCATAACTCAAACTGTGTGTGTTAGCCCATTGCTGAAGGGAAAATGGCGCTTTGGCACATACCGCATATGTGGTTCATTGTTGGTGGTGGAGGGGAGGGGAGGGATCTCCCGTCCTTGGGTGGGCGGTGGAAGAAAGGGAGGAGTGGAGATGTTTGATGAGGCGGAGTAGGGCACTCATTCCTCCTGGAAAGTCACTATACACCACAATGCTCTGGCACATGTTACTATTATCACCACTATGCTCTGTGGCACAGCCCCACTATCAACGACACCCGCTATACCACTTCACATGCTATGCGCATACAGTGACATACTATGCACTGTACAGAAAATAGATATATACACTGATACACACCGGTGAACAAATCACTCAATTGTTGTATATCACGAGCACACGGTGTAATGCGCGCTGTTTGGGGGAAGGGGTGGGGGGGGACAGTTGTACCCACTCACCTCCGCCTCCTCCTCCTCATGAGGCCTCCCCTCACCGACCTCTCTACACACTGGTGTCCGTTTATGTTTCCCTAACGTATTCACATACTCAGAAATTTGCTTGATTCTGACGGATAGAGACGAAATGCGGAGTCTTATGCCTTTCCAACACGAGCCAGCAGATTTCACACACCAGCCTTGTTGATGATAATCCTGGTAGTGTTCTTGATTGGACAATATAGTGCCAAAAATCACAGATGCGGGATGCCCACGCCTACTCTATGGCAAGAAGGTGCAGTATATATATATATATAAACATATAAATATTTTATATATATTTATTATATATATATATAATATATATTTTATATATATATATTTACTATATTATATATATATATATATATATATATATATTATTATATATATATTTTTTATTTATATATATATAATAATAATATTTTAATTTAATATTTCAACTGGCCGATTTCCACCAAGGCAGGTGGCCCGAAAAAGACAAAAACTTTCACTATCATTACTCCATCTCTGTTCTTGCCAGAAGGGTGCTTTGGCATGACAGTGATTGGGAGTTAGATGTTATGATGGTGAAAGTTTTTCTTTTTCGGGCCACCCTGCCTTGGTGGGAATCGCCTGTGTGATAATATTAAAATTAATATTATTATATATATTATATATTATATAATATATTATATATAATATCTATTACATTTATTTATATATAATTTATATATATATATTTTTAGATATATATATATATATATATTATATTATATATATATATATATATATATATTTAGTTATATACAAAAACAACACTGTCAAATGA
This sequence comes from Cherax quadricarinatus, assembly GCF_026875155.1. Classification (NCBI taxonomy): domain Eukaryota; kingdom Metazoa; phylum Arthropoda; class Malacostraca; order Decapoda; family Parastacidae; genus Cherax; species Cherax quadricarinatus. The sequence goes on from NC_069404.1 coordinate 66,156,621, forward strand.
ATAATGAAGTTCCAGCAGCTTTCGTGTACTTACTCACATATCATGGAAACAATAAATAGTGATGCATCGACGGAGGAAAGCATGTAAAGGTGTGGTCTAGATCCTATTATGACTTCTTTCGATGCATCCTTTTATTGTTCCTTGTAATGTGAGTAGTCACGAAAGCGCTTGGAACTTTCATTATTCTTTGACAGTGGTTGTTTTGTTTATATATATATATATACTATATATATATATATATTTATATAGATATATATATATCTATATATATATTATATATATATATGTGGTGTGTGTGTGTGTGTGTGTGTGTGCTGTGTGTGTGTGTGTTGTGTGTGATGGGTGTGTGTGTGTGTGTGTCGTGCCGGATTGGTTAAATAAAACTGGTCAATTAGCAAGAATCATTTAAAAATTTAGAATTCTTTCTTAAACATTTCTCTTATCTACGTTTTTAAAGATATATTTTTTTTTTCATATATGTTAATGTAAAAAAATTTAATTTTGCACCAAAAGAATCTTAGAAAACTTACCTAACCTTATTATAACAAGCGCAATTTATTTTTGCCTGACCAAACTAAATATATTTTATATATTTACAGTAATTTAATACTAAACAAACACAATTAAATATATTTTTTTCGTTAGGTTTAGAATGATTTTTGCGAAATTATTGCATACACAAATTTTCGCTTGTCCTATATGGCAAGATGAGCGTTGCTATTTAAGATAAAATCGCATGTTATACTTATTCTTCATGATATATACATATATAAGATATTCACATGAGCCCTCCAACACGCAGCATCTGAGACCCTCGAGGCTGTGAAAGACATCACAGCAGCCTTACCCACTTCAAACCTCACTCACATTAATTAAATGCATCCTTTCTCTGCACCAGCCATTCCTAAATCTTCCCAAAGAATCCCGATGAATAAAACACGCGCAAGTCATGGATAACTTTATTATGAATAAGGATATCAAGGTGTTATACACGTGTGTTATTCATTAACTGGTCAGTATTCGTGTACATATAACGTAATGGTACATTTCATCTTACCAAATCAACCCCACACCACACACCACTCACATCTGATGAGCCCTACACAAAACTTTTCCCATTCCCAAACCGGCAGAGTTCACACAATCCCCTAAGCATTCATTTCAGTGGTGATCCTCTCCCCCAACACTCGTTACTGAAATAGGAAGAGCAACTGAACTAGTATTTGACAACTTTCTTGCAAAATTCATCACGCAACTCTATCTCTTCACAGAGAAAACGTAAACAGATCACTTCTCCACAACTACAACAGCCTTAAACAAAAGCAGATTACACGCCTTCGTTAACTCAAAGTTTCTCTCAACGAGGACCTTATCAAGCCATAAGTGAAAGGTCGTCTTGATGAACGCTTCTGCTGTTCTAAGCTTCTCTGCATCACTCATATTTTTCAGCACTTTGCCCTCCAGGGAACCTTCTCGTCCACATGCAACAATGACGCTCCTTTTCTCTGCGACTACATATAAGTGAGTGGCTAGTACTGATGGTGTGGTGCTGCAGAGGCATTCTGTTAGGCAGGGAGGGCTTGTAAGGGAGGGAGGGCTTGTAAGGGAGGGAGGGCTTGTAAGGGAGGGAGGGTTTGAAAGGGAGGGCATGTAACGGAGGGATGCCTTGTAAGGGAAGGAGGGAGGGATTGTAAGGGATGTAGGGCTTATAAGGGGAGGGTTGGCTTGTTGTAAGGGAGGGAGGGAGGGATTGTAAGGGAGTTAGGGCTTATAAGGGAGGGATGGCCTGTAGGGGAGGGAGGGAGGGATTGTAAGGGAGTTAGGGCTTATAAGGGAGGGATGGCTTGTAAGGAACCACTCTGATAACACAAAACTGTTCACCAGTACCAACACCGTCACAGTAACAGCCACCGTCTAGTTATCAACACCGTCACAGTAATAACACCGTCACAATAGCAACACCGTCACAGTAACAACACCGTCCCAGTAACAACACCGTCACAATAACAACACTGTCACAGTAACAACACCGTCACAGTAACAACACCGTCACAGTAACAACACCATCACAATAACAACACCGTCACAGTAACAACACCGTCACAGTATCAAACACCGTCTCAATAATAACACCGTACACTAACAACACCGTCACAATAACAGCTCCGTCGCATAACAACACACGTTACACTAACAACACGTCACACTAACAACACCGTCAACACAACTAAGTTTTCACACTAATAAACCCCGTCACAATTAACTACATTCGTCACTATAATTAACACCGAAAGTAACAAACTCCGTCACAGTAACAACACCATCACAATAGAAAACACCGTCACAGTAACAACACCGTCACCAGTAACAAACACGTATCAATAATAAAACACCGTCACCACTAAAACACCGTCACACTAACAACGCTCACCATTAAATACTCACCGTCACCAATATCAACATCGTCACAATAATAACACCGTCACAGTAACAACACCGTCTCTGTTGCAACAACATCACAATAACAACACCGTCACTGTAACAACACCGTCACTGTAACAAAACCTCCAATAATAACACCGGTCACACTTACTAACACCGTAACAATAATAACACCGTCACTCAGTACGAACACGTCGCAGTAACACACCGTCTCAGTAGCAACACCGTAACACTAAACAACACCCGTCACCTAACAACACCGTCACACTAACAAATCGTCACACTAATAACACCGTCACAATTCCAACATGTCACTATAATAACCACCGTCACTGTACGAACACCGTCGCAGTTCAACACCGTCAGGTGACAAACACCCGTCACAGTACCAAACACCGTCATAGTGCCAACACGTCACAGTACGATCACCGTCGCAATAACTATTGCTGTCACAATACAACACCGTAAACAGTACGAACACGTGCACAATAACAAACGCTGTCACAATGCCAACACCGTCCAGTACGAAACACCGTCACAATAACACGCTGTCAACATACCAACTCCGTTAACAGTAGCAGCACCATCCAATAACAACACGTCATCTGTAATAACACCGTTAAATAACAAGGACAGTAAGATTAACAACACCTTACAGTAAACAACAACGTCACAGTACAAACACGTTTAATAACAACATGTTACAGCAAAACAACTTTCATAGTAACAACACAGTCACAGTATCTAAATCACCTCACGTAAACAACACATCACAGTATCTAACACCCTCACTGTAACAACACCGTCACAGTATCAAACACCGTCACAATAATAACACTGTAACTTTAAAAACTCTTTCACAGTAAACACGTCCACAATAACCAACAGACCGCTCTGCAAGTGGCCTGTGAGGTCACGGACCCTAACTGTTTGTGATTACTTTCTTTGGAGGTACGTGAAGAGCCAGCTTACCATACATGCACACCTGAAGGAGGTTGAAAATTCGTTTCTCTTGATAATCACAGATATGTGCAGAGCGTCTGGACCGAACTAGGACTATTTCACAGCGATGTTGGCCAAAGCACCAGAGGGGCGCACATGAGCTGACCTTAATGCTACCCTATACACATGTGAAGAACTGATTGGAATCATGCATCTTTAATGCTGCTAAAACTGTGAAAGATTATTACCAATAAAGTTATATATTATACCTGTTTGACATCAGGGAGAGTTTTTGTGGTCACCACTGTACAATAAATTCATTTTGCAGCGATTGTCTTGTAGCAAAAAGACGCCAATAAAAAATGTCAAGGAATTCGCGAATTGAATCGACGCAGAAGGAAGTAAGACGATTGATATCAAGATGTTATAACAGAATAGTATGATTATATTGTTATTATTATTATTATTATTATTTTTATTATTATTCGTTAGTATTAGTATAGTTGTTATAGTAGTAGTAGTAGTAATAGTAGTAGTAGTAGTAATAGTTAGTAGTAGTAGTAGTAGTATAGTAGCGTAGTAGTAGAAGTAGTAGTAGTAGTTAGTAGTTGTAAGTAGTACCAGTTAGCAGTAGTAGTAGTGCAGTAGTAGTAGTAGTAGTAGTAGTAGTAGTAGTAGTAAGCAGTAGTAGTAGATCGTAGTCAGTAGTAGTAGTAGTAGTAGTTGCCAGTAGTTAGTAGTAGTAGTAGTGTAGTAGTAGTAGTAATAGTAGTAGAAATAGTAGTAGTAGTAGTAGTAGTCGTAGCCAGTATCTGTTAACAGCGACGTAGAAATGCAATGTGTCTAATTTATCAATGGGAGTTACTTATACAGGATCAATGTAAAATGAGTCCAATGTGTTGAGATACTGTGGGATTACTATAGGCCACTTGCAAGAGAGTCAACGGATCTAAAATGTTTGGGTTTACTTTCTTTGGGGGTACGTGAAGAGCACAGCTTAGGTACCACCACTACTGCAACCATTGGAGGAGCTGAAAATTTTGATCCACTGAAGCAGTTCGCATGATAACACAGATATGCTGCAGAGCGTCAGGACCGGACTTGACTATCACATCGATGAAAGTTAAGACACATGTGCAACATCTGGATATCTTTATTGTAGTAGACGTTTCGCCATTCCAGTGGTGGCCTTTATCCAATACAGATTCTAGGACATAATAGGCAAGACAGTTAGAAACTTATATACAAAAGATGAAGGTTAATCAGTCCCTCGGCGTGGGGTTACGTGTTCACAGCATCGTGGTGGAGGAGAGTCTGGACTAAAGGCAAGAAGACTGGCGCTTTTTATAGGGCGTCTGGGAATGGGAGGGCAGCAGACGAGGGCAATCCACTCTGGTAGGCGGGATTACCACAGTTGGAAGTAGTGTACTTCCAAAAGTAGATGGGGTTAGTTGCAGCACAGCCGTGATGAAGGTCTTGTAGATGTACCTCTGAACCAAGATTCCATGATGTTGCAGTTTCTGACAAGTTGTATGCAAGGGGATTTTGAATAGCGAGGGGTATTGAAAGGTATTAAAATTCCGACATATATGAAAGTTAAGGACACATGTGCAAAATCTGGTCTCTTTATTGTAGTAGTCGTTTCGCATCCAGTTGGCTTTATCAATTACAGATTCTAGGACATTTAATAGGAAGACAGTAGAACTTTTACAATAGATGAGCGTAATCAGTCCCTCGGCCTTGGGAGTTAGTGTCCACTGCTTCGTGGTTGGAGGAGGAGTCTGGGAGCAAAGGCAAGAAGACTGGCGCTTTTTTATAAGGCGTCAGTGAATGGGACGGGCAGCAGACGAGGGCAGTCACTGGTAGGCGGGATTCCCCAGTGGAAGTAGGTCCTTCTCAAAGTGATGGGTTAGTTGCAGCAGCGTGAAGAAGGTCTTGTAGAGTCCTCTGAACCAAGATTCCATGATGTTGCAGTGTCTGACCATGTTGTGCCAAGAACTCCCCCCCCCCCCCCCCCCCCCCCCCCCCCCCCCCCCCCCGGCGGTATAAATACCGACAAACTATGAAAGTTAAGACACATGTGCAACATTGGATCATCTTATTGTAGTAGACGTTTCGCCATCCAGTGGCTTTATCTATACAGATTCTACGGACATAATAGGAAGGGACAGAGAACTTTATACAAAGATGAGGTAAAACAGTCCCTCCCGGCCTTGGAGTTAGTGTTCACAGCATCGTGGTGGAGGCGAGAGTCTGGAAGCAAAGGCAAGAAGACTGGCGCTTTTTATAGGAGTCAGTGAATGGGCGGGCATGCAGACGAGGGCAGTCACTGCAACATCATGGAATCTTTGGTTCAGTGGGACATCTACAATGTCCTTCTTCACGGGGCTGCTGCAACTAACCCATTCTCTTTTCGGAACAGGACCTAACTTCCACATGGGGAATCCCGCCTACAGTGACTGCCCTCGTCTGCTGCCCGGCCCTTCTCTGACGCCTATATAAAGAGCCAGTCTTCTTGCATTGGCTCCAGACTCTCCTCCCCACGATGCTGTGAACACTAACTCCAAGGTCAGAGGGACTGATTTCCCTCATCTTTTGTATTTAGTTCTACTGTGCTTACCTTTTATGTCCTAGACATCTGTATTGATAGACACTGGATGGCGAAATAACGTCTACTTACAATAAAGATATCAGATGTTGCAATGTGTCTTAGCTTTCATATTGTGGTATTTTATGCCTTTCTTGCACAACTTGTCAGACAATTGGCAACATTCATGGTATCTTGGTTCAGAGGACATTCTACAAGACATTCTTCACGGCTGGCTGCCAACTAACCCATCTCTTTGGGAAGGACCTACTTCCACGGGGAATCCGCCTACCAGTGGCTGCCTCGTCTGCTGCCGTAACATTCTTGACGCCTATAAAAAGCGCCAGTTCTTATTTGCTTTGCTCCAGTCTCTCTTCCACACGATGCTTAGAGGTGAACACTAAGTCCAAGGCGAGGGACTGATTACTCATATTTTGTATAGAGTTTCTACTGTCTTTCCTATTCATGTCCTAGATCTGTCTTGTATTGATAAAGCCATGGATGGCGAAACGTCTATACAATAAAGATATCCAGGATGTTGCACATGGTATTAACTTTTCTATTGTCGTGGTGTTTATACCTTTCTTGCACAACTTGTTCAGACACTGACAAACATCATGGATTCTTGGTTTCAGAGGACATCTACAAGACCTTCTTCTCGGCTGCTGATCTAACCCTTCTCTTTGAAGGTCCTACTTTCCACTGGGGTAGCCCGACCTACAGTGACCTGCCCTCGTCTGCTGCCCGTCCCATCACTGGACGACCTATAAAAAGCGCCGTATTCTTGCCTTTGCCTCCCAGACTTCCTCCACACGATGTGTGTACACTATCTCCAAGGCCGAGGGGACTGATTACCTCATCTTTTTGTATATAGTTCTTCTGTTTCCCTATTATGTTCTAGGAATCTGTATTGGATTAAGCCACTGGGGGCGAAACGTCTACTACAATAAGATATCAGATGTTGCCACATGTGTCTTAACTTTCTTATTGTCGGTATTTTTTACCTTTCTATTCACATCGATGTTGGCCAAGCAACCAGAGGGGCGCACTTTGAGTGCCTTAATGTACCCTTACCACATGTAAACTGAATGGAATCCTGCATCTAATGCTGCTAAACATAAGAACATACAAGTAACATAAGAATGTAGGAAACACTGCAGAAGGCCTACTGGGCCCCTACGAGGCAGGCCCTTATCAAAAAGGGACATTACTAAGTTACTCAAGGAACACTTCCTGCACCCCAAACACCAATCAATCCCAGCCAACTCCCACTCATATATTTGTCCAGGCTCTTCTTAAGCTACCAGGTCCTAGGCCTTCTATTTTTCCACCCCATGGGAAGACTGGTTTCAACGCATCAACAACTCTGTTAGAAAAAACCGAGTACTTACTATGTCCGTTCTAAATCTAAATTTATCCACTTAAATACATTATTACCTGGTTCTTACCAGGTTCGACACCTCAGTACTTTTATTTATTTGTCTCCCTTGTTTTGTGCGTAATCCATTACAATAAAGTTATATGTTATATACCTGTTTGACATCTGGGCGAGTTTTTTGGTCACACTGTAACAATAGAATTCATTTAGCTGCCGTTAGTCTTGTAGACAAAAGACGAGACGCCATATAAAATATGTACAAGGCTCGTGAATTAGAATCGCACGAAGAGACAATTGATATCAAAATGTTTATAACAGAATGTACGATTTTTATTATTATTATAATTTTTATTATTATTATTATTATTATTATTATTATTATTAGTTTTATTATTATTATTATTATTAGGAGTAGTAGTAGTAGTTAGTAGTAGTGGTAGTAGTAGTAGAAGAAGAAGTAACGTAATACTTACTTTTCATAGAGTAGAGCCTCAACCCCCCCCCCCCCCCCCCACCTCTCGGAGGATCTACAAGGCCCTGTGAAGAGGCGGATATGAGTTTGATTTCAGAAACTCACTTTCACAGGAAGGCGCAGCTTTTCATTGGCCCCAATTCCTTGAAAAAAAAATAAGAAAATCATTAAGAAAACAAACGTTAAGAAAATGCATTCCAGCTAGACTTAGGCACTGAGAATATTCACTTCAAGATGCCCAGAAGACAACATCAAGGGTGTTTAGACGATGCAGGATACAGAATGAGAAAGATGGTCAGTTTGGTCTGACGACAGGATGAGACTTAAGACAAGATAACACAGGACGACAGGATGCGAAAACCACTACCCCACTAACCACCACACCACCACCACCACCACCAACACCACCACCACCAACCACCACCACCACCACAACCACCAACTACCACCACCACCACACCATTCACCACCACCACACTCCATCTCACCACCACCACCACCACCACCACCACCACCACCACCACCACTACCACCACACCACCACCACCACCACCACCACTACTCCCACCCCACACCACCACACACCAACCACCACACCACCACCACACCACCACCACACACTACACCACAACCACCACCACCACCTCACCACTTCACCACCACCACCACACCACCACTACCACCACCATACCACCACCCACCACCACCACCACCACCACCACCACCACCACACCACCACCACCACTACCACCACCACCACACCACACCACCACCACCACCACCACCACCACACACCACCACCACCACCACCAACTACCACCACCACTACTAACACCAACACTACCATCAGCCTACTAAACACCACAACCGCACCACCCACCACACCACTACTAACACCACCATACCATCAGCACTACTAACACCACCACCACCACCACCACCAACCCCACCACCACACCACCACCACACCACCTCCACCACCACACACACCGCACTACCACCACCATACTAACTCACCACCACTACCATCGCATAAACTAACACCACCAACACACCACACCACCAATACCACCACCACTACTAACACCACCACTACCATCAGCACTACTAACATCACCACCACCACCACACCACCTACCTCCACACCACCACCACTACCACACCACCACCACCACACCACTACACCAGCACTAATATACACACACACACACCACCTTACTAAACATATCACTACCATCGCACTACTAACACCACCACCACACCACCACCACTACCACCACCACTACTAACACCACCACTACCATCAGCATACTAACACCACCACCACCACCACCACCACATTCCACCACCACTACTAACACGACCACTACCATCAGCACTAACAGATGGGTGAATTTTCAAACCATTAAAATATAGCAGAGGGGCAAAGGCGGGGATACTTTTGACAAGATCAAAGCCTGAAGTGGTGGAAGATCAGGGGGCGGAGGCTAGAGTGTTTGGGTCTCAATAGTTTGTGGTTGAAAGATTTCTTTAAGAGAATGAGTGAGCTGGAGACAAAAGTGTAGATGCGATTCAGGAGAGAAGCGAGGAAGACTCGATCTTCCAGAGGTAATCCCTTCGATTAAGCACAAAAACCGATGGAGTTCTATCTCCTGTGGCTCTGGTGAGTACCTCTGCTGGATAGTGCTCTCTTCACCTCTTTTGTATGTCCTTGTTTCCCCTGTGTTTGTCTGTTGCTGCTCTGGATGCCGGATTACCCCCATTCGGGGAGCCAGATTACGTCCACTGGGCACAATGGGCATGAGGAAAACTTCTAACTCAAACTTGTTAGTTGTTTTAATTGAATTATGTGTAAGTCTGATTGGGACCTATCCAGTGTATCATGTATAGGTCCTACTGGGAATTATTCATATTCACTAAATCACGTGAAGGTCCAGTTGGTATCTATCCAGTGCATACTTTACATTTGTCTGTGGCTGGCCTACAAATACAAAAGTTCCCAGATCCATCAAAGACTTTATTAATTCTCGTCTCCTAATTCTCCCCACTTGTTATCGTCTGTTCTGGTGCGCCGTCGTACGTGCTCTTCGTCCTTGTTCGTGTTCTTTCGGGTAAAAAAAAATCTCATTTCAGTCGTTTTTTTTTCAGGTTTTATTGATATCTATTTATTCAGAAGCTGAACTAGGACCTTGGGCCAATGTGTATCTGGTGTCAAACATTCCTAATCTTCCTGAACATATACGTAAACTGAATGGCAATGAGTGAGGTTATCAATTAGCTTCACGGAGGATCGAACCCGCTCCCCCCTTTACCATTTCTCGTTCTGCCGCATAACCCACATGGGTTTACCTCTTATCAACACGATCGAAGAGCGTACTTGCCACCAGAGAGAAACAATATAACGGCAGAACAAGCGTGGGGCAACGTTTCGCTTTTCTAAGAGCTCTTAGAATTCTTGGAACTCTTTTTTCGAGCTCTTCTCAAAGAGCTCTTCTTAAATCTTCTCACCTTTGGTATGTTTTTCTCTTTTTATGTACAAAAGTTTCGCTGCTGTATGCTCTCCAAGACGTTGATATCGCTTCGTGGGAAGTGCCTTGATCCAGGGAATTGAAGCTGCCCTTCTATTTCCTTGATTAAAGCTGATTATCTCACATAGCCTAGGCGCTCTATGACCTCTATTGCTTTCAAGGTGAATAATAATAATAATAACAAAAACAACAACAACAATATTAATAATAATAATAATAATAATAATAATAATAATAATAATAATAATAATAATAATAATAATAATAATAACAACAACAACAGCAACAACAACAACAACAACAATAATAATAATAATAATAATAATAATAATAATAATAATAATAATATCAACAATGGTACTACTGCTACAAATGATAATGATAATGATAATAATAACAATAACAATAATGATAATAATAACAACAATGCTACTACTACTGCAGTAAATAACATTAACAATAATAATAATTATAATAACACTAATAACAACAATAAAGCTACTACTATTGCTACAAATAAAATTAATAATAATAATCATAATAATAATAGCAACAGCGATTCTACTTCTACTGTTACTAATACTGCTGATAATACTAATACTAATCCTACTATTACTATTACGACTACTTCTACTACTGCTACTACTACGATTACTACTACTACTACTACGATTACTACTACTACTAATACTACTACTAATACTACGACTACTACTACGACTATTGCTACTACGACTACTCTTACTACGACTACTCTTACTACTACGACTACTACTACTATGACTACTACTACTACTACAACTACTACGACTACTACTATTACTACTACGACTACTACTAATACTACTAATACGACTACTACTACTATTACTACGACTACTACTACTGCTATTATTATTGCTTCTACGACTACTACTACTGCTATTATTATTGCTTCTACGACTACTAATACGACTACTACTACTACTACTACTATTATTATTACTACTACTACGACTACTACTACTACTACTACAACTGCTACTGCTACTACTACTACAACTACTACTACTACTACTACTACTAATAATAATAACAATAGTAATAATAATAATAATAATAATAATAATAATAATAATAATAATAATAATAATAATAATAATAATAATAATAATAATAATAATAATCACCTATAACAACAAAAAAAGAGAATAAAGAAATCAGAGGTGTTCGGAAGCAATCGCAATAAAACCCAGGAATTTTGATCAGCCTCCGAGGCACCATTTATAGGGCTCAAAGGGAAACTTTTATTTAATGACTTGGTTGAGAGACCCGAAAATCCCTTTGAAGTTTCCCCCGCCGCTGGGACGCACTAAGATGGCGGAAAGTCTTAAAAGAAAACACAAAATAGCACGTGTCGGGGGAGGGGAAGGAGGGAATGAAAGAATGTTAGGGGTCGTTATCTGGAGTGGCAGGTCAGCTGAAACATTGTGAGGGTGAGGGAGAGTGAGGGGGTAGTTGAGGGGGAAGGGGAGCGGAGGGGAGTGTGTCGGGTGTTGGGGTGAGGAAGAATGAGAGGTAGAGAGTTTGTAAACAGTGACAGATGCAGCATAGTGGAGAGTTGAACAATGTCAGTGTGTCATTTGATAGATTGGGATCGCATCCCAATCCATCAAATTGAATCAGTCTGTGTGCGCTTGACATTACTAATGATGTAGTAACAATTCTCCTAGTACAAATCGAAGATCATTTTTTTTTTTTTGCTAAAAATCGAAGATCAAAAATTCTAGCTTTTGTACCTGTGTATAAATCACACGATACAACTTCCAAGTTCAAAACACCAGCTACTGAAAATGTACGAATAATTAAACCTGGTCCGGGACATAATAATATTGAAAACAGCAAACTCAAACCACATCCTCATTGAAGTTCAGAATGGTAGTGCTCTGGTAGGAAACACCAAAATGCAAACAACTATGAGGAGTAATTCATCAAGTTCATTTTCAACAATAAGAACATCAACCAGGACTGAATCCATCACCACCTCACTGAAATATACTGGAAAGACGATATGAATAGCATGGATGTAAACTAGTAACTCAGGAGAAAGAGAGAGAGAGAGAGAGAGAGAGAGAGAGAGAGAGAGAGAGAGAGAGAGAGAGAGAGAGAGAGAGAGAGAGAGAGAGAGAGAGAGAGAGATGGAGCCACTACCTCTGCAAGGGAAGACAAGGGATACGAGAGCTTCTCAAAGACAGTGAAGATTGAAAGGAAACACTGGTTAGAGAAACATAGTTGCGTAGAGTCCGGGAGAGACAGAGAGAACAAAGAACCATCATTGAAAGCAGAAGAAATCCAAAATATTTTTTCATATGCAAAATCCAGGCCAAAACCACATCTAATATCGATTCCTTACTTGAAAAGGAAGATGGAATATACACTAGTTATAGCAAAGAAGTGAGTAAAAATACTGAAGACACAAAACTAATGTGTTCATTGAACCATTAATCATTCTAAAGATTGACGACCCAAATGAGTTTTTCTTGAGACTCGAAAGACACCCAACGCCACTTGATTTCGAGGAAGCATTCAAGGGTATGGCCATGCACTCTGCCCAAGGCCCAGACTCCTGAAAAATCCACATTCGCTAAGAATTGTTCCTTAAATATTCCACAAAGGTGGTGGCAAAGCAATTTTAAAAATCTTTTGGCTGATATCACTAATATCACATATAATATTGTGAAACTCTGAAAGGTCAATATGAAACAAGAGTGCCAGTTACATGGAATCATAACAGTTGCACAACCCCACTTTGCACTAACTCTTTAAAATGCAGATGTAGTGCACACTGACTACAAAAATCTTTAAATAAGTGTGACCATGGGATAATTGTGCTCAAAATGCGTACACAAAGGAATAACCGAGAAAGTGGGAAGACAAATATTTAACTTTCTATCAGAGCCCAGAAAGTAATAGTAAATAAAGTAAAATCGGAGGCTTATACAGTGAAACGGACATTTCCCACATCAGCGTACCATCCTTTGAGGATGACACTAGAATTTATATGAGACTGATGTACATAGAAGACACAGCAAAAATTCCAGTCGATTATAAGGCCAAGTCTTCCAGTGGGACAGTGATAACAATATGATGTTCTATAAGGATAAATTTCAATTACGCTACTGGAAAACTACACGTACCATGTACATGGTAAGCTTGAATCTTTCAGCAGAGCGGAAGTGCAGAGTGAAGAAGCTGAGGGTGACAGTGTCAGTGGATCTCAGTCAAGGATCACAATAATGTTATAATTACAACCGCATGGAAAATGATAGGTTGAATAACAATAACATTCAAAACAAGAGATGTTGAACCAGTGGTAATTTTCTTTGAGTCATTTGTTCTGTCTGTGGGCCCCTTCAGAGCAGGAGTTGTTCTGTCTCTGGGCCCCTTCAGAGCAGGAGTTGTTCTGTCTCTAGGCCCCTTCAGAGCAGGAGTTGTTCTGTCTCTGGGTCCCTTCAGAGCAGGAGTTGTTCTGTCTCTGGGTCCCTTCAGAGCAGGAGTTGTTCTGTCTCTGGGTCCCTTCAGAGCAGGAGTTGTTTCTGTCTCTGGGTCCCTTCAGAGCAGAGTTTGTTCTGTCTCTGGGCCCCTTCAGAGCAGGAGTTGTTCTGTCTCTGGGTCCCTTCAGAGCAGGAGTTGTTCTGTCTCTAGGCCCCTTCAGAGCAGGAGTTGTTCTGTCTCTGGGCCCCTCCAGAGCAGGAGTTGTTCTGTCTCTGGGTCCTTCAGAGCAGGAGTTGTTTTTGTCTCTGGGCCCCTTCAGAGCAGGAGTTGTTTCTGTCTCTGGGTCCCTTCAGAGCAGGAGTTGTTCTGTCTCTGGGTCCCTCAGAGCAGGAGTTGTTCTGTCTCTGGGCCCCTTCAGAGCAGGAGTTGTTCTGTCTCTGGGTCCCTTCAGAGCAGGAGTTGTTCTGTCTCTGGGCCCCTTCAGAGCAGGAGTTGTTCTGTCTCTGGGCCCCTTCAGAGCAGGAGTTGTTCTGTCTCTAGGCCCCTTCAGAGCAGGAGTTGTTCTGTCTCTGGGCCCCTCCAGAGCAGGAGTTGTTCTGTCTCTGGGTCCCTTCAGAGCAGGAGTTGTTCTGTCTCTGGGTCCCTTCAGAGCAGGAGTTGTTCTGTCTCTGGGTCCCTTCAGAGCAGGAGTTGTTCTGTCTCTGGGTCCCTTCAGAGCAGGAGTTGTTCTGTCTCTGGTCCCCTTCAGAGCAGGAGTTGTTCTGTCTCTGGGTCCCTCCAGAGCAGGAGTTGTTCTATCTCTAGGTCCCTTCAGAGCAGGAGTTGTTCTGTCTCTGGGCCCCTTCAGAGCAGGAGTTGTTCTGTCTCTGGGTCCCTTCAGAGCAGGAGTTGTTCTGTCTCTGGTCCCCTTCAGAGCAGGAGTTGTTCTGTCTCTGGGTCCCTCCAGAGCAGGAGTTTGTTTCTTCTCTAGGTCCCTTCAGAGCAGGAGTTTGTTCTGTCTCTGGGCCCCTTCAGAGCAGGAGTTCTTCTGTCTCTAAGCCCCTTCAGAGCAGGAGTTCTTCTGTCTCTAGGCCCCTTCAGAGCAGGAGTTGTTCTGTCTCTGGGTCCCTCCAGAGCAGGAGTTGTTCTGTCTCTGGGTCCCTTCAGAGCAGGAGTTGTTCTATCTCTAGGTCCCTTCAGAGCAGGAGTTGTTCTGTCTCTAGGTCCCTCCAGAGCAAGAGTTGTTCTGTCTCTAGGTCCCTTCAGAGCAGGAGTTGTTCTATCTCTAGGTCCCTCCAGAGCAAGAGTTGTTCTATCTCTAGGTCCCTCCAGAGCAAGAGTTGTTCTGTCTCTGGGCCCCTTCAGAGCAGGAGTTGTTCTATCTCTAGGTCCCCTCCAGAGCAAAGAGTTGTTCTATCTCTAGGTCCCTCCAGAGCAAGAGTTGTTCTGTCTCTGGGCCCCTTCAGAGCAGGAGTTGTTCTATCTCTAGGTCCCTTCAGAGCAGGAGTTGTTCTATCTCTAGGTCCCTCCAGAGCAGGAGTTGTTTCTATCTCTAGGTCCCTCCCAGAGCAAGAGTTTGTTCTATCTCTAAGGTCCCTCCAGAGCAAGAGTTGTTTCTGTCTCCTGGGCCCCTTCAGAGCAGGAGTTGTTCTATCTCTAGGTCCCTTCAGAGCAGGAGTTGTTTTTATCTCTAGGTCCCTCCAGAGCAAAGAGTTGTGTTCTGTCTCTTGGGCCCCTTCAGAGCAGGAGTTGTTCTATCTCTAGGTCCCTCCAGAGCAAGAGTTGTTCTATCTCTAGGTCCCTCCAGAGCAAGAGTTGTTCTGTCTCTGGGCCCCTTCAGAGCAGGAGTTGTTCTATCTCTAGGTCCCTTCAGAGCAGGAGTTGTTCTATCTCTAGGTCCCTCCAGAGCAAGAGTTGTTCTGTCTCTAGGTCCCTTCAGAGCAGGAGTTGTTCTATCTCTAGGTCCCTCCAGAGCAAGAGTTGTTCTGTCTCTGGGCCCCTTCAGAGCAGGAGTTGTTCTATCTCTAGGTCCCTTCAGAGCAGGAGTTGTTCTATCTCTAGGTCCCTTCAGAGCAGGAGTTGTTCTGTCTCTGGGCCCCTTCAGAGCAGGAGTTGTTCTATCTCTAGGTCCCTTCAGAGCAGGAGTTGTTCTATCTCTAGGTCCCTTCAGAGCAGGAGTTGTTCTGTCTCTGGGCCCCTTCAGAGCAGGAGTTGTTCTATCTCTAGGGCCCTTCAAAGCAGGAGTTGTTCTATCTCTAGGTCCCTTCAGAGCAGGAGTTGTTCTGTCTCTGGGCCCCTTCAGAGCAGGAGTTGTTCTATCTCTAGGTCCCTTCAGAGCAGGAGTTGTTCTATCTCTAGGTCCCTTCAGAGCAGGAGTTGTTCTGTCTCTGGGTCCCTTCAGAGCAGAGTTGTTCTATCTCTAGGTTTCCCCTTTAGAGCAGGAGTTGTTCTATCTCTAGGTCCCTTCAGAGCAGGAGTTGTTCTATCTCTAGGTCCCTTCAGAGCAGGAGTTGTTCTATCTCTAGGTCCCTTCAAGAGGAGTTGTTCTATCTCTAGGTTTCCCTTCAGAGCAAGAGTTGTTCTGTCTCTAGGTCCCTTCAGAGCAGGAGTTGTTCTATCTCTAGGTCCCTTCAGAGCAGGAGTTGTTCTATCTCTAGGTCCCTTCAGAGCAGGAGTTGTTCTATCTCTAGGTCCCTTTAAGCAGGAGTTGTTCTATCTCTAGGTCCTTCAGAGCAGGAGTTGTTTCTGTCTCTAGGTCCCTTCAGAGCAGAGTTGTTCTATCTCTAGGTCCCTTCAGAGCAGGATTGTTCTATCTCTAGGTCCCTTCAGAGCAGGAGTTGTTCTATCTCTAGGTCCCTTCAGAGCAGGAGTTGTTCTGTCTCTAGGTCCCTTCAGAGCAGGAGTTGTTCTGTCTCTAGGTCCCTTCAGAGCAAGAGTTGTTCTGTCTCTAGTCCCCTTCAGAGCAGGAGTTGTTCTATCTCTAGGTCCCTTCAGAGCAGGAGTTGTTCTATCTCTAGTCCCTTCAGAGCAGAGTTGTTCTATCTCTAGGTCCCTTCAGAGCAGAGTTGTTCTGTCTCTATCCCCTTCAGAGCAGGAGTTGTTCTGTCCCCTGGGTCCCTTCAGAGCAGGAGTTGTTCTGTCTCTAGGTCCCTTCAGAGCAGGAGTTGTTCTATCTCTAGGTTCCCTTCAGAGCAGGAGTTGTTCTATCTCTAGGTCCCCTTCGAGCAGGAGTTGTTCTATCTCTAGGTCCCTTCAGAGCAGGAGTTGTTCTATCTCTAGGTCCCTCAGAGCAGGAGTTGTTCTTATCTCTAGGTCCCTTCAGAGCAGGAGTTGTTCTATCTTCTAGTCCCTTCAGAGCAGGAGTTGTTCTGTCTCTGGGCCCCTTCAGAGCAGGAGTTGTTCTGTCTCTAGGTCCCTTCAGAGCAAGAGTTGTTCTGTCTCTAGTCCCCTTCAGAGCAGGAGTTGTTCTGTCTCTGGGTCCCTTCAGAGCAGGAGTTGTTCTGTCTCTAGGTCCCTTCAGAGCAGGAGTTGTTCTATCTCTAGGTCCCTTCAGAGCAGGAGTTGTTCTATCTCTAGGTCCCTTCAGAGCAGGAGTTGTTCTGTCTCTAGTCCCCTTCAGAGCAGGAGTTGTTCTGTCTCTGGGTCCCTTCAGAGCAGGAGTTGTTCTGTCTCTAGGTCCCTTCAGAGCAGGAGTTGTTCTATCTCTAGGTCCCTTCAGAGCAGGAGTTGTTCTATCTCTAGGTCCCTTCAGAGCAGGAGTTGTTCTGTCTCTGGGCCCCTTCAGAGCAGGAGTTGTTCTGTCTCTAGGTCCCTTCAGAGCAGGAGTTGTTCTGTCTCTGGGCCCCTTCAGAGCAGGAGTTGTTCTGTCTCTAGGTCCCTTCAGAGCAGGAGTTGTTCTGTCTCTGGGCCCTTCAGAGCAGGAGTTGTTCTGTCTCTAGGCCCCTTCAGAGCAGGAGTTGTTCTGTCTCTAGGCCCCTTCAGAGCAGGAGTTGTTCTGTCTCTGGGCCCCTTCAGAGCAGGAGTTGTTCTGTCTCTGGGCCCCTTCAGAGCAGGAGTTGTTCTGTCTCTGGGCCCCTTCAGAGCAGGAGTTGTTCTGTCTCTAGGCCCCTTCAGAGCAGGAGTTGTTCTGTCTCTGGGCCCCTTCAGAGCAGGAGTTGTTCTGTCTCTGGGTCCCCTTCAGAGCAGGAGTTGTTCTGTCTCTGGGTCCCTTCAGAGCAGGAGTTGTTCTGTCTCTAGGTCCCTTCAGACCAAGAGTTGTTCTGTCTCTGGGCCCCTTCAGAGCAGGAGTTGTTCTGTCTCTAGGTCCCTTCAGACCAAGAGTTGTTCTGTCTCTGGGCCCCTTCAGAGCAGGAGTTGTTCTGTCTCTAGGTCCCTTCAGAGCAGGAGTTGTTCTGTCTCTAGGTCCCTTCAGAGCAGGAGTTGTTCTGTCTCTGGGCCCGTTCAGAGCAGGAGTTGTTCTGTCTCTGGGTCCCTTCAGAGCAGGAGTTGCTCTGTCTCTGGGCCCCTTCAGAGCAGGAGTTGTTCTGTCTCTGGGTCCCTTCAGAGCAGGAGTTGTTCTGTTTCTGGGCCCCTTCAGAACAGGAGTTGTTCTGTCTCTGGGCCCCTTCAGAGCAGGAGTTGTTCTGTCTCTAGGTCCCTTCAGAGCAGGAGTTGTTCTGTCTCTGGGCCCCTTCAGAGCAGGAAATTTTTCTGTCTCTAGGCTCCTTCAGAGCAGGAGTTGTTCTGTCCCTGGGCCCCTTCAGAGCAGGGTTGTTCTGTCTCTGGTCCCCTTCAGAACAGGAGTTGTTCTGTCCCCTGGTCCCCTTCAGAGCAGGAGTTTGTTCTGTCTCTGGTCCCCTTCAGAGCAGGAGTTGTTCTGTCTCTGGTCCCCTTCTGAGCAGGAGTTGTTCTGTCTCTGGGCCCCTTCAGAGCAGGAGTTGTTCTGTCTCTGGTCCCCTTCAGAGCAGGAGTTGTTCTGTCTCTGGTCCCCTTCAGAGCAGGAGTTGTTCTGTCTCTGGGTCCCTTCAGAGCAGGAGTTGTTCTGTCTCTGGGTCCCTTCAGAGCAGGAGTTGTTCTGTCTCTAGGTCCCTTCAGAGCAGGAGTTGTTCTGTCTCTGGGCCCCTTCAGAGCAGGAGTTGTTCTGTCTCTAGGCTCCTTCAGAGCAGGAGTTGTTCTGTCTCTGGGCCCCTTCAGAGCAGGAGTTGTTCTGTCTCTGGTCCCCTTCAGAGCAGGAGTTGTTCTGTCTCTGGTCCCCTTCTGAGCAGGAGTTGTTCTGTCTCTGGGTCCCTTCAGAGCAGGAGTTGTTCTGTCTCTGGTCCCCTTCAGAGCGGAGTTTTTCTGTCTCTGGGCCCCTTCAGAGCAGGAGTTGTTTTTTGTCTCTGGGTCCCCCTTTAGAGCCGGGGGTTTTTTCCAGTTCTGGGTCCCTTCAGAGCCCGGAGTTGTTTTGTCTCTGGGCCCTTTAGAGCATGGGGTTGCAGAAACAGAAAACCTAATGAAAACCCTTTCACCTCTCTCAAATTAACACTCCCGGGGCTCAGTTATTGGAATGAATTTCTTTGGGGCGTGCTGGAAAATTTCGTAATAGCCAACCCTCGAAAATTTTTTGAGGATTATACCCAAAACCCTGCACACTGAAACACACTAAAAACAACGATGAAAAATTTCCCATTAAAAAGTAGTGAGTGATAAAATCAAGAATGAACCTTAGGTGAAAAGGAACCAAGAACTCATAAAAGCTTTTTTTCATATTGAGCTGGTAGCAAAAAAACCTAATCAGTTCTTGAAAACCCGGGCTGTGATGCATTCTTTCAAATATTTGCAGTGTTCCGAAACCCTGGCGGTCGGGCCAGAAACTGGGGTCGCCACCTCGGGTGATCCCACCCCTGAAGGTTTCAAGACGCCGCACCCTGTGTGGGACACCTTTTTTTTAAGTTTAAATTTTTCTTTTTTCAGGCTCATGCAATTCTAAGCCTAAGGGAGTATGGTGCTTCCCTGTGTCACAGCCTTCTCTTCTTTTTTTCTATAAAATTTTTTGTGTGGGAGTGACGGGTTTCTGATGTAATGCTCAATTACAAATTTCTTTTTTTTTTTTTTTATTCCCCCGGTATTCTCCCGGCCGGTTTTTTCCCAAGTAGTGGGGCCCCGGGCCTTTGGCTCCCTACGGGGGAGTGTCTCGGACCTAATTTCTCCCTGGAGGAGGTACAAGTACCCCTCATTTTTTAGGCCCAACTGTCCCTAGGCCTAGCCACAGCCCCCCCCTCACGGGGTCGTGGGGAGAAGCTAGCCCTCTGGTCTGCATCGCCCCGCCCCAAAAGGGGCCGTGGGGATGGAGTTTTTGAGCTGCGGGGTGGTAGCAAGCTCAGGCTCTTCACAGTTCTAGAAGATCGCCTTGATGGGACCCCCGTCTCTGCTCTGCTAGGTGGGTCGGCTTTCTTTAGGATGGCATAGTTGTCCCCTCCTATCTGTCATCTCTCTGAGTGTTTATTCGGGCTTTTGTATGTCTTAACAATCTTAATGATAAAAAGTGCAAATTTTTTGGCTTCTGAAAAGTACTTCACAAGCCCCATAGTCAGAAAAGTATTTAAAAAGTGTTTTGAGGGTTGCATGTCTTCCTGTTTGCATTTGTTGCCCCGGCGCGCTCTGATTGTGGTACCAACGCAGTCAAGGGGGCATATGGGAATGCAGTGCAGAGAATTGAAAAGGGGGACTGTGTATTAGTATTTTACCTCTGTATATCCATCTTATTAAGATATTTGATTCTATCTGCTGCAGCTCCATGTGTTCCCACGTGTACCAAGGTGTTGGATACTCCTTTTACATAATTGAATCTATCTTGGATTATACAACGTGTATCTACCTGTATGCTATTTCTATATATTTTATATACTTGTATGAGTATCACAGTGTACAATGTCAAGTCAGTTAAGAATGGTAAATAAGGTAAATAATGGTAAATAAGTTAATATTTCGCTTTAGACATTAAGTGATTCTAAACTACTAGTTGGCACTTGAATATTCACCTTTCTGAACATTTTGTGAGCAGGCTTTTATTGATAAATGTCATAATAAATATTAAGGTTCTCATATTTTTAGAGTAAGTTATAGAAGTTAAGTATCGACTACCACATCACGACCTGAGTACAGGACAATCACTGTGATCCCAAAATCAGGTTTACTTGTAATGACTCAAGTTATATAACATCATGATCTCCCAGGATTGATTGAGATCATCCCCTACATAAGTTACTGGGACTAACCCTCCTACACGAGAGAGCGGGACTATCTCACTCCCACATGACTTCCTGGGACTAACACGAGAGCGGGACTATCCCACAACCACCCGAGTAAATGAGACTCACCCCCCTTCCTCTTCCCCCACGAGTGAATAATGTTAGCTGAGCATCCAACCAGAATATCATTCTGCTGCTGCTGCTGCTTCAGAGGATATTATATACTTTCCCCTGGCGTTGATGAGCTACTCAACGCAGCGTAGGATGAGAAGGCAAAGTCAACACACACACGCACAAGAGATGAATTCATTTTGGCGTATTTTGGTAAGCTCTCCGTCTGTCTCTCTGCCTGTCTCTCTGTCTCTCTCTCTTTCTCTATCTCTCTCTCTCTCTTTCCTTAGATAAGGTAAAAACCGAGAGACTTACTTCGAGAAAACATTAACTCAATTTCATTCGGGTTTACTGAAAATTTAATTACCAACCCTCATTAAGATATTTTAAATAAAATATTATTGGTTCTGTGATAATATTAGTTTACTTTGAAGCCATCAGGGTGGATGACACATTAATATGATTGAAAAAGTATGAAAGGAGGAGGTTGTAACTGGAAGGTAATAATAATATGTTGGGAGAACGGAATTTGACTCGTTTCAACATAATGTTCATAAGGGAACAAAGAGCCAACAAACCCGTAAGGAAAAAGACACTTATGTACAGTTCATGATATATATTAAGAGAAACGCTTCGCCACGAGTGGTTTCTTCAGTCCTAATATAGAATAAGAAAAGAATATAGTGGCAGGAGTCAGGTGGACGGTCGCGTGGGTAGTAGTAGTAGTAGTAGTAGTAGCAGCAGTAGTAGCGGTATTATTATTATTATTATTATTATTATTATTATTATTATGATTATGATTATTATTATTATTATTATTATTATTATTATTATTATTATTATTAGTAGTAGTAGTAGTAGTAGTAGTAGTAGTAGCAGTAGTAGCGGTATTAGTAGTATTAGCAGTAGTAGTAGTAGCAACGGCAGTAGCGGTAGCAGTAGTAGTAGTATAAGTAGTAGTAGTAGTAGTAGTAGTAGTAGTAGTAGTAGTAGCAGTAGTAGAAGTGGTAGCAGTAGTAGGAGTAGTATAGTTGAGGGGAGACGGATTGGGTTTGAGAAGGACCCGTCAACATAATGTTACAACGGTCTCCAGAATGGGTAATACAAGGTTGATTAGCAATCTGGATGTTGTGTAACGTCCGGACTTGTGTTGGATAGTGTTACTGACACTATCTGTCAACTTTCACCGCTCTAAATCTATTCTAGCCTCACTGAATTTCATGAGATGTCGAACATCGTCCCTACATTGGTCAAACTGGTATCTACTGTTATCACCGTTGCAAGCATCCTTGTGTTTCCTTATCCTAATATCCAGAGATCTGGCTGTTTTCCTCACAAATACTTTGTCACACACCCCACATGGTACAGTGTATACTCCTGAGCTCGTGCCAGAGTTATACTTGAGTTGTTGCACTAAGTTTCTAACAGTAGTTGAGGAGCTGGTGGATATTTTAGCAAGTTTTCTGTCAAGAATTTTAGAAACGTTACTTGCTACGTCGCTGTCCGGTTAAACAACGTATCTTGGAGACTTTCCTTCAAATGGATTGGTGTTAGTTTTGTTGAGGATGCGCGTTGCACGTTTCCTGCAATCACGTATATTATTATTATAATAAAAAAAGAAGCGCTAAGCCACAAGGGCAATCACGTGTAAAATGTAAAAATCCAAGAATGACTTGCACGGGGGTTGGAGTATATACTATACCATGTGGGGTGTGTGACAAAGTGTTTGTGGAGGAAACAGCCAGATCTCTGGATATTAGGGTCAGGGAACAAAAGAAACGCGTGAAGAGTCATGAATTAGGCACACGGAAGCTCATGGCTACATCATAAATGAAGAGGTCACGATCTTCCAAGGACTCGATCGAGGATTCGGATTTGGAAATGTAGGGTGCAGTGCTGGAGAAGAAGCTGCGAGACCACTCGCTGGACTCTCTGGGCTCCTGGGACAGCGATACAAGTAAAATTAGCCCGGCCAGTGAGATAGGTATAAATGAAGAAATGCTCTTCCCACCCACAGAAATACCGTATGGCGAAGGTTGGCACGAAGTACGATCTTCGAAGTCAGTCAAAGACAAGACAGTCAAACTAAATCATCCTTCCCTAGGCAACAAATTAAGGCTCACTAACAAAGGACAGCATGACACCCCGTATGCTGCTGTTATTCACCTGGATTATTATTATAATAAAAAAGAAGCGCTAAACCACAAGGGCTATACAGCGCTGCTATTCACCTGGAGAGAAACTACGGCAGAAGGTGAACGACCTCGAATTACCACTCTTTCTCAGAGAACTAATATCCATAGAGCGGGTACAACCATTGAGTTGCTTCAGGTGTCACAAGTACAACCACCTCAGCGTCCGATATCAGTTTAGAGAAGTATGTGGCATCTGTAGCAGGTCTCACCCGACCAAGGACTGCTTGAGTAAACTGAAGAGAGGTGATGATACGTAACCTCGATGTCCTAACTGGGGCAAGAAACATCATGCTTGAAACCTGCACTGCCCGGAGAGGCTCCACCGTGTCAAAGCAGCATGGAAAACTTCAGTTGTCCAGCCTCCAACACCAAATAGAGCCCTCACCAATAAGCAGAAGCCTCGTCCAGAGGAATCTACAGTAACCCGGAATCCAGTGCCACTTCCCCAGCCACAGCGACGAAGGAAGCCGAGGAAACATCTGTGACGGGGTCGCGCCCTTCCTTAGGCAGCTTGCGATTCTTCCGCTTAAGCTCCCACCCGACAACGGTAACCAGCAGGCCCCATGCTGAAGGAACAGGATACAGCCAATGCGACAACCCTAGCACCACATCAGTCACCAGTGAGGAGCCATCAAATGACGTCGACTGTCACGTGCTTCACCGATGTCATATGCGACCTGATAGACTCAGAAGAAAACAGATATTCAGAACTCTTGTGAAGATCTTCGTTAGCATATGCATGATGGACAAAACAGAATCCATGTGTTTACTGGCAAATTTACCCGATCACTCAACGTAGGTCCCAGGGACACTGATGGGGTGTCGATGGCCTCAGCCTGCTGTTGAACATAAAATGTTTCGCCGTGGAACGCAGAGGGACTACATCAACACTGATCTCAGCCACAAAACAGCTGAATTATATCGACATCTCCTTCGAGGTCCTCAGGATTAGGATTAAGACCCGTGCCAGGACGCAGTTCCTACCAAATCAGTCAACTCAAATCAAACCTGTATTATATACAAATAACCCGCACATAAAAGAGAGAAGCTTACGACGACGTTTCGGTCCGACTTGGACCATTTACAAAGTGTGACTTTGTAAATGGTCCAAGTCGGACCGAAACGTCGTCGTAAGCTTCTCTCTTTTATGTGCGGGTTATTAGTGTATCGTTCCAATCACGGTATTGTGCCTTTTTTTGTTATTTACGAACCTGTATTGTTAGTAACATCTTGAAAAGCTACTGGAGAGCGAAACGTTGCCACAATAAAATGTCGCATTAGTTGCACTTACGTCATTTTACCTACAACTCTATTACCAAACCAATGTTTTCCTATATTCTTTTTTAATCTAAATTTTACCTACTTGAAACTATAGCTGCGAGTCCTGTCTTGGTTAGATACTTTTAGTACTTTATTTATATCCCCTTTATTTATTCCTGCTTTCCATTTATGCACCTTAGTCATATCACCCGTAATTCTATGCCTTTCTAGAAAATGCAGATATAGGGCCCTCAGTCTATCCTCGTAGGAAAGATTTCTTATACATGGAATCAACTTTGTCATCTTTTTTTTTTAATGTTTTCCAGCACATTTATATCCATTTTGTAATACGGTGACCAGAACTGTGCAGCATAATCTAAATGAGGCCTAACCAACGATATATAGAGTTGAAGAATAACCTGAGGACTCCTGTTATTTATACTTCTTGATATGAAGCCAAGAATTCTATTCGCTTTATTACGAACACTTACACACTGCTGTCTTGGTTTTAGATTATTGCTAATCAGAACTCCTAAATTTTTTTTCCCAGTCAGTGATATTAAGATCTACATTATTTAGTTTATAAATGTCATGGTTATTTTCCTTTCCAATGCATAGAACTTTGCATGTGTCTACAATAAACTGTATCTGCCACTTCTTCGACCACTGCATCAGTCTATTCAGATATTTCTGCAGCTCTCAAGTGTCAATGTCAGACTTAATTCGTTGGCCTATAATGCTGTCCACGACAAACATGCTTATGTCGCTATTTATTCCCTTATATATGACGTTTATGTAAACTGTGAACAACATTGGGTCCAACACTGACCCCTGTGGAACACCGCTTGTGACGCGTCCCCACTCTTGATTTCTCCCCATTTATGCAAACTCTCTGTTGCCAATCTGTCAACCATGCCTCTATCCATGAAAAATTCTCTTCTGTTAGCCTCTACTTTCGTCATTAACCTCCGATGTGAAAATCTGTCAAAAACCTTAATGAGGTATGGAAGGCTTGCTTTATTTATTATGAAAAATAAGAGGATACGAAGAAAAGATCAATAAAAAA
The DNA here is from genome assembly GCF_026875155.1 of Cherax quadricarinatus. Classification (NCBI taxonomy): domain Eukaryota; kingdom Metazoa; phylum Arthropoda; class Malacostraca; order Decapoda; family Parastacidae; genus Cherax; species Cherax quadricarinatus. Next base: position 66,182,263 of record NC_069404.1, read on the forward strand.
AGGGTATCACTCTCTCTACTAAAATCATTCGGCGATGATTATTAAAATACTAATATTACTCAATATCATCCTGTCTGGTGAGTATGAAACATGTACTACACTTTGGTATCTTTATTTCCGAAACGATTCGTCTGCTCAGTAGGTCTCTTCAGTCGAATTCTGAGATGACTTAAATTGAAAAGAGCAGTAGCGGTGGAGAGGTAAAGATGAGGTGATCAGTCAATCAGCCTTGAAATAATTTCCAACTACTTCTTGTAGGCAGAAGGACTGGCTCCCCTTCATTGGTGGAGTTAGTCCCTCAACCTTGAGTGTGTGGTGTACCATCATGACGATCCATCACACTTTGGGGTAAGTATAAATGCACTAGATAAAGTGTTTGTCAGTCTTTCTCACCGCGATCTTACCTCAAAATTTGAAAAGAACAGGAACAAAAATCCGTACGAAATTAGGGAAATTGAATACAATTATACAGCGCCTATTACATGCAGCTAGGCATGGCCTATTGTCTAGTATAAAGCAATGCAAAATTAGAATGGGTCGCCAAATCACATCTAGATTGGAAATAACAAATAAATTCAAGACCTTCCATTGTTATTAAAATTCAGAGTGTAAAAGAGACAAACCTTTATTATTGACGCTTCCCCCACGAAGTGGACTTCATAAAGTCACAGAATGATGAACCTGGCACGGGAGGGAGAGTTTATATAGTACTGGATATGAAGAAGATGACGAACATGTGAGGTGCGGGTCAGATCACATCGATGTTCCAAAGTGCAAATGGTTTCTGGAATGACGTTCAGCTTAACTGTTAAAACATTGTCCTGTTTGAAGGTTTTTGGTGATATTTTTGAGCATCGTCTTCGGGTGACGCCTTCCTTGGCAATTAGTATTTAACCGGTTATAATTTATCAAGCGGTTGTGAGAATCACACTATTGTATACAAAGTGTTTAATGTTGCCTGTTCTGCTCCCATATAACAGCATAACGTGAGAACGTAAGGAAAGAGGAACACTACAGCTAGCTCATTGGCTTATGTTAAGCAGGTCCAACTCACACTCACCCTTACTCACTATTTTGAAAGCTATTCAAAGTTTTCACTTAAGTGAAGCTTCCTGGGAATCTGTTCCATTCATCTACAACTCTCTTGCCAAACCAGTATTTTCTTATATGCTTTATATATCTTGAACCCATTGTTGCAAGACAGTCTTGGTTAGTGATGTTTTCAGGATGTTACTTATATCCAGAGAGAGTACAAATTCAGTGCCTTCAGCTTATCATCGCAGAAAAGGTTTCTGATACTCGATATCAACTTCGACATCTTTCTCTGCATGTTTTCAAATGCATTTATGTCCATTCTGTTGTATGGAGACCAGAACCGAGCAGTGTTGCATAAAGGGCAACTACTTAAGCCTGTTTAGCCCTTTTTTGCAACAAATAAGCAGGACCGAATATCCTATTCTAAATGGAATCATTCAAGGGTTCAGTAGTAAACAATCACAATGGTTCTTTCCGGTTTTTTATTAAGTTTCTTAATAAACCATAGAAGGGTTTTATATTAACTTTAAAAAGGTCGCACCATAAAACAGAGTACTCATGAAATTTACACTGTAGTTCACTTAAAAGATAATACACAATATCCTGTCTTGATTATAGTACTGAATGGCTCTAGTATCATAGCACATTCACTTCACATAATAACACTTTGCTTGACTCAATCCCAATGAGACAGAAAACGTAACACTTCGATAATAATTCATTCTTATTCAACTTTCAAAAATATACTAAGCGAGATTAGGAATATTCTACAGTTAAAGGAGTTCTGAGGCGAGTCTGTCTCCCATGACTTTCTCGCCGTCCTCTTTGAACCAATACTGCTTAAACCCGCTCCTAGCAGAGCTAGGGACAATCACCAATGTCTCCAATACAGCGACACACACTTCGTCCGAGACGTTTCTGTTTGATACCGTTCGAGGTGCTGGAGGGTCACTAGGGAACCTCATGTAAGACCAGAAGGTTAAATCCAGGAATCAAGGAGCTTCTCTCACGAAAGGTGAGAGTGGACTGCCCTATAACAGAATTCTCAGACTGACGTCGTCACCTCGGATTAAGAGGGGACAGTGGCTAAACGACAGCAGGGTAGTAAACAACTGTACCCGTAGTTTACATCGTCGAAACATCCTATCTATTTACAGAGCTAAATAAATTAAGGCCAGATAATATTATAAAGTACTCTATCCTCATTTTAGCTACTAATGAGGCTAGAAATAATATAATATTAAGTGAAAAAGCCCGTTACATATACATCATACCTGACCTAGAAGGTTCACAAACGAGGGGCGTAACAAGCAGCATAATCTAAACGAGGCACTCTCAAGGATATATAAAGTTAAGGTACAACCTGAGATCATCCATTATTTATACTTCTTGATACAAAGCCAATAATTCTATTGACTACAGGAAACACTGATGCACTGCTCTTTTGCCTTTAGATTACTGTTAATCAGAGCATCTAAGCCTTTTTCTTACACTCTCAGTTTGACTGGGGTCCACATTATTTAGTTTATGCATGCCATGTATTTTGATGAAAATTAAACACATTTGCAACATCTGGGTATCTTTAATGTAGACGTTTCGCCTTCCAGTGGCTTTATCAATACAAATTCTAGGACATAATTTGAAGACAGTAGAACTATATACAAACGATGAGCCTTCGAGTTGGTGTGAAGAGCACCGTAGTCGTGATTATTGCGACCCCTGAATCGGTCACAATGTATATAATGTATATTACCTGTTCATAAAATTTTATATTGCTTATATTTGCGATACTAGCTAAATCGTAAATATATTGCTTTATATTATTATTTGACTTAGTTATATTATTAGGTAGGATGTAACATTTATATATTATTCAGTGCTCATAGTTTGGGAGTGTTAAGTAGCTGACAGCATTGTCTAACTACTGTAGTTTTCACTTTGATTGTTTCGATGCCGGCTTCTCTGTAGTTGCTGGGCAGCAGCAGTCCACGGGGAGTCACGTGATCAGGGTGGGGTGATCACACCTCACCTGGAGGAGAGACTGCCTGGCCTGTGCTGGCTCTTGTCTGTTTGACTTTGCTTCCAACAAGACGTGCCTCTCCAGCTCTCCATTGCTGGCCCTTGTTGGAAGATCGTGTCTGTCACTTTCTTGTTGTTGGTTCTGTATAACTCTGTTCACAGAGCATTGCCTAGACTTAGTGATTTTAGACGCTGTACTGAGGTTGTGTGTCTCATAGACACTCTGAGAAACTCAGGTCCTGAGCTGTAGCTTCTGACCTAATTTGTACTGGTATCTGTGTACTGTCACAGTCGGGGATTTTCTAATGCTGAACTTAGATTCAGTAGTATGGAGTTTTGTGACTTTTGTGGAGGATCTGCAGATGGTCCCTACTTAGTGTTGTTATATTATCTCCTTGTTCCTGATTCTGTGTCGCTGTTGCTTGTTATATTGCGGTTCGGCTTATCAGTCATTTTATTGTTCAAGCAAGCTGTTCTGATTGCCAGGCTGGTGAAGAAGTTAGTTTATGTGAGGACTTTTAGTCAGTCACAGGTTAAGTCTAGTCGAGTTTTGAGACATAGCGAACTACTTAGAGCACTTACATCCATACACACAAACTTACTTGTATATATTTGTATCATGTTATTAAATGGTAACAATGTACCAGACGGTACTTAAAAGCCATAAAGATGTGATATGTGCCTTCAGCACAATACTACTGTACACCAGAGAAGTGATTATTTTGATTATTTTGATTACTTTAATTTACTTTGATATTATACGCCTTGACAACTTTATTGTTATTAATAAACTTATTAAATTTTAATTTCTTTAGTTAGTAGCCTACCAGATGTAATCCTGAAGCACTATTGAATCTTACTAAATTCTAAAGGATAATTGGACCAGGATACTGACTACTTGTTACGAAAACCTAGTAACAGGCTGGATGCTAGAAGGGCAGTCCTTTCTAGTATACACTGGAGATCTCTATCATTATTAGAAATCGCGTTTTTTGTAACAGTGATGAATCTGGAGCACAGTCAAGAAGGCTGGTGCTTATATACTGGTGTCAGGTGAAAAGGGGACGGGTAGCAGACGAAGGCATTGTCACTTGTAGGCGGGATTCCCCAGTGGAAGTAGGTCATACCCAGAGGACTGGTTAGTAGAAGTGAAGAAGGCTGTGATGTCCTCTGAACCAAGATTCGATGATGTTGCAGTGTCTGACAAGTTGTACATGAATGGTATACAATACTGACAAGTAGCTATGACATACTTCTACTGGAGAATCTACCTACAAGTTACAATGCCTTCATCTGCTACCCGTCCCTCTTATCACCTGACGCCAGTACTCCAGATTTTTCACGACTACGGTGCTCTTCACACCAACTCCAAGGCTGAGGGACTGATTACCTCATCTTTTGTATATAGTTCTACTGTCTTCAAATTATGTCCTAGAATTTGTATTGAAAACCCCAATGGTTGGCGAAGCGTATACATTAAAGTTACCCAGATGTTGCTAATGTGTCTAATTTTCATCTTGTCGGTATTGTATACCATTTATGTACAACATGGTTATTTTCTTTACCCCCGGTTAGACACTTACAAGTGTCCGTTCTGACCTTCATCTGCCACTTCTACGACCACAATATCATCCACCAACATCATCCTGAAGCCCGTTAGTGTCCTTACCTGTATTACCAGTAACATTAGCAGAAAATCTCCTGGTCAATTATTTTGATGATCATTTCATTTTTGTAAAGTAAAAGGACACAAGTGCAACTAATGTGACATTTATTGTGGCAACGTTTCGCTCTCCAGGAGCTTTATCAAGCCATTACTTGATAAAGCTCCTGGAGAGCGAAACGTTGCCACAATAAATGTCACATTAGTTGTACTTGTGTCCTTTTACTTTACATATTGTCGGTAATTCTACCAACTTTATTACATTTCATTTTTGTTTACCGTGGACGATTTTAATGGTGCGAGAAAACGTTTTATTTAATTACATCGTTCTTTAGGTTTGCAGAATATAATTGGACACATCGCACATTTGGCAATTGAAAAGTTGCCCATAATTATGTGTTCCATTGAGATTTTTCCTTGCTTTGCCTGCTCGCATTCGTTAATGATTTCATTTGAATTACGCATGAAAACTGGCAGCATTTTACCGAGGCTTAGCTTTTTTAATTTATGATAGTTTCTCGCAAATAATAATAATAGTTTTGGGGACGCTCATTCTGAAAGTTATGTATGTATATATATATATATATATATATAAAATATATATATATTTATATATATATATATAATATATATATATATATATCCGGGAGCAATGGGCTAGTAACCGCATCTCCTGTAGAAAAATACAAAGAAAGTGAAGAAAAAATACTTTACAAAACTGGGATGCTTGAATGTGAGTAGATGTAGTGCTGATGATCAGAAAGAGATGATTGCTGATGTTATGAATGAAAAGAAGTTGGATGTCCTGGCTCTAAGCAAAACAAAGCTTAAGGGTTGTAGGTGAATATCAGTGGGAAGAAATAAATGGGATTAAGTCAGGTGTATCTGAGAGAGTTAGAGCTAAGGAAAGGGAAGCAATAATTTTGAAGGATCAGTTGTGGAAAGAGATGGAATATAAATGTATAAATTCAGGGATTATGTGGATTAAAATAAGGGTCGAATGCGAAAAGTGGATCATAATAAGTGTGCATGTACCTGGAGAAGAGAGGAGTGTAGAGGAGAGAGAGAGATTTTGGGAGATGTTAAGCAAGTGTGTAGGAACTTTTTAACCAAGTGAGAGATTATTTGTGGTAGGGGATCTAAATGCTAAAGTAGGTGAAACATTTAGAGAGGGTGTGGTAGGTAAGTTTGGGGTGCCAGGTGTAAATGATGATGGGGCCCTTTGATTGAACTTTGTATAGAAAGGGGTTTGGTTATAGGTAACACATATTTTAAGAAAAAGAGAATAAATAAGTATACAAGATATGATGTAGGGCGTAATGACAGCAGTTTGTTGGACTACGTATGGTAGAAAAAAGACTGTTGAGTTGACTTCAAGATGTACATGTTTATAGAGAGGCCACAGATATATCAGATCACTTTTTAGTTGTAGCTACAGTGAGAGTAAAAGGTACATGGGATGCAAGGAAAATAGAAGCAGCAAGTAAGAGAGAGGTGAAGGTTTATAAACTAAAAGAGGAGGCAATTAAGGTAAGATATAAGCAACTATTGGAGGATAGATGAGCTAGTGAGAGTATAGGCAATGGGGTCGAAGATGTATGGGGTAGGTTTAAAAATGTAGTGTTAGAGCGTTCAGCAGAAGTTTGTGGTTACAGGAAAGTGGGTGTGGGAGGGAAGAGGAGCGATTGGTGGAATGTTGATGTAAAGAGAGTAGTAAGGGAGAAAAAAATAGCATATGAGAGGTTTCTACAAAGTAGAAGTGATGCAAGGAGGGAAGAGTATATGGATCGAAAATGAGAGGTTAAGAGAATGGTGAAGCAATGTGAAAAAAAGAGCATGTGAGAGAGTGGGTGAGATATTATCAACAAATTTTATTGAAAATAAGAAAAAGATATGGAGTGAGATTAATAAGTTGGGGAAGCCTAGGGAACGAATGGATTTGACAGTTATAAATAGGAGAGGAGAGTTATTAAATGGAGAGTTAGAGGTATTGGGAAGATGGAGAGAATATTTTGAGGAATTGTTAAATGTTGATGAAGATAGGGATGCTGTGATTTCGAGTATAGTGCAAGGAGGAATAACATCTTGTAGGAGTGGGAGTGAGGAAGAACTAGTTGTGAGTTCCTTGATAATGTGAGTAGTCACGAAAGCGCTTGGAATTTCTCTATTCTTTCAGAGTGGTTGTTTTGCATATTTTGAAATCACCTGTTTACTGTGATCTTATTGCATATATATATATATATATATATATTTATAATATATATATATATATATATATATATATATTTATATATATATATATATATATATGTGGGGTGTGTATGTATGTATAAACAAACACATACACACACACACACACACATGCAAACACACACACACACACACACCCCACACACACACACACACACACACACACACACACACACACACACACACACACACACACACACACACATATTTCACACTTTTTAATCTTGAAATGGTATAGTATTATTTTATTATTTCATTATTTGGCCTTAATGCTGATGAGAGGCTTTTGATCCAAGAAACTGAAACTATCCTGTACTTCTGAGGGCCTCACATTCCTGTACTTCTGAGGGCCTCACATTCCTGTACTTCTGAGGGCCTCACATTCCTGTACTTCTGAGGGCCTCACATTCCTGTACTTCTGAGGGCCTCACATTCCTGTACTCTGAGGGCCTCCACATTCTGTACTTCTGAGGGCCTCACATCCTGTACTTCTGAGGGCCTCACATTCCTGTACTTCTGAGGGCCTCACATTCCTGTACTTCTGAGGGCCTCACATTCCTGTACTTCTGAGGACCTCACATTCCTGTACTTCTGAGGGCCTCACATTCCTGTACTTCTGAGGACCTCACATTCCTGTACTTCTGAGGGCCTCACATTCCTGTACTCTGAGGGCCTCACATTCCTGTACTTCTGAGGGCCTCACATTCCTGTACTTCTGAGGGCCTCACATTCCACTGGCGCTCTGTGACCTCTTCTGGTTCAGTGCTAATTTTTCTGATTAAACTAAAGTTATTCTTATTGGAGTCAATTTTTAATGGCTGATTCATCTTAAAAAATAAATGTAACTTTTTTCATGGGGGGGGATGGGGGGATGGGGGACGGGGGGATGGGGGATTAGGCTGTTTAGCTGCACATTTTGTTAATTCTGTGCATTAGCTAGCGAATGTTTCTTCTGGTTGGCTTCAAACTTTGATTTCTGATGTGTTCTCCTCAAATGAAACTTGTGGTTCTGTAAGTTATAATGTGTCGCTTTTATTAATGAAACTGGTTTCTGTGAAATAACTGGAGAATGTTTCTTCTGATGAGAAATAAATCATCTGGTTGTCCTGGGTTAAAGCTACGTTAGGTACCTTTATTTGTACCTAACATCTGTGTGTTCTCAAGACTATTGTATAATAAATTTCATTTCCAAAGTTTGAACAAAACGCCTTTGCTAACATGTATACTTAATTAAACGTTAAACGCTGATCAACTTTCCATGGAGGAGATTTTGGAGTGATTTTCGATCTTCGTTGGCCCCGGTTTGACTTTTGTTTTATTTATAGAAGGAACTGAAATATTGGTTTTCATGTGATAAATTTTGACTGCCTCATCTAACTGGCTCCACCTGTCAACACTAATAACTCGGTAATTCAAATTCTGAGCGGCTTCAAATTTAATGTGCTTGGGAATTCTAGGATATTGATCTACGAAACACGCACTGTTAGTCGTTGCTTCAGAGTTGATTGTTCTTAGTGGACGGTTAGATTTCATTTTCGCCTCTATATCCCTTAATTTGCAATGTTTATTGAAGAAATGGCATATTAGTGTCCATGATATAATATGTAAAAGACTCTTCTGATTCCCTTCAAGTTTAAACACTATTTTAAACCTATGGTGCACTCTGCACTATTTCTTGCATGTGCACTGAGGTAGAGAGAAGTAAGGTTATAGAACACAGGGGAACCTTACTAGGGTCGGCTCAGTGACTGAAATATTTCTAGTTATATGTTTATTCTTAAGAAGTGACAAGTTGCTGTATTTATTCTTAAATATCTTCATGTGATAGGCGACAACTTTGGCTTATACATATCTGTACATTTATATTGCAATGTATATTTTTAAGCGTTTGTGTTTAAAATGGGACAGTTTGTATAGCTAAACATTTCTCTGTTTAATAGGGGCAATTTGTATAACTAAATATATCTAGTTTGGTAAAAGCAATTACAGGAATGATGATATATAAAAATAAATAATTTCAATGATCAATTAAAATTAATAGTTGCTATCGATAATTAAAAACAAAACTATGTTTTGAATTGTGATCAATGTGGGAGGAGGAGGAAGCCTGATGATGCAAATTAAAAGTCAGAATGAATGAAAACCTATTATATCACACACACACACACACACACACACAACACACACACACACACACACACACACACATACAAATATATATATATATTTTATATATATATATATATATATATATATATATATATATATATGCGTGTGTGTGTGTGTGTGTGTGTGTGTGTGTACTCACCTAATTGTAGTTGCAGGGGTCGAGACTCAGCTTCTGGCCCCGCCTCTTCACTGGTCGCTACTAGGTCCTCTCTCTCCCTGCTCCATGAGCTTCATCATACCTCGTCTTAAAGCTATGTAAGGTTCCTGCCTCCACTACATCACTAGCCAGACTATTCCACTTCCGGACAACTCTATGACTGAAGAAATGCTTCCTAACATCCCTGTGACTCATCTGGGTCTTCAACTTCTAAGTGTGACCCCTTGTTTCTCTGTCCCATCTCTGGAACATCTTGTCTCTGTCCACCTTGTTTATTCCACGCAGTATTTTGTATGTCGTTATCATGTCTTCCCTAACCCTCCTGTCCTCCAGTGTCGTCAAGCCGATTTCCCTTAACCTTTCTTCGTAGGACATTTCACTTAGCTCTGGAACTAACCTTGTCGCAAACTTTTGCACTTTCTCTAATTTCTTAACGTGCTTGACCCGGTGCAGGTTCCAAACAGGTGCTGCATACTTCAGTATGGGCCTGACGTAACGGTGTACAGTGTCTTGAAAGATTCTTTACTAAGGTATCGGAATGCTAATCTCAGGTTTTCCAGGCGCCCGTATGCTGCAGCAGTTATCTGGTTGAGACTTGCTCGGTGTTATACTCACGCCAAGATCCTTCTCCTTGAGCGAGGTTTGCAGTCGTGTGTGTGTGTGTGTGTGTGTGTGTGTGTGGGTGTGTGTGTGTGTGTGTGTGTGTGTGTGTGTGTGGTGTGTATGTGTGTGTGTGTGTGTGTGTGTGTGTGAGATAGAGAGAGAGAGAGTGTATGCATGCGCGTGTGTGTATATATATGTATATATATTTAAAGTACTCTCTCTCTCTCTCTCCCTCTTTCTCTTGCACTCTCTCTTTTTGTACACACTGGTGTTATAATGGCAGGCTAAGATATACTACGTCATTTTACAAGCTAAGAACCGGTACCTACATCAGCTTATTTAAAAGCCTTCCCTAAAATTGTGTATCCAGTGGCAAAAAACCTAAGTAGTCTTCAAGCCTTAGGTGCCTCCAGAGTTTCTGTACTGGGGGCTTAGGTACGTAGCTACCTGGCTCTGGAAATAGGACTAGCTAGCTGCTTTTGTAGAGCAAGCATATTGTTTTGACACACACTGTGTATTGTAGATCAATGAAAATAGAAATGTTTTCTAACGATCCTTTCATTCACACTTCATGCAAGAATAAGACAATAATTGTCTATGTCAAAGTATAAGAACAATAATTATATGAAATTACATCAATACGTAAGCCATCAAAAAATTATATTAACCTTGGCTTTATTAATGTAATGATATATATCTAGAACATAATAGATTCATTCTGCTCTCAAATGAGAGGCTGAGGGTAAGAGAAAAGTTATAACAGCGGGATTTTTCTGTTGTTATTGTTGGCCACAAAAGCATCAGTTATATTTTGACGTTTCGATTCTTGCCTCTTGTCGAATTTATAATATAACTGAAATATTACTTGTTCTGCTAGTCACTACTGTTGTTCCTTTGCTGAGTTTTTGTCAGTCGTAGGTAGGAAAAACTATGTCCACTTGTGAGAGAATTAACAGGGATAAAATGAATAACACGTCTTTTCATCATGGGTGGATGGGGGGGGGGTGTAATTTGATCGGGGGATTGATGGAAAATTTGGGGGATTGAAGTCTTCCCAAACACCCCCACTTTAAGCAGTTTTCTTATTACATAGTAAAAAAAACTGATGAAAACCGAATATAAATTTTTCCAGTAAGAAATATTAACCTTCCAACATCGAAAGTGCAATGATCCACAAAACTAAGAGGCAGACGTTAATGAAAGTGTGTTTTTGTTAATAAATCTGTACCGAAATGAGGCATTTTCAGTCTTCCTCACTCACAGACGTTATCAACACAACTACAGTATAGGTAGCATGTAAATTATGCCTGGAGTTTCACGACTCAATCGCCATGGGTTCAAATCCCACCCGTTCTTTGGTTTGCTAGGATTTTTATTTTATTTTTGTGCAACACAATAATATGTAACAGGAAGAGGTAGTAACCAGCTATGGGCCAAGGATTTTATTTAGTCAGTTGACTTAATTAAAATTTGGATACAGTACGAATATTTTAGGAAAGTTGAGTCTTTTTAAGAAGTAATGAGAGCAGATGAATTAATGTTCTTCAGAAGGGTACAGCCAGTGTGTGACTGCTGTATGCTGCCCGTCTTGGGGTATAGAAGTTGTCTTCTCGCTGATCACGAAATGGAGCCGAGGTGATACTGGGATAATATTCGTTTTAAATATACCAGTAACGCCACATCACATTTCTCCAATGTTGAAAGCTCCTCAGAAATGACAGATCCGACGAAACTGCGTCCAGGCGAGAGATATGTCGCCTCGGACATTTCTTCATACTGTTCATCAGCCGCAGATGAGATGGGATTACAGGTAATCCAGTCATGCGGCGCATATTGGAGTTGAGATCGCACTTGTGCCTCATACAGAGTTTGGCAGCCGCTGCTGTCAAGTAGGTGCGTGATGTGGCACCTACTTGACTGCCTTGCTAGCAGGATTTACCACAGGCTTCTTCATAGACATTTTACGATAAAATTTCACTTCTAGGATATCCACTTCATCCCCGGAGTAAAACACGCATCCATTAAACCATACCACGGGTGAGGATAGAACCCGCGATCAGAGAGTCTCAAAACTCCAGACCGTCGCTAACGCGACGGTCTATCCCCGCCCTTGGTATGGTTTGTTTGCAGTTGTGTCATTACGATTTCGTGAGTCACGCATCCATTCATTATTACCACAGTTCCAACAACAACATCATGCTCGTTTGAAACCCTGCATCGTTTTTTTTTTTTTTACAGACGAAACTGTAACCTGCAGTCGTTAACCTGCAGTCGTTAACCTGCAGTCGTTAACCTGCAGTCGTTAAGCTAATTTCTTCCGTAAGTAAATGCCAGTGTACTGACACCTGCATAGGAATGAGATTGTGGGAGGAGACAGTAATTTTCGAAATAGACAATCCTTAACTATGAACCAAACATACATCCTTGTGGGACACAAAATGCGGCAGGCCAGGGGTCGACCCCACGACACATTGTCCCGCCTCAGAGGACCACACGGTGTACAAGTCACCTTTTACACTCCGCCATCGATCCTACAAACATCAGCCTAGCGAACTAGGCTGTCATGTTGCGAGGACACTCGCAGCAGTGGTATGCTCAAGGATGAATTTTAGTCTCCTGTTTGAATACCCGCCTCAACAAGTAGTCAATATAGCAATGGATGATGTGCTTTATAGGTAAAACTGGTCAATTAGCAAGAACTCATTTAAAATTAAGTCCTTTCTAAAATTTTCTTTTATACGTTTAAAGATATATTTTTTTCATTAATGTTAATGTAAAAAATTAATATTTTGCACCAAAACAATCTTAGAAAATTTACCTAATCTTATTAAAACAAGCGTAATTTATTTTAGCCTAATCCAACTAAATATATTTTAGATACGTTTACAGTAATTTATTAATAAAGAAACACAATAAATATATTTTATATATATATTATATATAATAAAAATATATATATATATATTTATATATATATAAATATATATATATATATATATATTTAATATACAAAATATATATACTATTTTTTTTATTAGCACACTGGCCGTTTTCCACTAAGGCAGGGTGGCCCGAGAAAGAAAAACTTTCATCATTCACTTCATCACTGTCTTGCCAGAAGCATGCTTACACTATAGTTATAAAACTGCAACATTAACACCTCTCTTTCAGAGTGCAGACACTGTACTTCCCATCTCCAGGACTCAAATCCGGCCTGCTGGTTTCCCTTGAATCCCTTCATAAATGTTACCTTGCTTACACTCCAACAGCACGTCATGTCCTAAAAACCATTTGTCTGTATTTGCTCCTATCTAACACGCTCACGCACGCTTGCTGGAAGTCCAAGCCCATCACACACAAAACCTCCTTTACCCCCTCCCACCAACTATTCCAAGACCGACCCGTACGCCGCCTTCCTTACACTACATTTATTCACTCTCGAAGTCATTCTATTTTGATCCATTCTCTCTGCATGCCCAAACCATCTCAATAACCCCTCCTCAGCCCTCTGGAGAATAGTTTTGGTAATTGCGCACCTCCTCCTAATCTCCAAACTATGGATTCTCTGCATTATATTCACACCACACATTGCCCTCAGACATGACATCTCCACTGCCTCCAGCCTTCTCCTCCCTGCAACATTCACCACCCATGCTTCACACCCATACAAGCGCGTTGGTATAACTATACTCTTATACATTCCCGTCTTTGCTTTCATGGACAAAGTTCTTTGTCTCCACAGACTCCTCAGTGCACCGCTTACCTTTTTCCCCTCATCGATTATATGATTCACCTCATCTTTCAGAGACCCAACTGCAGACACGTCCACTCCCAAATATCTGAATATATTGGCCTCCTCCATACTCTCTCCTTCCAGTCTGATATCCAATCTTCCTTTACGTAAATTTTTGTTTATCCTCATCACCTTACTCTTTCCTACATTCACTTTTAATTTCCTTCTTTTACATACCCTACCAAACTCATCCACCAACCTCTGCAACCTCTATTCACAATCTCCCAAAAGCACAGTTTTATCAGCAAATAGCAACTGTGTCAACTCCCACTTTGTGTCAGATTCTTTATCTTTTAACCTCACACCTCTTGCCAACAACCGAGCATTCACTTCTCTTACAACACCATCTTTAAATATATTGAACAACCACGGTGACATCACACATCCTTGTCTAAGGCCTACTTTTACTGTGAAATAATCTCCCTCTCGCCTGTATACTCTAACCTGAGCCTCGCTATCCTCGTAAAGACTCCATACATTTGCAACAACTGCCACCTTGCCCCCCTATCCACCCTATCATAAGCCTTTTCTGAATCCATAAATGGCACAAAAACCTCTTTACCCTTATCTAAATACTCTTCACCTATATGTGTCACTGCAAACACTTGGTCTACACACCCCCTACCCTTCCTAAATCTTCCTTGCTCATCTGCTATCCTGCTTTCAATCTTACTCTTAATGTTTTCAATAATAACTCTACCATACACTTTACCAAGTATACTCAACTGACTTATTCCCCTAGAATTTTTGCACTCCCTTTTGTTCTCTTTGCCTTCATACAAAGGAACGATGCATGCTCTCTGCCGCTCCCTAGGTACTTTACCCTCTTCCGTACATTTATTAAATAAAAACACTAACCTCTCCAAAACTATATCCCCACCTGCTTTTAACATTTCTATCTTTATCCCATCACCCAGCTGCCTTACCCCCTTTCATTCTACCCACTGCCTCACGAATTCCCCCACACTCACAACTGGCTCTTCCCCATTCCTACAAGATGTTATTCCTCCTTGCCCTATACACGAAATCACAGCATCCCTGTTTTCATCAACATTTAAGAATTTCTCAAAAATTTCCCTCCATCTTCCCGATAACTCTAACTCTCCCTTTAATAACTCTCCTCTCCAATTTTTAACTGTTAAATCCAAGCGTTCCCTAGGCTTCCTCAACTTATTAATCTCACTCCAAAACTTTTTCATATTTTCAACAAAATTTGTTGATAACATGTCACCTACTCTCTCATTTGCTGTTTTTGTACATTGTTTCACCACTCTCTTAAACTCTCTTATTCATTCCATATACTCATCCCTCCTTTCATCACTTCTACTTTGTAAAAACCTCTTATATGTTAACTCCTCTCTTTCTACACACACACACACACACACACACACACACACACACACACACACACCACACACACACACACACACACACACACACACACACACACACACACACACGCACGCACGCACACACAAACACACACACACACAAAATGAGTACCCAAAGGTGACGAAGACTCAGGGGTTCGGTGGAGTGGATGAACCGAGAAAGAAGAACCTGGGAGGAAAGATTGGGAGGTAGAGCTCAAAAAATGGAGGAAATGTGGGGAAGGAAGCTAGCAGAGTTTGGCAAGAAAACTGAGGAGAGGATAGCTGAGAAGAGCAGGAAGTGGGGACTACAAGTCTTTGCAGCAGAAGATATGATAAAGTGCTTAGATGAGGAACTAAAAAACCTGAAACAAATGTGAGTACAGACATTACATCAGGAACTTCTATACCAGTCACAGACAAAGACTCTGAAGAGATCCAGGAAAAGATGTGCACAGTTGAGAGGCCTGTTGACAATGAAGGAGCTATGACATATGCAGAGACTCCAACAGACAACTGCAGTGGCAAGGAACAGGTGAGCAGGAAAGGCAGTCCACTGAGCATAGGGGCTGCAGCAAGGGCAGGGATTGAAGGCAGAAACGTTTCGATGGAAGGAACTAAAACACCTAAGATCATACAAAGGGAGACACAGTGGGAGGAGGAGAGGGAGAGGTCAGTGTTTGTCTACAGGCTCTGAGAAGTCGAAGGGGAAGCCTATGACGAAAGAAACCAGGAGGAGAAGAAAGCGATCGAAGGTATCATGAAAGCAATAGGTGAGGGAGACATGACCCAGGTGACAAATTTTCGGAGAATTGGGTGGTTTGAGAGTGGAAGGAAATGGCCGGTCAAAGAAATTTTCAAGGCAGAATCAACTCGAACCAGGATCCTGCAGGAGAAAGCATGACAGAAGGTCAATCCAGAGTACCAGAGAGTACCACGATTGTGACAGAGCACAAGAAGAAAGGATGATACTGAGAGAGAGGGTGCAAAGACGAAAGAAGGAACGAGATGCATTGATGAAGATGAGCAGAACCCAGACTCAGGTGGAAGGGCAAACACACCTTACAGAAACACTCGCAGAAGGACTCCAACCACGACAACCCCAAAGCAACTGAACAATCTAAACCAAGACCCACACACTGTTCCCGCTGCCCCCACCCCCCACATCACAAACCCCACCCCTACAGCAGCCCCCTATGGGCACTCTGCCCCCATCACCCATCACAAACCAAACCCAAACTGCGACAACACCAATGCAACTGAACAATCTAAGCCAAAACCCACACACTGTTCCCTCTCCCCCCACCCCCACATCACAAACCCCACCCCTACAGGAGCTCCCCATGGGCACTCTGCCCTCACCCCCATTGCAAACCCCACCCACACTGCAAACCCCCATAGGGGTTTGCAGTGTGGATGGGGTTTGTGATGGTATAACTATACTCCCGCTCCCCAACCCCAATATTTTTCCAGGACCACAGTGATAGATAAGTTGAAGGTGTGGTACATGAACACAGATGAATAAGCAAGTAAATATGAGGAGTGGCATGAAAGAATCAATGAGAAGTCCCCAGACATCATAGCAGTCACAGAAACAAAACTCACTGAGACAGTAACAGATGCAGTCTTCCCACTGGGATCAGATCCTGAGGAAAGACGGGAGGAGGGGTTGCACTACTCATAAAAAAATGATGGGAGTTTGAGGAAATGGAAGGCATGGGCGAGACTGGAGAAAGGGACTACTTAGTACCTACAATTCAGTCTGGGGAACATAAGGTAGTCATTACAGTGATGTATAACTCACCACAGAACTGCAGGAGGCCAAGAGAGGAATATAAAGAGAACACACTGAACGAAGAGCTCAATCGTGCAGAACAAAGTTACTGGTTATGAGTGATTTCAACCATTGGGAGATCGAATGGGAAAACCTAGAGCCTCACAGGGGTCCTGACACATGGAGAGCCAAGATGATGGATGTGGGACTGGAAAACCTCATGCATCAACACGTCAGGGACACTACCAGAGAGAAAGAGGAGGATGAACCAGCATGACTGGATCTTGTGTTTACCCTGAGCAGTTCAGACATTGAGATCACATATGAGAGGCCCCTTGGAGCCAGCGATCACGTGGTTCTGAGTTTTGATTGCACAGAGCTGCAAGTGGAGAGGGTAACAGGAGTCAATTGGGAAAAGCCAAACTATAAAAGGGGGGACTACACAGGTAAGAGGAACTTCCTGCAGGAGGTTCAGTGGGACAGAGAACTGGTAGGAAAGTCAGTAAACGAAATAATGGAATATGTAACAACAAAATGTAAGGATGCAGAAGAAAGGTTTGTTCCCAAGGGCAACAGAATTAATGGGAAGACCAAAGTAAGTCCTTGGTTTACCCGAAGGTGTAGGGAGGCAAAAACTAAGTGCATTAGAGAATGGAAAAGGTACAGAAGGCAAAGGACCCAGGAAAATAAGGAGATCAGTCGAAGAGCCAGAAACGAGTGTGAAGGCTTACTCAGCCCTGTAACAACTTCAGTCAGTATTACCAAGGCTGGCTCCTCCTCAGGAAAATTAATGAATAGAAAAAGAAATAATAACAGACAATGATAAACACTTTATTATTTAGAAACAGAAAATGTAAAACAATAAAACATGAATCGGTATCCTAATTGAAAGAAAAATGAAAAATGAAATGAAAAAAATTACATTTGAACTCAACGCTAATATAGGTATATCGTGGTAATGGGGTGTCAGGTGTTGGTGACACTGTGTGTTGTTGAAATCGTAGCCGTTGCTGATGTGGGGGGGGGGGGGGTAGCAGGTGTTGGTGACCACCACCGGCTCGTTTTTCACAGAGTATAGCCGTGAGTAATTGCTTTAGATGACAAGAAAACAGGTTCGTTACTACTGCTATGATGAGGGGTTAGGTCCTGCGTTGGCTTACATAACAGGTAAGTAGATTAAACATGGGACATCTCAGGACGTTAGTCCGACTCCTTCTATTCTTCTCGTTGGTTGGCAGGTGACCCGTTCTGTCATTCCAAGCTGTAAAAAGAGACAGATTACCCACTGCTTAAGAAATCACTCTCCATGATAAGTACAATACCTAAAAGATGTGGTGATTATTAAAACATTTAACCGATCAAAACTGAAAGGCCTAAGTTAATTATTAGTCAAAAGTGAAGCTTTCAACCAATAAGTCCACTAAAGTATGATGAGGCGTGTACTGACAGTAGTGCTGGGAGCTGTGAGTCGAGTGATTTACTGTTTGACCGGAGTCCCACACGTCACCTTTTCGGGGGGGGGGGGAGAGGGAGGGGAAGGGATAGAGGGAGCTAGACTGACCCTACCTTTACAAGCAGCCGGCAATGAAACTATTGTTACTATATACTCCCGCGCTACTCCTATCTATTGAACTTTTCCCTCACACGAGTATGCACAGATAAGGAGGGAGGCCCAGCGACAGTATGAAAACAACATAGCATCAAAAGTCAAGTGTGGCCCGAAACTGCTGTATAGCCACATTAGGAGGAAGACAACAGTCAAAGATCAGGTGATAAGGCTGAGGAAAGAAGGTGGGGAACTCACACGAAACGATCAAGAGGTATGTGACGAGCTCAACAAGAGATTTAAGGAAGTATTCACAGTGGAGACAGGAAAGACTCTGGGAAGACAGGACAGAGGGGGACACCAACAGAGAATACACCAACAAGTGCTGGATGAGATACACACAACTGAGAAGGAGGTGGCGAAGCTGCTAAGTGACCTTGATACCTCAAATGCAATGGGACCAGACAACACCTCTCTGTGGGTCCTTAGAGAGGGAGCAGAAATGTTGTGTGTCCCATTAACAACAATCTTCAACACATCCCTTGAAACTGGGCAACTACCTGAGGTATGGAAGATGGCAAATGAGGTTCCCATTTTCAAAAAACGAGACAGAAAAGAGGCGCTAAACTTCAGACCAGTGTCACTGACGTGTATAGTATGCAGAGTCATGGAGAAAATTATCAGGAGGAGAGTGGTGTAGCACCTGGAATGGAACAAAAGTATAAATGACAACCAGCTCAGTATCATGGAAGGCAAATTTTGTGTCACAGACCTTCTGGAGTTTTATGATAAAGTAACAGAAGTAAGAGACGAGATAGAGGGGTTGGTTGATTGCATCTTCTTGGACTGCAAGAAGGCCTTCGACACAGTTCCCCACAAGAGATTAGTGCAGAAACTAGAGGATTAGGCGCGTATAATGGGAAGGGCACTTCAATGGATCAGAGAATACCTGACAGGGAGGCAACAACTAGTCATGGTATGTGATGAGGTGTCACAGTGGGCACCTGTGACGAGCGGGGTTCCACAGGGGTCGGTCCTAGAACAAGTGCTATTTTTGGTATATGTGAATGACATGATGGAAGGGATAGACTCAGAGGTGCCCCTGTTAGCAGATGATGTGAAGTTAATGAGGAGAATTAAATCAGAGGAGGATCAGGCAGGCCCTCAAAGAGGGCCTGCCTGGTCTAGCAACTGGCTTCTCGAATTCAACCCTGCCAAATGCAAAGACATGAAGATCAGAGAAGGACAAAGAAGACCGCAGACGGAGTATAGGCTATTTGGCCAACTACTGCAAACCTCGATCAAGGTGAAAGAACTTGGCGTGAGTATAACACCGAACACGTCTCCGGAAGCACACATCAACCAGATAACTGCTGCAGCATATGGGCGCTTGGCAAACATGAGTCTAGCGTTCCGATACCTAAGTAAGGAATCTTTCAAGACACTGTACACCGTGTACGTCAGGCCCATATTGCAATATGCGGCACCGGTTTGGAACCTGCACCGGGTCAAGCACGTTAAGAAATTAGAGAAAGTGCAAAGGTTTGCGACAAGGTTAGTTCCAGAGCTAAGTGAAATATCCTACGAAGGAAGGTTGAGGGAAATCGGCCTGACGACACTAGAGGACAGGAGGGATAGGGGAGACATGATGACGACATACAAAATAATGCGTGGAATAGACAAGGTGGACAGAGACAAGATGTTCCAGAGATGGGACACAGAAACAAGGGGGTCACTCCTGGAAGTTGAAGACTCAGATGAGCTAAAGCGATGTTAGGAAGCATTTCTTCATTCATAGAGTGATCAGGAAGTGGAACAGTCCGGCGAGCGATGTAGTGGAGGCAGGACCCATACATAGTTTTAAGATGAGGTATGATAAAGCTCATGGACCAGGGAGAGAGAGGACCTAGTAGCGTTCAGTGAAGAGGCGGGGCCAGGAGCTGAATCTCGACCCCTGCAACTACAATTAGGTGAGTACAAATAGGGGAGTACACACACACACACACACACACACACACACACACACACACACACACACACACACACACAAAACCCACATACATATATATATATATATATATATATATATATATATATATATATATATATATATATATATATATATATATATATATTATATATATATTATATTGTATATATAAATGAGTGTGTGTACTCACATAGTAGTGATTGAACAGGTCGGCTCACAGCTCCTGGGCTCCGCCTCTTCCTGGTCGCTACTAGGTCACTCTTCCTGCTTCATGAGCTTTATCATACCTCGTCTTAAAACTATGTATGGTTCCTGCCTCCAGTACATCACTTCTCATACTATTCCACTTCCTGGGACTCAAGAAATACTTCCTAACATCCCGTTAGTGTGTGTGTGTGTGTATGTGTGTGTGTGTGTGTGTGTGTGTGTTTGTGTGTGTGTGTGTGTGTGTGTGTGTGTGTGTGTGTATGTGTGTGTGTGTGTGTGTGCATGTGTGTGTGTGTGTGTGTGTGTGTAGTGTGTGTGTGTATGTATATGTGTGTGTGTGTGTGTGTGGGTATGTGTGTGTGTGTGTGTGTGTGTGTGTGTGTGTGTGTACTCACCTAGTTGAGGTTGTACTCACCTAGTTGAGGTTGCGGGGGTCGAGTCCGAGCTCCTGGCCCCGCCTCTTCACTGATCGCTACTAGGTCACTCTCCCTGAGCCGTGAGCTTTATCATACCTCTGCTTAAAGCTATGTATGGATCCTGCCTCCACTACATCGCTTCCCAAACTATTCCACTTACTGACTACTCTGTGGCTGAAGAAATACTTCCTAACATCCCTGTGATTCATCTGTGTCTTCAGCTTCCAACTGTGTCCCCTTGTTACTGTGTCCAATCTCTGGAACATCCTGTCTTTGTCCACCTTGTCAATTCCTCTCAGTATTTTGTATGTCGTTATCATGTCCCCCCTATCTCTCCTGTCCTCCAGTGTCGTCAGGTTGATTTCCCTTAACCTCTCCTCGTAGGACATACCTCTTAGCTCTGGGACTAGTCTTGTTGCAAACCTTTGCACTTTCTCTAGTTTCTTCACGTGCTTGGCTAGGTGTGGGTTCCAAACTGGTGCCGCATACTCCAATATGGGCCTAACGTACACGGTGTACGTTATTAAGATGTCGGAATGCTGTTCTGAGGTTTGTTAGGCGCCCATATGCTGCAGCAGTTATTTGGTTGATGTGCGCTTCAGGAGATGTGCCTGGTGTTATACTCACCCCAAGATCTTTTTCCTTGAGTGAGGTTTGTAGTCTCTGACCCCCTAGACTGTACTCCGTCTGCGGCCTTCTTTGCCCTTCCCCAATCTTCATGTGTGTGTGTGTGTGTGTGTGTGTGTGTGTGTGTTGTGTGTGTGTGTGTGTGTGTGTGTGTGTGTGTGTGTGTGTGTGTGTGTGTGTGTGTTGTGTGTGTAGTGTGTGTGTGTATGTGTGTGTGTGTGTTGTGGGGTGTGTGTGTGATGTGTGTGTGTGTGTGAGTGTGTGTACTCACCTAATTGTACTCACCTAATTGTGGTTGCAGGGGTCGAGACTCAGCTCCTGGCCCCGCCTCTTCACTGATCGCTACTGGGTCCTCTCTCTCTCTGCTTCTGAGTTTTGTCATACCTCTTCTTAAAACTATGTATGGTTCCTGCCTCCACTACTTCACTTGCTAGGCTATTCACTTCCTGACAACTCTATGACTGAAGAAATACTTCCTAACGTCCTTGTGACTCGTCTGAGTCTTCAGCTTCCAGTTGTGACCCCTTGTCCCTGTGTCCCCTCTCTGGAACATCCTATCTCTGTCCACCTTGTCTATTCCCCGCAGTATCTTGTATGTCGTTATCATGTCTCCCCTGACCCTTCTGTCCTCCAATGTCGTCAGTCCGATTTCCCTTAACCTTTCCTCGTACGACATTCCCTTGAGCTCTGGGACTAGCCTTATTGCAAACCTTTGTACTTTCTCTAACTTCTTGACGTGCTTGACCAGGTGTGGGTTCCAGACTGGTGCTGCATACTCCAGTATGGGCCTAATATACACAGTGCACAGTTTCTTGAACGATTCCTTATTAAGGTATCGGAACGCTATTCTCAGGTTTGCCAGGCGCCCGTATGCTGCAGCAGTTATTTGGTTGATGTGTGCCTCCGGTAATGTGCTCGGTGTTATGGTCACCCCAAGGTCTTTCTCCCTGAGTGAGGTCTGTAGTCTTTGTCCACCTAGCCTATACTCTGTCTGCGGTCTTCTTTGCCCCTCCCCAATCTTCATGACTTTGCATTTGGCTGGATTGAATTCGAGAAGCCAGTTACTGGACCACATGTCCAGCCTGTCCAGATCTCTTTGCAGTCCTGCCTCATCCTCGTCCGATTTAATTCTTCTCATCAACTTCACATCATCTGCGAACAGGGACACTTCAGAGTCTATTCTTTTCATCATGTCGTTCACATATATCAAAAATAGCACTGGTCCTAGAACTGACCCCTGTGGGACCCCGCTCGTAACAGGCGCCCACTGTGATACCTCTTCACGTACCATGACTCGTTGCTGCCTCCCTGTCAGGCATTCCCTTATCCATTGCAGTGCCCTCCCTTTTACATGTGCCTGATCCTCCAGCTTCTGCACTAATCTCTTGTGGGGAACTGTGTCAAAGGCCTTCCTGCAGTCTAGGAAAACGCAATCTACCCACCCCTCTCTCTCGTGTCTTACTTCTGTTACCTTGTCATAAAACTCCAGGAGGTTTGTGATACAGGATTTGCCTTCCATGAACCCATGCTGGTTTTCATTTATAATCTTGTTCCTTTCCAGGTGTTCGACCACTCTCCTTCTGATAATCTTCTCCATGACTTTGCACACAATACATGTCAGAGACACAGGTCTGTAGTTTAGTGCCTCGTTTCTGTTTCCTTTCTTAAATATGGGGACTACATTAGCTGTCTTCCATTTCTCAGGTAGTTGCCCAGTTTCAAGGAATGTGTTGAAGATTGTGGTTAGAGGCACGCACAGCATCTCTGCTCCTTCTCTAAGGACCCAGGGGGAGATGTTGCCCGGTCCCATCGCCTTTGAGGTGTCAAGGTCACTTAAGAGCTTCTTCACCTCCTCAGTTGCTCGTATGTCATCCAACACTTGTTGGTATATTCCCTCTTGATGTTCCCTTCTGTGCTGTCTTCCCACAGCCCTTCCTGTCTCTACTGTAAAAACTTCCTTAAATCTCCTGTTCAGCTCCTCACATACCTCCTGATCATTTCTTGTGAGTTCTCCACCTTCTGTCCTTAATCTGATCACCTGGTCTTTGACTGTTGTCTTCCTTCTGATGTGGCTATACAACAGTTTCGGGTCAGTCTTGATTCTCGATGCTATGTCATTTTCATACTGTCGCTGGGCCTCCCTCCTTACCTCTGCATACTCATTCCTGGCTCTGCGACTGATCTCCCTATTTTCGTGTGTTCTCTGACTTCTGTACTTTTTCCATTCTCTATTGCACTTTGGTTTTGCCTCATTACACCGTTTTCCCGTTGTTACTGTTGCCCTTGGGAATAAACTTTTCCACTGCCTCCTTGCATTTCGTTGTTACATATTCCATCATTTCATTTACTGGCTTTCCTGCCAGTTCTCTGTCCCACTGGACCTCCCGCAGGAAGTTCTTCAACCCTATGTAGTCCCCTCTTTTATAGTCAGGCTTTTCCCATTCAACTGTATTCAAAGCACAGAACCACGTGGTCGCTAGCTCCTAGGGGACTCCATACTTGATGTCCTCAATGTCTGAGCTGCCCAGGGTGAACACAAGGTCCAATCTTGCTGGTTCATCCTCCCCTCTCACTCTGGTAGTGTCCTTAACATGTTGGTGCATGAGGTTTTCCAGCACCACGTCCAACATCCTGGCTCTCCATGTTTCGGGACCCCCATGTGGCTCCAGGTTTTCCCAGTCGATCTCCCTGTGGTTGAAATCCCCCATATCCAGCAACTTTGCTCTGTTGGAATGAGCTCTTCTTGCCACCTCAGCAAGTGTGTCCAACATTGCTCTGTTGCTCTCTTCATATTCCTGTCTTGGCCTCCTGCAGTTCTGTGGTGGATTATACATCACTGCAATGACCACTTTGTGTTCCCCAGACTGAAGTGTACCTGCTATGTAGTCTCTTTCTCCCGTCTCATCTATGCCTTCCATTTTCTCGAATTTCCATCTGTTTTTTACGAGCAGAGCAACCCCACCTCCCCCCCCCCTGCCCCTTCTATCTTTCCTCATGATCTGGTATCCTGGAGGGAAGATTGCATCTGTTATTGTCTCCGTGAGTTTTGTTTCTGTAACTGCTATGATGTCTGGGGACTTCTCATTGATTCTTTCTTGCCATTCCTCATGTTTATTCGTTAATCCATCTGCATTTGTGTACCAAACCTTCAACTTCTGTTCTAATACTGTAACTGTGGTGCGGGGGGTGGAAACAGAGGGATCGGTGTGTGATGGTTGGTTTGGATTGTTCAGTTGCCTTGGGGGTGTCGTTGCTGGAGTCCTTCTGCAGGTGTTTCTGGGGGGTGTGCTTGTCCTTCCATTTGATCCTGGGTTATTCTGCTCTCCTTTTTCATTTCCTCCCATTTCTCCTTTCGTTTCTGAACTCTCTCCTTAATCGTCTTCCTTTCGTGCTGTGTTCTGTGTGTGTGTGTGTGTGTGTGTGTGTGTGTGTGTGTGTGTGTGTGTGTGTGTGTGTGTGTGTGTGTGTGTGTGTGTGTGTTTTGTGTGTGTGTGTGTGTGTGTGTGTGTGTGTGTGTGTGTGTGTGTGTGTGTGTGTGTGTGTGTGTGTGTGTGTGTGTGTGTGCGCGCATTAAGATCACAGCAAACAGGTGATATCACAATATGCAGAACGACCACTGTGATAAAACAGTGAAACTCCAAGTGCTTTCGTGACTTCTCACATTATTAAGAAACTATAAGGCATATAAGGGTAAGACTACACCTCACAGTTGCGTCACAACACATCTGATACTCTATTAAAGCATTAAGATTTTTTTGCCTAACGAAACAATTGTATTTGATTGTGTTTGTTTATTATTAAACTATTGAAAACTTATCTGAAATATATTTAGTCACATTAGGCTTAATTAAATTGTGCTTGTTATAATAAGGTTAGGAAAGTTTTCTAAGGTTCTTTGGGTACAAAATTATTAATTTTTCCATTAACATAAATAAAAAAATATATATCTTTAAACGTATAAGAGAAAATTTTAGAAAGGACTTAATTTTAAATGAGTTCTTGCTCAATGACCAGTTTTACCTATTCAGTATGATATATATATATATTATATATATATATATATATATATATATATATATATATATATATATATATCATATATATATATATATATAATATATATATATATATATATATATATATAATATGGGGAAGTACCACCTCTATAGCTGGAATGGGGACCCTCATCCTCAGAGAAGACAATAAACGTACCTCAGAGAAAACTCAAGGTTCTCCCCGGAGCTGTTTGAATATTTTCTTCTCCTACCACCCCCTATATGTGTTTTATTCTATGTGAAACATTTATTAATAAACAAAATACATTTACAGAAAAAAACATAAACATGAATACAATGGCACAATGTATCAAAGATGATGAATTTCCTCCAGCTCCTCCGAGGCTGGACGTGAGCCAAGTATGCAGCAAGCATTTCCCCTCTGGATGGCGACGCTGAGGCGCTGGAACATGAAAGTGGCTGCCCTTGGGTCCCTGGTGGTGTCGATGAGTCTGGAACCCAATTCTTTAAGGAAACGTGTGGCATTTTTTCCCCA
>NC_069404.1:66215932-66238432 GCF_026875155.1 Cherax quadricarinatus
GATGGTTCCTAGATGATGGCACACTAGCAGGTACAAAGGAGTCCCTCCTACATGACCTTACACAGGTAATGACACGGGGACAGGAAATGGGTCTCATCCTGAATCCATCCAAATGTGAAATCATCTCAGTCAATCAACAAGTGATAAATGCAGTGAGATCAAAACTACCAGGAGCAGCAGTCATTGCCCCCACAAATAGTGTCTTGCTAGGAGCAACTCTGGGAAGCAGTGCCATTGACACAATTCTCAAGAAGAAATTGGAAGAGTTAAGGAGAATGGAACAACGAATAGGCAATCTGGACACCCACGATGCCTTGTGCCTTCTCACAAAGTGCTTGAGTCTGCTCAGGTTGACATATTTCCTAAGATGTGCACCTTCATATGATAACCCTATGCTGCACGAATATGACAGTATCCTGAGGCAGATTTTTACGAAAGTACTTAACCTTACTCTAGAAGACGGGCAGTGGAACCAAGCTACACTTCCAGTCAGACTAGGAGGCATTGGTGTCCGCAAGTCATCACAGATTGCGTTACCTATTTTTCTGTCCTCACGTATTGCATCCAGAGGGCTTGTAGCAGCGATTCTCCCTGAACATCTTAGGGACAAGATTGGAGTCCAGGACCAAAAGTTCATTGACGGAGCCATGATCTGGGATAATCTAACGGGCTCTGGAGCCAGACCTGCTCCCCCCAACAACTACAAACAATTGCACTGGGATGGTCCAGTAGTGGAAAATATAACCTCAACAATGCTTCAGAGTGTGTCAGGGAAGGTTAGAGCCCGCCTCCTGGCAGTGAGAGCCCCTCATGCAGGGGATTTTCTGTTGGCTGTTCCCAACTCCAGCCTTGGCACACGCCTCGACCCACAGACCATCCGCATCGGTGTTGCCCTTCGACTTGCCGCCCCTATTCTCGCCGAACACAGGTGTATTTGTGGCAGTGAAGCAGCAGACCGATTCGGGTACCACGGTCTTGTGTGCCGTAAATCGGAGGGAAAGATTGCAAGACATGAGGAGGTTAATAACATTATCAAGAGGAGCCTCACAACAGCCGGATGCCCAGCAGTAAGGGAGCCACCCCAGCTATGCAGATCTGATGGCAGCCAGAAGCGTTCAGATGGTATCACCCTTCAAGCCTGGACAGATGGGAAGCAGGTGGTGTGGGACTATACATGTGCATCTACCTTGGCTGATACCTATCTCCAATACACCAGGGAGGAAGGAGGAGCAGCTGCCAGCTTCAGGGAGTCCCAAAAGTCTAGAAAATATGGAGAACTTGCCCATCATTATATGTTTGTTCCCATAGGCTCAGAGACCCTTGGCTCATGGGGAAAGAATGCATCTAAATTTCTTAAGGAGCTGGGAAAAAGACTCATCAGGGTAACTAGGGATCCCAGGGCAGCTAGTTTTCTGTTCCAGCGGCTCAGTGCGGCTGTTCAAAGGGGTAATGCCTGCTGTATTTTGGGAACACGCCCCAACTCTGAGGAGCTGGATGAGATTTTTGCCTTATAATCGGTGATACACACGTAACAACATGTACCGTATATGCCACCTTTATATCAACAATGTATCTCTTAAGTCTTTTGTACCATATTATGTAATAAAATATTCCTATTGGTAAAGAAAAAAATGTGAAAAGATGGTGGGGTAGGGGAAGTGGAATATTCAAACGGCTTCAGGAAGAAATCCAAATATTCTTCCTTGAAGCCTCTTTATCCACTTCTCCGAGGCTATGGGTCCCACAATTTACACCAGAGGTGGACCCCATCATATTAACCACACACACACACACACACACACACACACACACACACACACACACACACACACACACACACACACACACACACACACACACACACACATATATATATATATATATATATATATATATATATATATATATATATATATATATATATATATATATATATATAATATACAGTAGACCGTCATTTGGCACGATTTGAGTATAGCACGATTGAAGAATTGCGGCACAATTTTATGTAACTGGAAGGGAAAGAAAAACTTCCCCTTTCCTCAAGCGGCCGCCTTGTTGTGGTTCAGCTGGGGAGACCTCCCACCGTCCCCCCCCCCTTCCCCGACACCACCCCACCATACCAACATTCTTACTTCATACTTGTCCAGTCCAACTTCTCTGCTACAAGCTTGTGATTGTGAATTGTGTTTTGATCTTTTAATTGTTATATCTTGTATCTGCCAAGCAATCATGACACCCAGTAAGCATATCAGTGTTTCTCAAAGTGGCAAGAAAAGGTGTAAGCATTTAAGTCTTAGAATTAACGAAGGAAACAAAGATATTAGACAAGACATCCTGTGGCCATAATGAAGTGTTACTTTGTACATATAAAAAAGAGGTAAACATAAGCTTGTGTGACTGACTGACTTACTGAATGACTGACTTACTGACTGAATGACTTACTGAATGACTGACTTACTGATTGAATGACTTACTGAATGACTTACTGATTGAATGACTTACTGACTGAATGACTGACTTACTAACTGAATGACTGACTTACTGAATCACTTGACTGACTTACTGAATCACTTGACTGACTTACTGAACGACTTGACTGACTTACTGAACGACTTGACTGACTTACTGAATCACTTGCTTGACTTACTGAATCACTTGACTGACTTACTGAATCACTTGACTGACTTACTGAATGACTTGAGACTTACTGAATCACTTGACTGACTTACTGAATCACTTGACTGACTTACTGAATCATTTGACTGACTTACTGAATCACTTGACTGACTTATTGAATCATTTGATTGAATGACTTAAAGTTAGACACTCCAGTACAACCATCAACTTCAGTACCAGAACCTCTACCATCCACCTCAGCCCAGTAGGACCACAACATAACTCTGCACTCTCTTCACAATCATCCACAAACACCAGCACTATTATTTTTGTTACATTTGTAGTCTTAAGCAGTAAAAACAACATAATACATTATAACAATGAAATGCAATTACATTTTCATTTTTATTTTTGTAAGATGTGGAGGCCTAAAAAAAGTTGTTTGGCTTTTTAGGGGCTTAGAGGAACGTAACCCTATTTTTCCCATAAGTTCTTTAGTTCATTTAACATGGGTTTACCTAACTCGGTGTTTTCAGGAACGTAACTACCGTGTTAATGACGGTCTACTGTATCTGGTAAGGTGCTGATGTGAATTGCAGTTAACAGGTGTTTTTTTTTTGCACGTGTTGACAGTTGTTGTGGGGGAGTACGAGGTGCAGGTGTATGACCAACTGGTGATGTCTGGCAACACTGCCGTGCTGAGGTGCGCCGTACCTTCTTACGTGAGGGAGCACGTGACTGTTACTTCCTGGCTGCACGACAACACCTTCAACATTTACCCTTCTCTGCACGGTGGTAAGTACACTTCCCTGTACGGTGGTAAGTACTCTTCCCTGCACGATGGTAAGTACCCTTCCTTGCACGATGGTAAGTACCCTTCCCTGCACGATGGTAAGTACCCTTCCCTGCACGGTGGTAAGTACCTTTCCCTACATGGCGGTAAATACCCTTCCCTGCACGGTTGTAAGTACCTTTCCCTGCACGATGGTAAATACCCTTCCCTGCACCGTGGTAAGTGCCCTTCCATGCACAGTGGTAAGTACCCTTCCCTGCACGGTGGTAAATACCCTTCCCTGCACAGTGGTAAATACTCTTCCTTCTACGGTGGTAAGTACCTTTCCATACACAGTGGTAATACCCTTCCCTGCATGATGGTAAGTAACCTTCCCTGCACTGTTATATATTCTTCTCTGCACGGCGGTAAGTACCCTTTCCTGCACTGTGGTAAGTACCCTTTTCTGCATTGTGGTACGTACCCTTCTCTGTACATGGACACACTCACTCACACACACACGCACACACACACACACACACACACACACACACACACACACACACACACACACACACACACACACACACACACACACACACACACACACTCACACACACACACACACACACACACACACGCACATACGCATGCACACACACACACATACACACACACACACACATACACACACACGCGCGCACACACACACACACACACACACAGTTGAAGGTTTGGTATACGAATGCGTATGGAATAACAAATAAATGTGAGGAGTTGCATGAAAGGATCAAGGGGACATTCCCAGACATCATAGCACTCACAGAAACAAAAGTCACTGGGATAACAGACGCAATCTTTCCACCTGGATATCAAATCCTGAGGAAAAATAGAGGGAGCAGAGGGGGAGGAATTGCACTGCTCATTAAAAACCAATGGAGATTCGAGGAAATAGAAGAAATGGACTAAACGTGCAAATGGGACTGAGAAGTAAGTACAATTCAATCTGTGGGACATAAGATAATCATTGCAGTGATGTACAGCCCCCACAGAACTGCAGGAGGCCAAGAGAAGAATATGAAGAGAGCAACAGAGCAATGGTGGACACACTAGCTAAGGTGGCCAGATGAGCTCACATGGATAGAGCAAAAAGTTACCGGTTATGGGCGATTTCAGTCACAAGGAGATTGACTGGGAAAACCTGGAGCCACATGGGGGTCCCGAAAAGTGGAGAGCCAAGCTGATGCATATGGTACTGGAAAACATATCATGCATCAACATGTTAGCGATACTACCAGAGAGAGAGAGAGAGGTGAGAGCTAGTGCTCAGTTGGTTCTGAGCTTTGAATACATAGTAGAGTTGCAGTTGGAGAGGGTAGCAGTAGGATGGGAAAACCCAAACTACAAAACAGGGGGCTACACAGACATGAAGAACTTCCTGCAGGAGGGTCAGTGGGAAAGGGAATTGGCACGAAAATCAGTTTACGAAATGATGGACTATGTGACAACAAGGGCAACAGAAATAATGGGAAGACCAGAACGAGCCCTTGGTTTACCTAAAGGCGTAGGGAGGAAAAACCAAGTGTGCTAGAGAATGGAAAAAGAACAGAAGGCTAAGGAACCAGGAAAACAAAGAGATTAGTCGAAGAGCCAGAAACGAGTATGCACCAGATAAGGAAAGAGGCCCAGCGACAGTACGAAAACGACATAGCATCGAAAGTCAAGTCTGACCCGAAGCTGTTGTATAGCCATATCAGGAAGAAGACAGTCAAGGACCAGGTAATCAAGCTGAAGAAGGAAAGTTGGGAACTCAAAAGAAACGACCAAGAAGTATGTGAGGAGCTCAACAAACAGCCAGAGACGAGAGATCACTGGAGAGATAGAGAGCGAGGTGCTGGTCGAGCGATGACCAGCTGAGGAGAGAGAACGATTTCTTGACAATAGGCCTCTCCTCAGGTGAGATCACGTGACTTGACCATGCTTTTCCAGCGAAGTGCAAGGTACAGTCTGATACCAAAAAGTGAGAGGTAGTTAGCATGATAGTTTGCGACAGCGGACACCCAATCGCAACTCTTCAACTTCGAGCACAGTGAGAAGTGTTATTGATATATCCTACCTACATACATAGTTAATATAATAAATCAAATAATAATATAAAACAAGATATTTTCATTATAGCTATTAATGAAAATATCGGCAATGCAAAATTATATGAAAAGGTAAGTATCTACACAATAAACATTGAGCTCCATTTGGGGGGCGTAATACAAACCTACTGGAGTTTCATGACAAGGTAACGGAAGTAAGACATGAGAGAGAGAGAGGTGGGTAGATTGCATTTTCTTGGACTGTAAGAAGGACTTCGACACAGTTCTTCACAAGAGATTAGTGCAAAAGCTAGAGCATCAGGCATACATAACAGGAAGAGCACTCCAATGGATCAGAGAATACTTGACAGGGAGGCAACAACGAGTCATGGTACGTGACGAGGTGTCAGAGTGGGTGCCTGTGATCCGCGGGGTTCCAGAGGGGTCAGTCCTAGGACCAGTGCTATTTTTGGTACATGTGAATGACATGATGAAAGGGACAGACTCAGAAGAGTGCCTGTTTGCAGATGATGTGAAGTTAATGAGAAAAAATAAATCGGATAAGGAACAGGCAGGATTACAAAGAGACCTGGATAGGCTGCAAGCCTGGTCCAGCAACTGGCTCCTCGAATTTAACTCCGCCAAATCCAAAGTCATGAATATCGTGAAGGGCAAAGAAGATCTCAGACAGAGTATAAGCTAGGTGGCTAAAGACTGCAAACGTCACTCAAGGAAAAGGATCTTGGGGCGAGTATAATATCGAGCACATCTGAGGCGCGCATCAACCAGATAACTGCTGCAGCATATGGGAGCCTGGCAAACCTGAGAACAGAGTTCTGATACTTCAGTAAGGAATCATTCATAACTCTGTACACCGCGTACGTCAGGTCGGTACTGGACTGTGTAGCACCAGTTTGGAACCCACACCTAGTCAAGCACGTCAAGGTATTAGAAAAAATATAAATGTTTGCAACGAGACTTGTCCCGGGGCTAAGCTGCATATCCTGTGAAGAGAGGTTAAGGGAAATCTACCTTGACGACTCTGGAGGACAGGAGAGATAGGGCAGACATGATAACGACATATAAAATACTGAGAGGAATCGACAAGGTGCACAGAGACAGGATATTCCAGAGATGAGACACAGGAACAACGGGTCACAATTGGAAGTTGAAGACTCAGATGAGTCAAAGAGATATTAGGAAGTATTTCTTTAGTCACAGAGTTGTCAGGAAATGGAATATTCTGGCAAGTGATGTAGTGGAGGCAGTAACCATACTTAGTTAAGAAGTTTAATTAAGCTCATGGAGCAGGGAGAGAGGACCTAATAGCGACCAGTGAAGAGGCGGGGCTAGGAGCTATGACCCGACCCCTGCAACCACAAATAGGTGAGTACACACACACACACACACACACACACACACACACACACACACACACACACACACACACACACACACACACACACACACACACACACACACACACACACATTAAATAATGCCTCATAAAAGGCAAAGTGTCAAAAAAAAAAGACCGAGAAAAAAACCGAACACATAAACACTCATAAAAAATGTTGATTAGCACTACTTTGAAATGCATGAGATTTCTATTCAAAAAAAGAGAGAGAATAAATTTTTCTCAGTTATAATTAATAAAACATTAATTGCAGCTTCGAGTAAATTATAACTTAATTCATTGTAAATTACGCAGTGAATTCTATGCTGCTGAAAATTATCAGGCACTGCAAATGTTGTTGCTTTGGAAGTCACTGTAAATGTTGTTGCTTTGGAAGTCACTGTAAATGTGTGAAGCATTGTAAATCATTGTAAATGTGTGAAGCATTGTAAATCATTGTAAATGTGTGAAGCATTGTAAATCATTGTAAATGTGTGAAGCATTGTAAATCATTGTAAATGTGTGAAGCATTGTAAATCATTGTAAATGTGTGAAGCATTGTAAATCATTGTAAATGTGTGAAGCATTGTAAATCATTGTAAATGTGTGAAGCATTGTAAATCATTGTAAATGTGTGAAGCATTGTAAATCATTGTAAATGTGTGAAGCATTGTAAATCATTGTAAATGTGTGAAGCATTGTAAATCATTGTAAATGTGTGAAGCATTGTAAATCATTGTAAATGTGTGAAGCATTGTAAATCATTGTAAATGTGTGAAGCATTGTAAATCATTGTAAATAGTGAAACATTGTAAATCATTGTAAATGTGTGAAGCATTGTAAATCATTGTAAATGTGTGAAGCATTGTAAATCATTGTAAATGTGTGAAGCATTGTAAATCATTGTAAATGTGTGAAGCATTGTAAATCATTGTAAATGTGTGAAGCATTGTAAATCATTGTAAATGTGTGAAGCATTGTAAATCATTGTAAAAGTTGAAACATTGAAAAATCATTGTAAATGTTGGAACATTGTAAATCACCGGAATGTAAATCAAGGTAAAAGTTGGAACATTGTAAATCTCTGAATAATGTCGTTGTTTGAGAACTGTTAATTATATATGTGTTCTGGTTTAATAGATTTTTTGTCAAATAAAACCTTATTTGTTGATTAAAAATTTATTTGTTAATTAAAACCTTATTTATTAATTAAAACTTTATTTGATAATCAAAATTATATTTGTTAATTAAAACCTTATTTGTCAATTAAATCTTAATTTGCTAATCAAAACATTATTTATTAATTAAACATTATGTTCTGTCGGATAATTCTAATGAGAATTAGGAAATTAGGAATTAGGGGAATTGGGAAACAATGCCGAGATTTACAAAGACACAACTTTGTAAACAATGGTTTGTAAATAATGGTTGTAAACAGTGGTTTACAAAGCGAAAATTGCCATAGGAATGTGAACGAAGGAATACATAGGTATCAGGAGCATTAAAACAATATTTGCAACTGTATACAAAGGTATACAAAGGTATACTAAGAGTTGGTTTACAGAAAGAAGATGTGAATGATAAGGTTTACAGAGGTTTAAAAAAATTGTAGGAAAGAATACTAGAGAAAAAAAATGAATTATGTAATTATAGCATTATTGCAGATTTATGCATTGCAGATTTGTGTATGACTCATGCAACACAGATTTATACATCATCATCAAAATAACTATATCATCATCATAAGCTTCAAACACCATCACTATCACCACCACCGTTACCACCATCACCACCACTGAAATCACCACCATCGTCCCCTCCACTACAATTACCACCATCACCACTGCAATCTTCACCATCACCACCACTACTACCACCACTACTACCACCACTATTACCACCACTACTACCACCACTACTACCACCACTACTACCACACCACCACTACCACTACTACCACCACAACCACCACTACCACTACTACCACCACCACTACCACTACTACCACCACCGCCATCCCCACTATCACTACCACCAACGGCACCACCACCTCCAGCACCCCCACCACTACCATTACCCTCTTCATCTCCGGTCATCACCACCACCATCTCCCCCACCACCATAACAACCACCACCACCATATCCCCTACCACCACCACCGCCGTCATCATCATCATATCCATACACTCCCTCATCACCACTATCGCATCAACACATCATCACATCCACGTCACTATCTCCCTCACCATCACATCATCACGGGTAACTATTTCATATCTCGGCAGTTTATTGTTTATCACGATACCAGCGCACATAACCAGCTCGTGCTTTCCGATGCTATCAATTTAATGTGGAAATTCAATGTACATTTATTGTCCTGAAGGTATCAAAAAATAGCTTGAAAATTTACACTGTGTGTTGGTCCATATCTTAGAAGACTCAGTGAGTTTCGTTGCCAGTGTTGCAAGCTCTATGCAATGTTATTGCGTTATATTATTGTATATTGTGTTATATTATTGCATTTTGTATTATATTATCGTATATTGCGTTATATTATTGTATAGTGTTATATTATTGTATACTGTGTTATATTATTGAGTTATATTATTGTATATTATGTTATATTATTGTATATTATGTTATATTATTGTATATTGTGTTAAACTATTGCATATTGTGGTATATTATTGCGTTATATTATTGTATATTGTGTTATATTATTGCATATTGTTATATTATTGCGTTATATTATTGTATATTGTGTTATATTATTGCATATTGTTATATTATTGCGTTATATTATTGCATATTGCGTTATATTATTACGTTATATAATTATTGCTTTATATTATTGTACATTGCGTTATATTATTGTATATTATGTTATATGTATTTGATATTGTTATATTATTGTATATTGCGTTATATTATTGTATATTGCGTTATATTATTGTATATTGCGTTATATTATTGTATATTGCGTTATATTATTGTATATTGCGTTATATTATTGTATATTGCGTTATATTATTGTATATTTTGTATATTGTATATTGCGTTATATTATTTATACTGTGTTATATTATTGTATATTGCGTTATAATATTGTATATTGCGTTATATTATTTTATATTGTGTTATATTATTGTATATTGCGTTATATTATTGTATATCACGTTATATAGTTGTGTATTGCGTTATATTGTTATATGTTGCGTTATATCGTTGTATACTATGTAATACAGTCTGCTCTCTTATATTGCTCCTCTTTAGTGCATTGAATCGTGAATGCGATTGAAAAAGTTTATTCAGAATTGTATCTCGTATGGAAAAGTTTTTCGTAGTGCTCGCTATTCAGTTTTCTATGTAGTTTTACAGTTGCTTTTAAAAGAATACAATATATAGTGGAGCTTTATAACAGTGATTATTATTTTTCATTTTTTGTGTGTAAAAATACCAGAGCGAGAAAAATGGAAATATAGCATGAGTATTTTTATGTACTTACATATATATCTTCAGAGGAATAGGAAGAAGAGGCAAGAGAAACACATATTAGATGTTTCTTACCTCTTCTTCCTATTTCTCAGGTTTTATTTCCTATTTTGACTGTGGTATTTTTACATAATTGCAATCACGTGTTTTATTGTGATTTCTTTCATATTTCATTTAATATTAGTAGCTAATAAATCAATTTGAATTTAATGGGTTAGGCTACGAAATCGGTGCATATTTTGCTGTGTATAACAGGTGGACAGAATCTAAGCTTACCAAGTATAATTGAATAAGCTTACTTATCAGCGATCAGTGATCACTGGTTTTAGTTAAGCTCGCTGTGATCTCTGGGAGCTTAACAGTTCTGGTTTCAACACTCTAATCTCTGGGAACTTCACAGTTCTGGTTTCAGCACCTTGATCTCTGGGAACTTCCCAGTTCTGGTTTCAGCGCTCTGATCTCTGGGAACTTCCCAGTTCTGGTTTCAGCGCTCTGATCTCTGGGAGCTCCACAGTTGTGGTTTCAGCGCTCTGATCTCTGGGAGCTCCACAGTTGTGGTTTCAGCGCTCTGATCTCTGGGAGCTCCACAGTTGTGGTTTCAGCACTCTGATCTCTGGGAACTTCCCAGTTCTGGTTTCAGCACTCTGATCACTTGGAACTTCACAGTTCTCGCTTCCACTCTCTGATCTCTGGAAACTTGACAGTTCTTTCTTCAACATTTTGAGCTCTGCAAACTTCACTGACTTCAACTCTATACACACTCAAAATCATCGTCTCTGAACCCCCGCAAACATTAGCGAGAGAGAGAACCTCAGTCGAACCTCTTCATTAAATACATGAGTTTGTAAGCTATGTTAGTAGATTAACTAATTAAGTCATCATAACAGCTAAGTTAGAGTGGAGTAACTTAGTTTCGGCTTTATATAAATATTTGCAACTCTAATTTAAATGCCTCATTAACGTTGTTGTGTTTGCCGGTTATTCTGCTTGGAATTTGTTAGTTTATACTTGAGCACTGATGAGGGAGTTTGAGACTCCGAGACGTTTATAAAAACCAAATGAAGAATTTTACAACATCGGTAGTTCATCGATAGCCTAAAAATTCCTATGAGGAAAATCTATTGCTGAAGTGTGGGGTGTGTGTGTGATATATATATATATATATATATATATATATATATATATATATATATATATATATAATATTATATATATAATATATATATATATAAATATATATATATA
This sequence comes from Cherax quadricarinatus, assembly GCF_026875155.1. Taxonomy (NCBI): domain Eukaryota; kingdom Metazoa; phylum Arthropoda; class Malacostraca; order Decapoda; family Parastacidae; genus Cherax; species Cherax quadricarinatus. The sequence continues at coordinate 66,227,544 of NC_069404.1, forward strand.
ATGTTATGGCACAAGTTTCATACTATAATTCAAAATGTAGTCACATGGAGAAACTAAATGAGAATGACTGTGAGTTTCTGGATGATTTAGTTATTCTGGTACTTACAGCTGTGAAAGTAAATAAGATACCGCATCACCATTCTTCCAACATCACCTTCACATCACGCGTCACATGACGGCAACATATACCGTCACATGACCAGCACATCACCGTCACATGACCAGCATATCACCGTCACATGACCAGCACATCACCGCCACATGACCAGCACATCGCCGTCATATTACCAGCACATCACAGTCACATAACCTAGCACATCAACGTCACATCACCAGCACATCACCGTCACATCACCAGCACATCACCGTCATTTCACCAACACATCACTGTCACATCAGCGCATCACCGTCATATGACCAGCACATCACCAGCACATCACCGGCACATCACCAGTACATCACCAGCACATCACTGGCACATCACCAGCACATCACCGTCATTTCACCAACACATCACTGTCACATCAGCACATCACCGTCATATGACCAGCACATCACCAACACATCACCGGCACATCACCAGCGCATCACCAGCACATCACTGGCACATCACCAGCACATCACCATCTCCCTGTTGAGGATGCACGCGTCTTCCTGATAACTTGCGGTATATCAGGTCTCGAAAACTTAGGAAATGTGATATTATTCAGTGTTGCAGGGTGTAATAGTGTGTTGTAGTATGCTGTAGCGTGTGGTAGCGTGTTGTAGTATGTTGTAACGTGTGGTAGCGTGTGGTAACGTGTAGTATATTGTAGCATGTGGTAGTGTGTTGTCGCATGTTGTAGCGTGTGGTAGTGTGTTGTAATATGGTGTTGCGTGTGGTAATGTGTTGTAGTATGGTGTACGTGTGGTAGTGTGTTGTAGTATGGTGTAGCGTGTGGTAGGTGTGTGTTGTAGTGTGTATGTGTAGCATGTGGTAGTGTGTTGTCGCATGTTGTAGCGTGTGGTAGTGTGTTGTAGTATGGTGTAGCGTGTGGTAGTGTGTTGTAGTATGGTGTAGCGTGTGGTAGTGTGTTGTAGTATGGTGTAGCGTGTGGTAGTGTGTTGTAGTATGGTGTAGCGTGTGGTTAGTGTGTTGTAGTATGGTGTAGCGTGTGGTAGTGTGTTGTAGTATGGTGTAGCGTGTGGTAGTGTGTTGTAGTTATTGTAGCATGTGGTAGTGTGTTGTCGCATGTTTAAAGCGTGTGGTAGTGTGTTGTAGTATGGTGTAGTTTTGTTATGTGTTGTAGTATGGTGTAGCGTTGGTAGGGTGTTGAGTAAGGTGTAGCGTGTGGTAGTGTGTTGTAGTATGGTGTAGCGTGTGGTAGTGTGTTGTAGTATGGTGTAGCGTTGGTTTGTGTGTTGTAGTATATTGTAGCTAGTGGTAGTGTGTTGTTTTGCATGTTGTAGCGTGTGGTAGTGTTGTTGTAGTATGGTGTAGCGTAGGTTAAATGTTTGTATAGTGTACGTGTGGTAGTGTTATGTATATGGGTAGCTGTGGTAGTGTCTGTAAATATGGTGTAGCGTGTGGTATGTGTTGTAGTATGGTGTAGCGTGTGAGTAGTGTGTTGTAGTAGGTGTACGTTGGTAGTGTGTTTGTAGTATGGTTTGTCAGCGTGTGGTAGCCCTGTGCTAGTATGTATTGTAGTGTGTTGTAATGATGATTTTACAATGAGTGTACGGGCAAGTACAATAATAATAATAATAATATTAATATTAATAATAAAATTTGCAATGTGAGAGCTAAACCCGTAAGGCTCATACAGAGCGAAGGCATTAATTAAGAAGAAAACGAAGCGTCGACAAGTACAATAGTTTAAGTCTTCGGGATTCGACGCCCCCATGAGAAATTTAGCTTGAACGCTCTGAGGTGTGCGTTTCTTTACACCCCTCTGAAAAGGAGTACAGCTGAGTGACTCGTAACTTAGCGGTAGGACAACCGAAGGCCCCGGCTTCAACCCTGGGGTGGGCGGAGGCACACGGGGGAAGGGGGAGGGAACTCATCTGGCATCTATTGCTCCTCTTCACCCAGAAGTAAATACCTCAGTACGAAGTTTCAGTGTATATATGCACTCAGAGTGTATATATGCACTTAGAGTGTATATATACTCATATTAATGAATAAAATACTCCGGGTTGGTAGTGACCAGGTTACATGTAACCTTGATGACCTTTTGTGGATTGACAGCCTAATTACCAATAATATTCAACCGCATAATTATCCACATACACTAATTCCTGCTCGTCTAGAGTCAACAAAGAGTTTAATCTAATAGGAATGTCTTAGAGTGCTTGGTAGGTACTCTATGGAGAAAAGAGGGAAGATACTTGAGGGCTTAGTCAGAAATTTCCATACCACCATAACAACATACTGGAGCGAGAGAAATTGGAGGAGGTGTAAAATAAAGCCAGTGAAAAATGAGGCTTCGTGGTCACAAATAAGAGAACACTGCGTCAACATCCGTGGACCAAGACTCATCAACCTGCTACCAGCAGATATTAGGAAAGTTACCGGAGAAGATGAAGAGGTTTCTTTTTACGAGGAAACTGGATCACTTTCTCTGCCAAGTAAGAGATCAACCAGACTCTCATGATTGTGTGGGCCAATGGGCTGTGAATAGCAACAGGCTGTTTGAACAAGCCGAGCTGTGAGGGAAGAAATACTTCTTGAAATCGGTAAAAGGTGAATAACTCCTCCCTCCCTCCCTGCCTCCCTCCCTCCCCCTCCCTCCCTCCCATCCTTTCTCTTCCCTCTACCACGATCCCCTTCCTTCAGCCTCCTTCCTCTTCCTTCAACCTCCTTCCTCCTCCCTCAACATCCTTCCTCATCTCTCCTCTCCCTCAATTCCTCCTCCCCTCAACATCCTTCCCTCACCTCCCTCAACTCTCCCCTCTCCCTCAACCTCTTCTTCCTCCTTCCTCCTCAACCTCTTCCCTCTTCCCTCAACCTCTTTCCTCCTCCCTCAACATCCTTCCTCTTCCCTCAACTCCTTCCTCCTCCCTCAACCTCTTCGTCTTCCCTCAACCCCATTCCTCTTTTCTCTACCTCTATCCTCTTCCATCTACATCCTTCCTCTTCCTCCTCCCTCCTTCTCTCGCTCCGGCTCCACCATCACCTGGTACAGTGTCACGCCTTAACCTTCATAAATCCACTCCATTATTTTTTAAGCGTCCTCTATTTGTTCTGTGTACCATCTTGTGCTTCCTCAACCCCCCCCCTCCTGCCCTCCCTCTACCCCCACCTGCCCTCCCTCTCCTCTCTCTTGCCCTCCCTCTCCTTTCTTCTGCCTTCCCTCTCCTCTCTCTTCCCTCCCTCTCCTCTTTCCTGCCCTCCCTCTCCTCTCTCCTGCCCTCCCTCTCCTCTCTCCTGCCCTCCTTCTCTCTCTTGCCCTCCCTCTCCTTCCTCCTGCCTTCCCTCTCCTATCTCTCTTCCCTCCCTCTCCTCTCTCCTGCCCTCCCTCTCCTCTCTCCTGCCCTCCCTCTCCTCTCTCCTGCCCTCCCTCTCCTCTCTCCTGCCCTCCCTCTCCTTCCTTCTGCCTTTACTCTCCTCTCTCTTGCTCTCCCTCTCCTCTCTCCTGCCCTCCCTATCCTCTCACCTGCCCTTCCTCTCCTTTCTCGTTCCCTCCCTCTCCTCTCTCCTGCCCTCCCTCTCCTCCCATCTGTCCTCCCACTCCTGCCTTTGCCCACCTCTCCTCCCCCCTGCCCTCCCTCTTCTCCCCCCGCCCTCCCTCTCCTCCCACCTGCCTCCTCTCCTCTCCCTGTCCTCCCTCTTCCTCCACCTGCCCCCCCTTCCTCCCACCTGCCCCCCCTCTCCTCTCTCCTGCCCGCCCTCTTCCCACCTGCCCTAACTGTCCTTCCACCTGCCAACCTCTCCTCGCACCTGCCCTCTCTCTCCCCCCACCTGCCCAACCTCTCCTCCCACCTGCCCTAACTCTCCTCACACCTGCCCCACTCTCCTCCCACCTGCACTAACTCTCCTCCCACCTGCCCTCCCTCTCCTCCCACCTGCCTTCCTCTCCCTCACCTGCCCAACCTCTCCTCCACCTGCCCTAACTTCCCCCACCTGCCTAACTCTCCTCATTCCTGCCCTAACTCTCCTCCCATGCCCTCCTCTCCTCCCACTCTGCCTCCCTCTCCCCCCATCTGCCCAACCTCTCCTCCCACCTGCCTAACTCTCCTCCCACCCGCCTAACTCTCCTCCACCTGCCCTAACTCTCCTCCACCTGCCCTTTAACTCCCCCTCCCACCTGCCCTAACTCTCCTCCCACCTGCCCTAACTTCCTCCCACCCGCACTAACTCTCCTCCCCCCTGCCCTAAACTTCCTCCCACCTGGCACTAACTTCCTTCCCACCTGCCCTAACTCTCCTCCCACCTTTCCCTAACTCTCCTCCCCCCTGCACCTAACTCTCCCCTCCCCACCTGCCCCAACTCCCCCCTCCACCTGCACTAACTCTCCTCCCACCTGCACTAACTCTCCTCCCACCTGCCCTAACTCTCCTCCCACCTGCACTAACTCTCCTCCCACCTGCCCTCCCTCTCCTCCCACCTGCCCTCCCTTACTTTCTCCCTCTCTCTCACACCTCATCTTTTCCTGTAGGAGGAGGTAGACTGCAGGAAGAGTAGAGGAAGAACGGGAACCTTAGGGAGAACAAGTTAAAATGACGGAGAAGAAGGATGAAAAGAAAATGAAGAGAAGGACGTGGAAGATGCAAATGAGGAGGAGGATAAGAAAAAGGAGGATGAGAAGGAATAGGAAGAGAACGAGAAAATATATAATAGATGGAAGAGGAGACGGAGGAGAGGAAAGAGGATGAGGGAGAGGAAGAGGAAGAGAAGGAGGACCAAAGTTGATTTGAAAATGTACGTAATAGAGTTAGTCATCCAACATCTGGCAACAGTCATCCAATATCTGGCAACAGTCATCCAATATCTGGCAACAGTCATCCAATATCTGGCAACAGTCATCCAATATCTGGCAACAGTCATCCAACATCTGGCAATTGTAATCCATCTGGCAACAGTCATCCAACATCTGGCAACAGTTATCCAACATCTAGCAACAGTCATCCAATATCTGGCAATAGTCATCCAACATCTGGCAACAGTCATCCAATATCTGGAAACAGTCATCCAATATCTGGCAATTGTAATCCAACATCTGGCATCAGTCATCCAACACTTGGCAACAGTCATCCAACATCTGGCAGCAGTCATCCAGCATCTAGCAACTGTCATCCAACATCTGGCAATTGTAATCCAACATCTGGCATCAGTCATCCAACACTTGGAAACAGTCATCCAACATCTAGCAACAGTCATCCAATATTTAGCAACAGTCATCCAACATCTAGCAACAGTCATCCAATATCTAGCAAGAGTCATCCAATATCTAGCAACAGTCATCCAATATCTAGCAACAGTCATCCAATATCTAGCAACAGTCATCCAACATCTAGCAACAGTCATCCAACATCTAGCAACAGTCATCCAATATCTAGCAACAGTCATCCAATATCTAGCAACAGTCATCCAACATCTAGCAACAGTCATCCAACATCTAGCAACAGTCATCCAATATCTAGCAACAGTCATCCAATATCTAGCAACAGTCATCCAACATCTAGCAACAGTCATCCAATATCTAGCAACAGTCATCCAATATCTAGCAACAGTCATCCAACATCTAGCAACAGTCATCCAATATCTAGCAAACAGTCATCCAACATCTAGCAACAGTCATCCAAAAATCTAGCAACAGTCATCCAATATCTAGCAACAGTCATCCAATATCTAGCAACAGTCATCCAACATCTAGCAACAGTCATCCAACATCTAGCAACAGTCATCCAATATCTAGCAACAGTCCCTCCCTATCTAGCAAACAGTCATCCAATATCTAGCAACAGTCATTTCCCAAAATCTAGCAACAGTCATCCAATATCTAGCAACAGTCATCCAATATCTAGCAACAGTCATCCTATATCTAGCAACAGTCATCCAATATTTAGCAACAGTCATCCAACATCTAGCAACAGTCATCCAATATCTAGCAAGAGTCATCCAATATCTAGCAACAGTCATCCAATATCTAGCAACAGTCATCCAATATCTAGCAACAGTCATCCAACATTAGCAACAGTCATCCCAAAATCTAGCAACAGTCATCCTTATCTGCAAAGTCATCAAAATCTAGCAACAGCAACAATATCTGCAACACATCCAATATCTAGCAACAGTCTCCCAATATCTAGCAACAGTCTCCAACATCTAGCAACAGTCATCCAAATCTAGCACAGTCTCCAATATCTAGCAAAAGTCATCCTATATCTAGCAACAGTCATCCAATATACTAGGCAACAGTCATCCCAAAATCTAGCAAAAAGTCATCCAACATCTAGCAACAGTCATCCAATATCTAGCAACAGTCATCCATATCTAGCAACAGTCATCCTATATCTAGCAAAAAGTCATCCAAATCTAGCAAGAGTCATCCAATATCTAGCAACAGTCCTCCAATATCTAGCAAGAGTCATCCAATACTAGCCAGACATCCAACATTCGAGTCCCAAAATCTAGCAACAGTCATCCAAATCTAGCAACAGTCATCCTATATCTACAACAGGGCATCAATATCTAGCAAAAGTCATCCAATATCTAGCAACAGCATCCAATCAAATCTAAAAAAAGTCATCCAATATCTAGCAACAGTCATCCAATATCTAGCAACAGTCATCCATAATCTAGCAAAGTCATCCAAATCTAGCAACAGTCATCCAAATCTAGCAACATCATCCAAAATCTAGCAAAGTCATCCAATATCTAGCCACAGTCATCCAATATCTAGCAAGAGTCAATCCAATATCTAGCAACAGTCATCCAAATCTAGCAAAGTCATCCAAATCTAGCAACCAGTCATCCAATCTTTGCAACAGTCATCCTATACTAGCAACAGTCATCCAATATCTAGCAACAGTCATCCAATATCTAGCAACGTCTTCCCATATCTACAACAGTCATCCAACATCTAGCAACAGTCATCAACTCCCAATCACAATATCTCTCATCCAAATTAGCAACCAGTACCTTATCTAGCAACAGTCATCCAATATCTAGCAAAAGTCATCCAATATCTAGCAAGTCACCAATATCTAGCAACGTCATCCAAATCTTTGCAAGGTCCCTCCATATCCTAGCACAGTCATCCAAAATCTCGCAAAGTCATCCAACATCTAGCAACCCGTCATCCAACATTCTAGCAAACAGTCTCCAATATCTAGCAAAAGTCTCCAATATCTAGCAACAGTCATCCAATATCTAAGCATGTCTCCAATATTTAGCAAGAGTCATCCAATATCTAAGCCCCAACACATCCCCCAAATTTGCAAGAGTCATCCAATATCTAGCAACAGTCATCCAACATCTAGCAAAGCATCCATATCTCAACAGTCATCCAACATCTAGCAACATCTCCATATCTAGCAAAGGGTTTCCCAAAATCTAGCAACAGTCATCCAAATAATTTTACAACGTCATCCAATATTAGCAACAGTCATCCCCAAATATTAGCAACAGTCATCCAACATCTCTTTAACAAAGTCATCCAATATCAGCAAAAGTCATCCAATATCTAGCACAAGTTCATCCATCATCTAGCAACAGTCATCCAAATCTAGAACAGTCATCCAATATCTAGCAACAGTCATCCCAAAATTCTAGCAACAGCATCCAAATCTAGCAACAGTCATCCAATAACTAGAACAGTATCCATATCTAGCAACAGTCATCCAATATCTAGGGAACAGTCATCCAAAATCTAGCAACAGTCATCCAATATCTAGCAAGAGTCATCCAACATCTAGCAACGTCATCCAATATCTACAACAGTCATCCAAATCTAGCAAAAGTCATCCAACATCTAGCAACGTCATCCAAAATCTAGCAACAGGGCATCCATATCTAGCAACAGTCATCCAATTTTAGCAAGAGTCATCCAAATCTAGCAACAGTCATCCAAAATCTAGCAACAGTCATCCCAAAATCTGCAAAGTCATCCAACATCTAGCAACAGTCTTCCAATATCTAGCAACAGTCATCCACATCTAGCAACAGTCATCCAACTCAGCAACAGTCATCCAATAAACTAGCAACAGTCATCCAATATCTAGCAACAGTCAGTCCAATATCTAGCAAAGTCATCCAAATCTAGCAACAGTCATCCTACTAGCAAAAGTCATCCAACATCTGCAACAGTCATCCAATATTAGCAAAAGTTCATCCAATAAATCTGCAACAGTCATCCAATATCTAGCAACAGTCATCCAACATCTAGCAACAGTCATCCAACTATCTAGCAACAGTCCATCCAATATTAGCAACAGTCATCCAATCTAGAACAGTCGCAACCAATATCTAGCAACAGTCATCCAATATCTAGCAACAGTCATCCAACATCTAGCAACAGTCATCCAATATCTAGCAACAGTCATCCAATATCTAGCAAAAGTCATCCAATATCTAGCAACAGCATCCATATCTAGCAACAGTCATCCAATATCTAGCAACATCATCCAATATCTAGCAACAGTCATCCATATATCTAGCAACAGTCATCCAATATCTTAGCAAAAGTCATCCAATATCTGGGAACAGTCATCCAAATCTAGAAACAGTCATCCCCAAAATCTAGCAACAGTCATCCAACATCTAGCAACAGTCATCCAAATCTAGCAACCGTCATCCAATATCTAGCAACAGTCATCCAAATTTTAGCAACAGTATCCAATATCTGCAAAGTCATCCAATATCTTGCAACAGTCATCCTATATTAGCAACAGTCATCCAAATCTAGCAACAGTCATCCAAATCTAGCAAAAGTCAATCCTAAAATATCAATCTAGCAACAGTCATCCAATATCTAGCAAAAAGTCATCCAACATCTAGCAAAAGTTCCATCCAATATCTAGCAACAGTCCCATCCATATATCTAGCAACAGTCACCAATTCTAGCAACAGTCATCCAATATTAGCAACAGTCATCCAAAATCTAGCAACAGTCATCCAACATCTAGCAACAGTCATCCAACATCTAGCAACAGTCTCCAATATCTAGCACGTCATCCTATAGCAAAAAGTCATCCTAATTTTAGCAACAGTCATCCAACATCTAGCAACAGTCTCCAATATCTAGCAACAGTCCATCTCCCAATATCTAAAGGGAACAGTCATCCAAATCTAGCAAAAGTCATCCAAATCTAGCAACAGTCATCCATATCTAGCAACAGTCATCCAACATCTAGCAAAAAGTCATCCAATAAAACTAGCAACAGTCATCCAATTCTAGCAAAGTCATCCAATATCTAGCAACAGTCATCCAACATCTAGCAACAGTCAAATTTCCAACATCTAGCACAGTCATTCCAATATCTACAACATCATCCATACTTAAAAAATCCCTAGCAACAGTCATCCAATATCTAGCAACAGTCATCCAATATCTAGCAACAGTCATCCAACATCTAGCAACAGTCATCCAATATCTAGCAACAGTCATCCTATATCTAGCAACAGTCATCCAATATCTAGCAACAGTCATCCAATATCTAGCAAGAGTCATCCAATATCTAGCAACAGTCATCCAACATCTAGCAACTTTATCCCAAAATCTAGCAACAGTCATCCAATATCTAGCAAGAGTCATCCAATATCTAGCAACAGTCATCCAATATCTAGCAACAGTCATCCAACATCTAGCAACAGTCATCCAATATCTAGCAACAGTCATCCAATATCTAGCAACAGTCATCCAACATCTAGCAACAGTCATCCAATATCTAGCAACAGTCATCCTATATCTAGCAACAGTCATCCATTTTCTAGCAACAGTCATCCAAAAATCTAGCAACAGTCATCCAACTCTAGCAAAAAGTCATCCAATATCTAGCAACAGTCATCCTATATCTAGCAACAGTCATCCAATATCTAGCAAGAGTCATCCAATATCTAGCAACAGTCATCCAATATCTAGCAACAGTCATCCAACATCTAGCAACAGTCATCCAATATCTAGCAACAGTCATCCAATATCTAGCAGAGTCATCCAATATCTAGCAACAGTCTTCCCAATTTTCTAGCAACAGTCATCCAACAAACTAGCAAAAAGTCATCCTATATCTAGCAACAGTCATCCAATATCTAGCAAGAGTCATCCAAATCTAGCAACAGTCATCCATATCTAGCAACATTTATCCAAATCTAGCAACATCATCCAATATCTAGCAACAGTCATCCAATATCTAGCAACAGTCATCCAAATCTAGCAACAGTCATCCAATATCTAGCAAAAAGTCATTCCAATATCTTAGCAACAGTCATCCAATATCTAGCAAAGTCATCCAATATCTAGCAACAGTCATTTTCCCAATATCTAGCAACAGTCATCCAAATCTGCAACAGTCATCCAATATCTAGCAACAGTATCCAAATCTAGCAAAGTCATCCAAATCTAGCAACAGTCATTTCCCAAAATCTAGCAACAGTCATCCAAATCTAGCAACAGTCATCCAATATCTAGCAACAGTCATCCAATACTAGCAAAGGGCATCCAATATCTAGCAACAGTCATCCAAATCTAGCAACAGTCATCCAAATCTAGCAACAGTCATCCAATATCTAGCAACAGTCATCCAAATCTAGCAACAGTCATCCAATATCTAGCAAAGGGCATCCAAAATCTAGCAACAGTCATCCAAAATCTAGCAACAGTCATCCAAAATCTAGCAACAGTCATCCCATCTAGCAACAGTTATCCAAATTAGCAACAGTCATCCAAAATCTAGCAACAGTCATCCAA
>NC_069404.1:66248432-66253432 GCF_026875155.1 Cherax quadricarinatus
CCTTTTTCGGATGAAACATAATTATCTCTCCCTTTCCTCTCATTTCCCAGGCGGTGTATAACCCATTTGGGTTGAGCATTTCCTCATGACTGTAATGTTAGTCCCGTTCCTCCCTCTCCCTCTTTCCTTCAATGTATGTCTTCTTCTTCTTCTTTATTGCAACATCCCCGAGTGAATTACCAGGAGACAGAGGGAGCAACTTTCATCGGGAAGGACGGGATAAAAACTTTTATCCCCTAAGAGTGTCAAATACTTTAAGCGGGCGGTCTCTGTAAATCCAGTTTAAGCTCCAGGAATGTTGCTAGCTCCCTCCCTCGGTGGGAATGATGGGGATGGAGGGGGGCGTTGGGGAGAAATGTTGGAGAGGAGTATTAGAGGAAGGGTGTTGGGAGGGGGAGGTGATATTGTTGATTGCTGATAGTGATATTTGTTGATATTGATGCTTGTTGATGTTTGTATGTGGTGGTGTTTCTTCTTGGTGGTGTTTTTTGATGGTGGTGTTTCTTCTTGGTGGTGTTTTTTGATGGTGGTGTTTCTTCTTGGTGGTGTTTTTTGATGGTGGTGTTTCTTGATGATGATGTTTTCTGATGGTGAAGTTTGTTAATGGTGATATTTGTTGGTGATGTTTATTGATGTTGAAATTGTTGATGATGATGTTTGATGATGTTGGTGATGATGGATGTTGCAGCATCAGTACATTATTACACATTTATGACACATAACCACAGTTTTATGTACCATCAACAACAAACTGTAAGCACAGTAGTTTGCTGCCTGTGAGAGAAGAAAACACGATTCGAAACCGGGTAACTACCAGTCAAGGTGAAGAGGGAAGCCCAGGATTAGGTTGCCTCACCTTTAGGAGTCACCCTGGAGCTTGAGGTCCTCACGAGCCTCAGGAGGGTTAATTGCTAGAGACTATCCTCAGTATGAGTGCCTAAAACGTTTTCTCTTGAGATTTCTCGTACTTAAGCTGTCTCTTTTTAAAACCCACTGTACGGAGTGTCATACTTATCAATACCTTTGGTAGTGGGAGTAAATGGTTACTTAAAGCATTGACAACTGGTGCATACTTTACTAGTTATTAAACCACGGTATGGGAGGGGATTTAACTCGCGGTGAATCCTAAAACTTCTGGCGCACCAGTTATTCTCTGTATCACCCTTTTTAAAATATATATATATATATATATAATATATATATATATAATATATATATATATATATATATATATATATATATATATATATATTCTTTTAAACGTACCAGCCGTATCCCACCGAGGCGGGGTGGCCCAAAATAAAAAACGAAAGTTTCTCCTTTTACATTAAGTATTGCATACAGGAGAAGGGGTTAGTAGACCCTTGCTCCTGGCATTTTAGTCGCCTCTTACAAAACGCATGGCTTACGGAGGAAGAATTCTGTTCCACTTCCCCATGGGGATAAGAGGAAAAAACAAGAACAAGAACTAGTAAGAAAATGGAAGAAAAGCCAGAGGGGTGTGTGTTTATAAATATCTTTGCATATATAAGTGTAGTGTGACCTAAGTGTAAGTAAAAGTAAGATGTACCTGATATCTTCCATGTTTAAGACACAGAAAAATGACACCAGCAATCCTACCATCATGTAAAACAATTACAGGCTTCCGTTTTACACTCGGCAAGACGGTTGTATCTCCCTGGGCGGTTGCTGTCTACAAACCTACTACCTAGGATATATATATATATAATATATATATATAAATATATATATATATATATATATATATATATAATATATATATATATATATATATATATATAATATATAATGATATGCATGACAAGCCATGGGGGTGGAAATCTTTAGCTCAAGTACTCTCACACTTCTCAGTGCATCATCAGGAGCTGTGCAATGTTGAAGGGCGCAACCAAAGCAGGGAGAGAGGTCTCAGAGCAGCGTAGGTGTCACCGTCCACGGTTGGCCTTAGACTGGGTTAGTGGTTGGTGCCAACCCCACCCTACCATCATTTCCCTTCCCTACTTATGGGGTAGAAGGGTTTCTGAGATGTCAAGTATGAAAATATAATATATAAAAAGCCAGCCCTAAGCTTTTTCTAATCGTTTATAACAGGTCATGTGGTTTGAGAAAATGTTTTTCGTTAGATACTGTAGACATGAATTACTATTATTCTGTGTGTCCTTTTTAAATAATGAAAGAATAATCTACTGATGTACTCAGAAGCATCTCTACCTAAATATTGTCTACTATTTATCTTAGTGTTGGTTAATATGCCATACATGGGGATCTTCTATGCCTATCTGATAATATTTCTATGATCTAAATTCTACTAATACTCTTTAACCCCTCCTTACGTTATCTCGTTATCTTGTGTGCTTGTCACTGTATGGTACGTTAACAGCTACAGGCGTTATGTAAACATCACAACTGACGAAGTTTGAAGTTTTTGGTGCTGTTGCTGTTAATATACAATACAGTGACAAGCACACAAGATAAGGATATAACGTGAAGAGAGGTTAAAGAGTATTAGTAGAATTTAGATCATAGAAATATTATCGGATAGGCATAGAAGAGCCCCATGTATGGCATATTAACCGACACTGAGAAAAATAGTAGACAATATTTAGGAAGAGATACTTCTGAGTACATCAGTAGAACATTCGAGTACCTCAGAGCAGGACATTTAAATGGACAAAGAGCACATTGTATTCCCTTCTTTCATTATTTGAAAAGGTCACACAGAATAATAGCAATTCATGTCTACAGTATCTAACGAGAAACTTATTTTCTCAAACCACATGACCTGTTATAAACGATTAGAAAAAGCTTAGGGCTGGCTTTTTATATCTTATAATTTCATACTTGACATCTCAGAAACCCTCCTACCCCATATGTGGGGAAGGGGCATGATGGTAGGGTGGGGTTGGCACCAGATACTAACCCAGTCTAAGGGTAACCGTGGACAGCGACACCTACGCTACTCTGAGATCTCTCTCCCTGCTTTGGTTGCTCTCTTGCAACATTGCACAGCTTCTGATGACGCACTGAGAAGTGTGAAAGTACTAGAGCTAAGGATTTCCCCCCCCATCCCCCCGTGGATTGTCCTGCATAGTTAAGATCGCTCGTCTGCGATTGTTTGTATATATATATATATATATATATATATATATATATATATATATATATATATATATATATATATAATATATATATATAATAATATAATATATATACACACAATATATATATATATATAATATATATATATATATATATATATATATAAATATATATTTAATATATATATATATATACATTTATATATATACAAGCATTTTAAGACAGATAATGATAAACGACTTTAATAGTTTTTCATAAATACAAAATAACAGTTATTTTTTTGAAGCGATTTACATTAGCACAAAAACATTACATTTACATTTATGCAAGAACACTTTTATTTACTATTTATTTCTGAAAACATCACTAGTGAAAGATTTTCTCTAAACGTCGACGATGAATTTTGAAAGCAGTCAGTTTTATTTAGTTTTCCGTTCAGTGATGGACGACAGAGAAGAAACAAAGAAAGAAAGAAAAAAAGGAATCGAGTGATCTCACACACAGACACACACACACACGCACACCACACACACACACACACACACACACACACACACACACACACACACACACACACACACACCACACACATACACACACACACACAAACACACACACACACACACACACACACACACACACACACACACACACACACACACACACACACACACACACACACACACACACACACACATACAGGTCCAGGAGCTGAAACTCGGCCACTGCAGCCACAAATAGGTAAGCAAATAAGTGAGAAGTCCCAAGCCAAAGATAAGGGATTAGTTCCTGGGTATTAGGCATGTAACCGTTAGCAAGTACCTGGTTATTTGACACCTAAGCATTTAATAGGTACCTGGATGTTAGGCATCTAAAAGATAATAGGTACCTGGTTATATGGCAACTAGCAGTTAATAGGTACTTGGTTATATAGCACCTAGCACTTAATATATACCTGATTATACGGCAACTAAAAGTTAATAGGTACCTGGATACCGGTTATATGGCATATAGCAGAAAATGTATACCTGGATGCATGACAACTAGCAGTTAATAGGTGCTTTAATTACATTATATATGATAGTTTCGTAGTAAGAACAAAGCCATTTATTGCCTCGTGTAGGTTGCATCCTAGAGGAGGGTGAGAGTATATCTTAAAGTGGCTTGAACTTTGAAATGAGATGAGGTATGATAACAGTTCCTAGCCTGCTAATGAGATGAGGTATGATAACAGTTCCTAGCCTGCTAATGAGATGAGGTATGAAAACAGCTCCTAGCCTGCTAATGAGATGAGGTATGATAACAGTTCCTAGCCTGCTAATGAGATGACATATGACAACATCTCCTAGCCTGCTAATGAGAGGAGGTATGATAACAGTTCCTAGCCTGCTAATGAGATGAGGTATGAAAACAGCTCCTAGCCTGCTAATGAGATGACATATGACAACATCTCCTAGCCTGCTAATGAGAGGAGGTATGATAACAGTTCCTAGCCTGCTAATGAGATGACATATGACAACATCTCCTAGCCTGCTAATGAGATGAGGTATGATAACAGTTCCTAGCCTGCTAATGAGATGACATATGACAACATCTCCTAGCCTGCTAATGAGATGAGGTATGATAACAGTTCCTAGCCTGCTAATGAGATGACATATGACAACATCTCCTAGCCTGCTAATGAGATGAGGTATGAAAACAGCTCCTAGCCTGCTAATGAGATGACATATGACAACATCTCCTAGCCTGCTAATGAGAGGAGGTATGATAACAGTTCCTAGCCTGCTAATGAGATGACATATGACAACATCTCCTAGCCTGCTAATAAGGTGAAGTAAGATAACAGTTCCTCGCCTGCTAATGAGATGACATATGACAAC
>NC_069404.1:66255932-66288432 GCF_026875155.1 Cherax quadricarinatus
GCGGCTATCAAAGCAGCTAATGTTGCTAAAGGAGTTACGATGTAAAACAAGCAGAGGCCTCAAGTGCTGGAAGAGGTGAGGAAACTGTTGCTAGTGGTTGAACGAGAAGCAACTTGCAGGTGATAGCGTAAGCGAGGCGATCGTATACGAGAAAGCCAGGAGGTATGATACATAGTGATTTGCTGCAGAATTACTCTTCTATGAGTGCAGAAAGTGATGAATTTAAAGCCAGTAGAGGATGGTTTAAGAAGTTTCGTAAGAGAAGTCGCATTTATAGTATGGTAAGGCAGGGAGAGGCTGCTTGTTCTGACGCTGCTTTGGTATAATTATCTATTTTTGTGCATAAAAATCTTAAAAACAGAATATCTACATACAGTTCGTAGGGTCTGGAACAGATTAATCGTATTTACGTACAATCCAATGGGAAAATTAGGTTCGGGTCACGACCCAATCGGGTCGCAATCAGAGTTCTGGAACGAATTATGGTCGTGATCAGAGGTTACACTATATACATAAACACATAGGCCGTTTCCCACCAAGGAAAGGTGGTTCAAAAAAGAAAAACTTTCATCATCATTCATTACATCACTGTTTTGCCAGAGGTGCATTTTCACGACTGTTATAAAACTGCAACATCAACACCAATCCTTGAGAGTGCAGACACTGTACTTCCCATATCCAGGACTCAAGTCCGACCTGCTAGTATCCCTGAATCCCTTCATAAATGTTATCTTGCTCACACTCCAACAGCACGTTAAGTCCAAAAATCATTTGTCTCCATTCGTTCCTATCTAACACATTCACACATGCATGCTGGAAGTCCAAGCCAATCGCATACAAAACCTTTACCCCATCCCTCCAACCTTTCCAAGACTGCCCCCTACCCCGCCTTCCCTCCACTACAGATTTATACATTCTCGAAGTCTTTCTATTTTGTTACATCTCTCTACATGTCCGAACCACCACAACAACCTCTCCTCAGCATCTCCTAATTTCCAAAGTATGTATTCTTTGCATTATATTCACACCACACATTGTCCTCAGACATGACATCTCTATTGCCTCCATCCTTCTCCGTGTTGCAACATTCACTACACATGTTTAACACACATATAAGAGCGTTGGTATAACTATACTCTCATACATTCCCCTCTTTGCTTCCAAAGACAAAGTTCTTAGTCTCCATAGACTCCTAAGTGCACCACTCACCTTTTTCCTCTCATCAATTCTATGATTCACTTCATCCTTCATAGACCCGTCTGCCGACACGTCCACTCTTAAATATCTGAATACATTCACCTCCTCCATACTCTTTCCCTCCAATCTGATATCTCACCGGAACTCTAGTAATGTATACAGGAGAAGGGGTTACTAGCCCCTTGCTCCCGGCATTTTAGCCGCCTCGTACGACACGCATGGCTTACGTAGGAAGAATTCTGTTCCATTTCCCAATGGATATATCTATCTATCTATCTATCTATCTATCTATCTATCTATCTATATATATATATATATATATATATATATATATATATATATATATATATATATATATATATATATGTATATATATATATATATATATATATATATGTCGTGCCGAATATGTAAAACTGGTCAATTAGCAAGAACTCATTTAAAATTAAGTCCTTTCTGAAATTTTATCTTCTACGATTAAAGATATATTTTTTTCATTAATGTTAATGTAAAAAAAATTAATTTTGCAACAAAAGAATCTTAGAAAACTTACCTAACCTTATCATAACAAGAGCAATTTATTTTAGCCTAACCCAACTAAATATATTTTAGATTTGTTTACAGTAATTTAATACTAAACAAACACAGTGAAATATATTTTTATCGTTAGGTTCAAAATGATTTTGGCGAAATTATTGCATACACAAATTTTCACTTGTCCTATATGGCAAGATGAGCGTTGCTATTTAAGCCAAGATCGCAAATTCTGCCTATTCGGCATACATATATATATATATATATATATATATATATATATATATATATATATATATATATATATATATATATATATATATATATAGACAACAATGACAATAAAAGTAGTGGAGAAACTGAAAAGCAAAGAAAAATATAATAGAAAAAAAAAACAGACTAAACGGGAACAGCTGCGAAATAGAAGCAAGATGGGAATTAGGAGCAGAGGGGAGGCAGAGGGGAAGATAATAACCGGGAAGTAAATAGATAACAGCTTCTGATAGGATACAAATGCGAGGGTAATAGAGTGAAGGGGTTGACGGTGTAGGGGAGAGCAGGAGGAAAGGAAGTTAATGAGAGAGAGAGAAAGTACGCAAATAGAACCAATTTTGCAGTACGGTAAGAGAACAGTAATTGCTTTAATTATAGTAGATAATTGATGCTTCTGAGGTTCATGCATAGAGTATAATAATAATAATAATAATAATAATAATAATAATAATAATAATAATAATAATAATAATAATAATAATAATAATGAAATATAATAATAATAATAATAATAATAATAATAATAATAATAATAATAATAATAATAATAATAATTCATAAGACGGAGAGGAAAAATAATTTGAGATAAATGCAGAAAGATAATTTACCGAGATAAAATAAAGCTATAAAGAAAATGAAAAAACAACGACGCAAAAAAAAAATAATAAAATAATTGAATAATTAACCGACGAACTACCTACAAACGCTGATAATAATCATTATAATTTATGCATTAATTCATTAATATATCTATAAATAATCATTTACTCATTAAAAAAATAATTCATATAATTACTGGAGCGAGCCTATTAAAACTTTCCTGTTACCTAGAAAAATGAAAGCAAATATGTCCACAAATTCGGCTATCTATATGTACGTATTAGTGAACTTGTGCTACAGTAATGGCAGGAGGTCGGATCCGTTACTGGTTCCCTGACAGACAGCGCTACCTAGCTTGTTTCACGGTCTTCGCTGTCTGTTTCACAGACAGTCATTGCTAAATGTTTCACAGATATTGCTGTCTCATTTGTAGATACTGCTGTCTCATAAATAGTCAATGCTATCTGTTTCGACGGCACACAGTACTAGTGTTTTCATAGACACAGAGTACTAGCTGTCTCATACACACACAGTGCTAATTGTTTTATAGATACACAGTGCTAGCTATCTCATAGACACAGTGCTAGTTGTCTTATGGACACACAGTGCTAATTGCCTCATAGACACACAATGCTAGCAGTCTCATAGAAACAGGTGTACTAGCAGTCTCATAGAAGCAGGTATACTAGCTGACTCATAGAAACAGGTATACTAGGTGTCTCATAGACACACAGTGCTAATTGTCTCATAGACACACATTGCTAATTGTCTCATAGACACACAGTACTAGCTGTCTCATAGACACAGGTATACTAGCTGTCTCATAGGCAGACTTTGCTAGCTGTCTCCTAGACACACTTTGCTAGCTGTCTGATAGATAAACTTTGCTAGCTGTTTCATAGACACTCTTTGCTAGCTGTCTCATAGACACACTTCGGTAGCTGTCTCACAGACACACAGTGCTAGCTGTCTCATAAACAAACAGTGCTAGCTGTCTCACAGATTGACATTATTTGCTCTGTGACACACAAATATCACTTTATGTCTGAAAGGTCCTTCTGAGAATGATCCATTGTAACTCCTGAAGTCGGATCTTTTCCACAGCCTCTCGCAGGTTGAGCACAAGGTGCACAATAAAATAGCCTCTCTGGCGGTAAAAAGTAGTGCTATCAGTAAGGTCCATCCACTTTTGTTTCCCACGATTCTCGTGTGACCTTTTTTTTTCCACATACTGGTACGACATTTTTCCCACGTGAAGCGCGTGTAACTTTTTTTTCCCAGGAAATTCGTCTGACATTATTTCCCACGAAAATCTATGACTTTTTTTTTCCACACGAAGGTCGTATGATATTCTCTTTCCCGTGAAGACTTCATGCCGGGACATCAACTGGGGTCTTCACGAAGCATTCATTTGAGGGTTGTCACATTCATGCAAGACTCTTATAGCTTCTGATGACTGAGAGGGAACCAGGTTTGATCCTTTTCGGGGGATAAAGAAATTTCGGATCCTCGTATCTTAATTCCTTCGCCAAATTCAAAGCACCCTCCTCCTTCTCCGAAGGGTGAGGATTGTGAAAAAATTTCCTACTTCCCTAGTGTGTATATACAGAGCTCGTCATGGCATTATGCCGGGTGAGCACCCCAGCATAATGCCGTGACAAAAATTAAAGGCCTACCATACAGGGGATGTCTTTTTACGTCAGTGCATTCTGCTGGGTAGCAACCATTAGCATGATGTCACGGCCTGCAACCACACTTCACAGTGACTTCTCATTGTTCACGTGGCTGCCGTGGTGAGAGGAAGTGTTTTCTTGTTGTCTCTCATCCGTCCCATCTTTTGTCCGGTGTTCCTTTTGGTTTTGGGGCAATAGATGTTTTATTATTGGTAAAAGGAAATCTTTAACACCTGAAACTATAGCTCAAATCATAGGGTTTCACAAAGCTGGGCACCAGACGAAAGAAATAGTGGAGAATGTTGGTGTGTGTGAGCGTTCAGTGAGGAACTGGGTGCAGCGTTTCAAGGCTGGTGGCGGTGCCGAGTTACCGTCTGCCAAACCTCGACCTGACCCCTCGAAAAAGACATCTGTTCATACTTCAACTATGTTAAAAGAAGCCGTTACTTTCTAACTGCTTCTTTAACACAGTTAGGTAGAAACAGATATCTTCTTCGAGGGGCCAGGCCGAGGTTTGGCATACGATAACTCGGCACCACTACTAGCCTTGAAACGCTGCACCCAGTTCCCCACTGAACGCTCACACACGCTAACATTCTCCACTATTTCTTTCGTCTGGTGCCCAGTTTTGTGAAGCCTTATGATTTGAGCTATAGTTTAAAGTGTTAAAGACTTCCTTATACTCATAATCAAAGATGTATTGCACTGAAACCAAAAGGAAGACCAGACAAAAGATGGGACGGATGAGAAACAACAATGCAACATCTTCCTCTCAGCACGGCAGCCACGTGAGCAATGAGAAGTCACTGTGAAGTGTGGCGGCAGGCCGTGACATCATGCTAATGGCTGCTACCCAGCAGAATGCACTGATGAAAAAAGACCCCCCCTGTATGGTAGGCCTTTGAATTTCTCCACGGCATTATGCCGGGGCGCTCACCCCCGGCACAGTGCCGTGACGAGCACTGTATATACACTTTTTAGCCACTTTATTAGGTACACCTTTATTAGGTTAACCTGCTCGTTAATTCAAATATCTAATCAGCTAATCACGTGGCAGCACCTCCCTGTCTAAAAGTATGCAGACATGGTCTAAAGGTTCAGTTGTTGTTCAGACCGAACAGCAGAATGGGAAAGAAACGTGATCTAAGTGACTTAATCTAAGAGTGAGTATCTCAGAAACTGCTGATCTGGGATTTTCACGCACAACTGAGTCTAGAGTTTACAGAGAATGGTGTGAAAAACACGACACATCCAGTGAGCGGTGTTGATAAGGAGAGGTTCAAGCTGATAGGAAGGTGACAGTAACTCAATACCCATGGATTACAGCAGTAGTATACAGAAGAGCATCTCCGAATGCACAACACAACGAACCTTGAAATGGACGGCCTGCAGCAGCAGAAGACCACGCTGGATTCCACTCCCGTCAGCTAAGAGGAAACTGAGGCTTAAGTGGGTACGGGCTCACGAAAACTGGACCGTTGAATAATGAAAAAAAACAACTCGACTTGCCTTAAAGCATCATGATTTCTCTGGCGACATGCAGACGGTAGGGTCAGAATTAGGCATAAATCTTTGTGATGTAGTGGAACCGGAAATTCGAAGCATGAATGTGCAGCCGAGAAATCTGCAGCAACTGTGAGATGTTATTATGTCAACATGGACTAGGATCTCATAAGAATGTTTCAGTACCTTGTTGAATCAATAGCATGAGAAATCCAAGCTGCTCTGGGGGCAAAGGCGATCTCTACACAGAATTAGAAGAGCGTACCTAATACTTACATTTTGTACCAAAAGAACCGTAGAAAGCTTACCCAACCTTGTTATAACAAGTGCAATTTAATTTAGCCTAATCCAGCTAAATATATTTTAAATAAGTTTGCAGTAATTTAATAATAAACAAACACAAATGAAATATATTTTTTTTCGTTAGGTTCAGAATGTTTTTTGCGAAATTATTCTATACATAAATTTTCGTTTGCCTTATTCAGCAAGAAGAGCGTTGCTTTTGAGCCAAATTAGCAAGTTTTACCCATTTGGCACGACGTATACATGTACTGTCATAGTCATGCATATATTAGAGTAACATTTTAAAACAGGTTATGAATTTCCTTCAGCTCCTCAGAAAATTGAAAGAAACAAGTACACAACAATTTTATTTTCCCGTCTTCTCGGCTGGCTACATAAATGAGATTGCTGGATAGAGGAAATGCAGCCCATTAGATGTCTAGTAGTACGGATGAGCCTGGGACCTAGTTTCACTTGAGGGAGCCAGTTGCCACTTGCCCCAGGGTCCGTGGTCTCCTGTTCTACTGAGACGCAGTGGTAGCGATGGCCCAAACCCTGATATTACGTGTGATCAGCAACACCTCCATACTGTCCAACACTGAAACGGATACAGGTGTTAGGCACAGTGAATATGCAGGCATAATCCAACACTAGTTGTTTGATACTATTCCAGGAATAGACATTAATTCCATCAAAGCAGTTAACGGGATTACCGGATACTAGGGATCGGGGTTGTCTCTCAGCCGAGCACAGCCGTTGAGAGAGACTCCTCGTGATGATGTTGTTTAGTTGTGTCATAAATATCAACCCTTGGAAAGTACACAGTTTAGCCCATGCAGCTGATACTGATCAGCTTCCATCTTGCCGCAAATACACTGGTATTCAGTGTGAAACTAAGACAATGTAAAAACTTTTTATAGATGTTACTTATTATGTTCAGAATGATCTAATTTTGATACAGAAAACTATTTTTTAGATAAGGCTTTCTTTGTTTAGTTATCCACTTTAATTGTTAAAAGAAAGGTAAAATCATGTGTGTGTGTGTGTGTTAAATTGTCATCTGTGCTTTACCCTTTGGCTTATCGTTATTCAACATGTCTTAATTTTTTTTAAACATTTTCTAAGAGCACTTGATCCTATGGGATGAGAAAAAGACCATTTAAATCAGTTACGAACATATTTCTGTAATTGTAAATCATATTTAATATGTGTGTGTGTTTTTTGCTTCTTCCAAAAAATCATTAATTTCATCGGTTATACCATTAATGGGAGTACTTTTATATATATACATATATATCCATATACAAATATATAATATCCACTGAGATATTTTCTCAGGTCACATGACCTGTTCTAAACGGCTAGAAAAAGCTTGTGGCAGTGAGAAGCGATCAAGCGACTTAGCTCGAGTGGTGACATGTTGCTTAACTAACACATCGACGATCTCGCCTCTTCTCGAAATTACACCGTGTTGAGTAGTGCTTGCTGGACCTTCGTCTTCCTCTCCACCATCAGGATTGGTACGTCGGTGGTTGCCGACCGAAGGGCAGGAAGCCTCTTGCTGCCTGAATTCTCTTCGCCTGTCGACTGCACGCCATACAGCCAGTCTCGCCACCACTCAGGATATACAGTGATCCAATCAAGCTACAGTTCAAGCCTGCAGTGTCCTGCGCCAGGCAAGTACGTGTGTCTACTTCACACGTTCTTGCCTTGCTGAGTACTCTCAATTTTTGGCCATTGTCACTACCAATTATCAGCTTTTCGTAATTAGACGTGCTCGTTGCTTCCACCTCCACCACCTTCCACTCTCCCCAAACCTCCGCACTGCCTCTGATTCTACTAAATCCAAATTCCTTCTCGCTATAACTAAATTTTCTCAATCCTGATGCCACTATCTGTAAGGAAAAATTTATTATATCAGATCACTGGTGGCACCTCAATTAAAGTCTCCATAACCAACTCAGGCTTCATACTCCTTCTGGACAATACATTCATACGAAGCGTTACACATCAGCGATACCAGACAAAAACTTCTCATACGCAGGCTTCACCATTATTTGCGACTCCTGAGCCACCGTGCCAAAGCACTTGTCATTGCTATAACACGTAGACTTACTCTCTCCTGACAGCTTGACTCACAGACAAAGAAGACTTAATAAAAGATATCAGTACTAAGAACAAAGTCTCTGTTGACGATAATTACTGACCAGAAAACTATACCATTCTCAAATTACGCTGTTCGCTACTCCTGCCTGTCGCCTCTACTACTCTTCAGTCAAGGAATCTTTGCCAAGACATTCCGCATTCCTCCAATCGCTCTCGTCACTCCGACTTTCCACCCAATCACACAATGTCGTAAATGCTACAATTGGAACGTCAATAAAAACATGCACATCTTTACACTAGTCTGCTCCAGATGTTCAGCAAATGCCACTTCTGGGAAATACTTGCAACCTCCCCCTTAAAATGTTCGAACTGCGCGGGTCTCCACACTGCAGTAGCAAATCCTGGCCCTTCTAGAAGCACATTCTCTCCTCCCTCAGAGCAAAACAACCTCCCTCCCTACCCAACCCTTACCTTGCTCGCCTCCCTCCCCTTCTTACTCCTCCCCTTCCACACCTCCCTCCCCTACCCCCAGTGCCTGGGCCTCCCCACGCACTTGGTCTAATCTTCTACTCTTACACCACATCAAACACCAACACACAGACTACAAGCTCTTCTCTTCTACACCCCACTAGACTACCCAAAACTATCTGTCTACTTGCCACTGGCTGCCCACTCGGCGATGTGTATTCTCACAAGGCTTCACCCAATCAGACTACTCACATGTCCTTATACCTAATCTTGCTATGCTTAACAATCTTCCTCTTTAATTATCCTCCTTCCTGCTTTCTTTTCCAAGATACCACAACCTCTCCCTCCTTCCTCTCTCCCACCCCCCACTTCTTCTCCACCAGGCTTCTCCTCCTCCATACCTCTCGTCACTACTTCGCTCACCTCCCACCAACACCCCTACTGCTATAGCTGCGACCACCCTCCCCCCACTTCCTTACCACTTCATGCTCCCCTTCAAAGCTTTACAACTTCCTCACAGCTTACAAAAACTTCCACTTCCTATGCCTTACACCTTAGCCCACTCCACCTCAACCAAACCTCATCAGGTCCAACTCCACTCTCCAGACAAAATCCATCTAAACCTATACCTACCCCACTTCTTAATCGGACAGACAAAGAACATAAAAACAGATCCATCTCTTCCTCCCCCTCCAGGAAAACGGTCCGTAGCACCTACAACACACATACTGATGGCACCCACTATCCACGGGCTTTAAGCCAAACTCCTCACCGACATTAACTTGCTAAGACGAAACCATTAAACACGTTTAGGCGATTCAGTCAACGTACGTTCCTTAACTTTTCATTTAGACACCTACTGACCGAAGCTCCTTGAGCAGAGAGGCAGATATTGTTTTGCTAAACAGTACTGCCTCCAAAGCCCCTCAAGGTATCCGCCATTATGGTTTACTGCACTAACAGTCCCCCTTATGATCCGCACGATGGGGTTGCCTCCTTGTCAATTCCAACATAATACATGTATTTCTCCCATTCCCTTTTAGTCTCAACACTGTCTTGCTCGGTCAGATACACACCACCTTGGCACCCTTATATTTTTTCACTTCACTATGCTAGCCCAAACATAACTCTAAACATACACGACCTCTCCTTAGTCTTCAACTACAACCAACACACCAAACTTACCTACTAGCTGAATGAATGCCAAAACACATGCTTTAATCACACCAGTTACAACCAATTGGTCACCAATTACTCAACTTCACAAAACCATAAACACCTATTCATCTTGGCCCAGAACTTCAATACCTTCTTAACCACAGGCCAAGGGCAACCAGACATCTTCTGGCAAACGAGCAGCTCTTCTATGTCAACATTACATCTCACCTTGGCCCTATTACAGGCTCTGATCACTAATCCCATTCATCGTACAACATCTCCTCTCCAACCCTATCCTCATTCCAAACCACACCTTCATTCTCCTACAGAACGCTGAACTGGGATGCTTCCAAAAATCACTTAGACAATATTAAACTCACTATGGATACAACAACAAACTAATTCTGACATCGATAATCCAACTTGATCTCATCCAGGACAACCTATAGCAACAAGCAGCCGACATGCAATACAAAGAGAACTCCACAACCATGTTATTCCTTCAAACCGTCACTCATGAACAAGAAGATAATTATCTGCGCACCACAACCGCTTCTCTACAACCACAGAGATTTAATTCCAAGTACCGATTGGATCCTCACTTACCTTTGAAAACAACATTTACAAGCTTGACCAAGACCACAACAAATCACTGGTCACGACTTAATACAAAAGCAGACAGGCAGCGTGTTAAAACACTAAAGCCTTCTGGATTTTATCAAAAAAATCAGAGGCTATACTCCACCAACAAATTCAAAACTCACCCACAGAACAACACACACATACTCAGACCCACAGGCTGCTACCAAAAATCTTCAAACACATCTGGGAGATCATTCTTCCACGCTCACCCACCTAACCCTAACGTTATTCAACATCATCAGAACATAGAACACTGGAACACTGTACACACACAAGAAACAACACCTAGACAGCCAACCATACATCTAGACACTCTTACCTCCTCCAAGAAATCCGACACTCTTTCACCAACACAGACATTAAACAACCTCATCCTCGAAGCCTTCATCAATATGGCTCCTGGTGCTCTGGCCTAAAACCATATTATCTGAAACACCTTCCTTACCTTATCATTACTGCCTACACAAACCTCCTCATTGCCTTCCCTTGCCTCTGGGATACTTCCTTCCCTCTTCGAAGCTGCTTACTGCTATCCTCCCTTCCTAAACCCAATAAAGACCACTCGACCCTAGAAACTAGCGCCCTATCAGCCTCCTCGAAACTATAGGAAAAAACTCTTTGAAAAACTCATTAATCATCGCCTCGCAGATACCTGCGAACATCTTATCTCTAACTTTCAGATGGCCCGTTTGGCTTCAGAACACACAGATCCATCCACAGGATGCCATTAATCATCATTCTCCATACTTACATCCACATATAACAAAAAAGCCAATGAAACAGGACCAGCCCTGGTTGCAAAAGGGACGTTGAAAAGCTTTTGACACTGTGTGGCACGAGGGGCTTCAAGTACAAACGCTGCACTAACTTCAACCTGCCTCTCAATACTCGGAAATCCTCTGCAACTTATAGACGGCGTTCCATGAGAATCAAATTCCAAGGTGTTACTCTGAACTACTTCAACTTAAATGCTGGGTTACCCCAGGGATCTGTCCTTTCCCCCTCCCTCTACATTTTATACACTAACGACATTCCAACAGACCTATATTACCCACAACTCCACACACTAGCCCTTATGCCAGAGACATTACAATTATCAGACTCATTGCCAATATAGATACACTTCACACACAAAACACAATATGTAGGTTGTCAGGAATAGCCATCTGGGAACAAAAATGGAGGATCCAAAACCAAATGCAGCAAAATCGCATTACGTTATTTTAACTACAGGAAACGTGATCCTCCATTAACAGCGTCGAACTCAGTGTGTGTGTGTGTGTGTACACGCACTTAATTACCTATCACACAATCTGTCCACTGTCCTTGGCGTTAATCTTCGACTACCTTCCTTCGTTTTACTCGGATCAACATTCAATCAAGGCATTGCAATAGCTATAAGGCCTTGCGGGCCTCTACAAGCTTGAAAAAAATGCATCTCAACGCACCAAACTACACCTCTACAAATCCCGTTAATAGTCCTCTGATAAACTTACTTCTCCTCTAGCCTCTCTCTGCAGCATAAAACAAACTTACTTAAACTGCAGCGTGTTCGCACGAACAAGGCGCTTGCGCGGGGGCTTTGATGTCAGATGGAGGACTTCGCCACAAAGCGGTCTCTCCATGCCCAGGTTTGACGTCCTGCGCTGAATCTGTACTGGAAGAGGCTAGTGACAGACAGATAGAACAATACTTGAGACACGACATGACTACTGGACCTCTGTCTCCTTGACGAAGACATATCGCAGACACACAATCCACACAACCTTTTATACTCCTTGCATGATCCTGCTTAACCCTATTAAAAATAAACCTGGATCGCTGTACAGGTACCTTCTAAGACAGGTACATTCTCTGCCCACGTTCGCCTTAGCTTTTTTGGGTTAATAGCATGGACTCAGGATCTGCACTCCTCTCTAGCTCTAAGGGTCGCAAGTCCATCCCCAGCTCACCCCACCGGAGTACACACAGAAGAACGGAATTTCTCTTTTAATATCAGTCCACGATCGACTTTGCTGCTGGGTTAAAGCTGGCTCTTTTCTACGACTAGAACACTCCTCTCCAGCACTATATTCGTCTGTCCCGTCTTCCCCGCTCATCCCTGTTGTTGGGATCCTTTCCTGTACTTTCGTTCGTTCGTACCCAGGTAGATCTAGTTTGTGACTTGAATTAAGCTCAATGTGTGGGCGAAACGTTATCAGTACAGGAATCACATTTATATTGAATGGAAATAAATGGTATTTTTTCCATTTATTTCCGGATGTTGCGCGTGGTCCTGTATGTTTACAAAAAGCGTCAAGTGGTTCTCGCTTACCATGAGGCAAGCCAAGTACAACATGGGTTTCGAATCCTTGCGGATAGCGCAGTGTTGTTATTTATATTTATATATATATATTATATATATATATATTTATATTATATATATATATATATATATATATTATAGTATATATATATATATTATATTTATATATATATATATATATAGCAGAGAGAGCTGCTCGCTCGCTGCTCAGGGAACATAACAATAGCATGATTTGTAAATATGTAAAAATACCTCAGTGAAAATAGGAAATGAAACCCGATCGCTTTCATGTGCTTACACTCACATCTTCAGAGGAATGGGAAGAATTATTATTATAATCATGGGGAAGCGCTAAACCCATAGGATTATATAGCGCATGTGGGGGAGGGGGGATGGAAGGCATTCAGGCTCAATTCAGGGAACTGGAACACAAATCCAATTCCCTAAATCAAGAGCCCCTCACCAACATCAAGGAACCTCCCTTGAGGGGGGAATGGGAAGAAGAGGAAGAGAAATATTATGCAGTCATAAGATAGACTGAATGTGCGTAATGGTGGGAAACCAACACACGAGATTAGACCAAGTGCACAGCGAATTGCTCACTATAAGTGATTTACTTTTCAAGTGGAGCGACACTCATTATGATGCTCCTCAAACAAGCCACTTGTTTTCATTCCAGGGGTTGATTGACTTGGTTGTGGGATGGATGTGAGGTGGGGGGCGACATAGTTTATGATGGATCCACCGGGCAGGCTAATTCGGTAAGTGGTTCGGTCGGTTCATCGGCGTGAGTGTTAAAAATCAGATTGCTTCTAAACTCTTATTGTGTTGGTCTCTACTCTAGTAGGTTCGCCGGTCTTGTCCCGGACCAAGTCTTTTCGCCCACTGCCACTGTGGCTGTGGGCGAAACCAACACTCTACTGTATCTGTCTGTCTCTGTCTCTCTCTCTCTGTCTGTCTGTCTGTCTGTCTCTCTCTCTCTGTCTGTCTGTCTGTCTGTCTCTCTCTCTCTCTCTCTCTCTCTCTCTCTCTCTCTCTCTCTGTCCCGTGACGATATATTCTATAAAAGCAATGCACGACTCTCTCCGTTACAACTTACACTTGATACTCCCACTTTTCTTACTTTATGGGAAAATTTATATCTGCGTAACTCAAGCTTTGTCCGCGAAGGGCGGCAGGATAGTGGCCCCACTAGAGGCGACAAGCAGTTCATGTGGTACACTCAGTGACGATCAAGAATAGTGGCCCACTAGAAGGCGATGGTAAGGATAGTCGTCCATAGAGTGACGGCCAGGATTGTGGCCCGCTAGAGCGATCGGTCAGGATAGTGGCCACTAGAGCGGTTGGTCTTGTCAGTGGTCCAGTTTGAGCGACGTTCAGGATAGCTGCCATTTAGATCGTGGGCATGGTATATCACCCTTCTTAGCTGTGGCAAGGTAACTCCCCATCTTAGATGAGGGCAAAGGGGTAATGTATACCATTCTTTGATGTGGGCTAGGTAATCACCCTCTTAGTTTTGGCAAGATAGCGGGCCCATCTTAGCTGTGGGCAAGGTTGCAACCCTCATCTTACTTTTGGGAGCTTAGCATTCCTCCTCTATCACATCAAGCAGGAACTAAGTAAAGAAGATTGCGATACATTAAGAAGAAAATTGAGGATACGGTGGACAGACAGTATATTAAACCTATGTGACATGTCAAGATATTCTTAGTTAATGAAAATTAACAATGCCAGATATACTAGAGCAAATTTCCATAAATTGTTGTAACAGATAAAGTGAACTGTAGGATATTTAGATATTATTCCATGTTCACCTGTTGACCTTTTGGAGGCCTAGTTCTAGGGCCTTTTTGTGTTACCCATATGCTCTTGGCGCTGTGCATCACAGGATGGATATGAGGTGCACAATCTACTACATTAGCCACTTCGGTGAAAAAATTCTAAATCGATGAGACAACAATCCAGAGAAAATATGGAAGAAGTTTAACATTTTATGGATAATCGTCTAAACATGGCGAGGTTTATCGCGTAATGCTCGACAGGTACTTAAACGCTCATAGTAGTAAATAACGATGAAGCAAATGAATTAAACTGTGTACAAATTTTCTTCCGTTATTGACTAGGCTAACGCACGCTCTCTCACTGTTTTTCACATGTGTATATACATAGAGAGGTATGTATCTCTCATTGTATATACTCTTGAGGAGTTCCCAGTTTTAGGGATTAAAATATTATCTTGTTTGCAACACGTGTGATACGTCTGCTGAGTGTGGTAATAGGAACGATATGTGGTGAGACCCCAATCAGACATCAGACGTGACCCTGAGTCACTTACACTAAAAGTTCGCGATAGGGTTTTAAGTCAAAATATAATCTAAACTTAGCCCCAACTATTAGCCGTATCTAAAAACGATCTCAAACAGCACCTCGCCCAACCCCCACTGCTCAACATCCATACATACACTGCGCCCCGCCTCTCTTAATTTATTCCCATAGTGAAAAGGAAACGGTAAGCTCAAGCGAAGGTCTAGATCAAGGGATCAAGAACACTTCAAAATAATTAAAAATAAACAACGTCGTAGCTCGCGTCAATTCACAAAAATATGGTTTGTCACCTTTGGAGATGGATTCTTCAGGGGGAGGCCGGTTTAATGAGGGAAAAAAAACTACGAAATAGAAAAAAAAAATAAGAAAGAATTTTTTTTCTTATGGAAGAATTTATACATTAGTCTGCCCCACCTTTTTGGGCAGTCCGTTTATTCATACTATTTTCACTCTTCCTCTACTTACTGTAGGATACTAATTTGTCTCCTGTCATACCATTTTCGCATGTATTTACAGCAATTTTAAATTATATTCGATAACTTCATCAAAAGACACAGAGGCCTTATCACAGAGTGGGCAAGTTCTTCTATAAGGACGAAACCACTATATAAAACTTTTCATGAAACCTTTCTGAATGTTCAAGATGCCCACGGAAAATTATTTATATTTAAATTGCATTTATAATTAGTATTAAAAAATTACAACTCAATATGAGAATGGACCAGTATTCACCAAAGAACGAATGTGTTTAATCTCCTTCTGGTTGAAGCCTTCGACTGAGTCCTCATTTTTGCAGTTTATAGTTTAAAATCTGGCTGGAGGAGAGTCAAAGTCTGTTCTAGAGCTCAGCGCGAGGGGGATGTTAGTGAGAACAATATAATGTTTGAAACTGATTAACTTTCATTACAGAGAAGACGAGAGTTCACAGCAGATAAGTTTGACCCCAAAATCAGAGAGCAGCGGAAGCCAGTTTTCTGAAGATTGGGACCATTTTGCTTTTGGGGGATTTGTTTCCAAATGAAGTTAGAGATGAGTTTTTATGGTATTTAATTTTTCAAACCCATATCTTCCTGCAGTTCAGTTCGTACTGTTTTCTTAGAAGCAACAACCGAGGCTAAAGGTATGCAACAACAGGACATCCTTCGTTGATGACATCAATCACTAAAGGTGCAACAAAAGGACGTCCTTCGTTGATAATATTAATCACTAAAGGTGCAACAATATGACATCCATCGTTGATGACATCAGTCACTAAAGGTGCAACAACGGGACAACCTTCGTTGATGACATCAATCACTAAAGGTGCAACAACGGGACAACCTTCGTTGATGACATCAATCACTAAAGGTGCAACAATAAGGACGTCCTTCGTTGATAATATTAATCACTAAAGGTGCAACATTATGACATCCATCGTTGATGACATCAGTCACTAAAGGATTCACAAGAAATTCAAAACATTACTTTTAACTTTTTAGTTTCTCAAATCTGTTCTCAAAATTATTATAAAGTGTTTCTAAGTTTCCTTTGTACTGTTTCACTTTACTCTAATTTTAACATCAGGAAAAACATTTATTATTAAGGTTGGCAAAGCGGTCAAATTTATTTGTTGTCAGAGTTCTTTGCTGCCAGATTTCTATGTTGCCAGATTTCTTTGTTGCCAGATTTCTTTGTTGCCAGATTTCTTTGTTGCCAGATTTCTTTGTTGCCAGATTTCTTTGTTGCCAGATTTCTTTGTTGCCAGATTTCTTTGAAAAAGCTTTATTTAATTCTTAAAACTAAAAACTGATTGGACAAGTTGTGTAATAACTGTGTTCCTTCCTTAAAGTGCATTATATCTGTAAAGAGCATCAGATCCTGTACCCATTCATGATCTTCTATTTGTGGGTATTATTTTTCTTTTCTTTTCTTTCATGGCAGCAATTATTAACCAAAAAAAGCAACAAACTTACTGAAAAAGGCTGGTAGTTCATGACCATCTTACAAAGCAGTAGAATGAGAGGTCACTTGGTTTTATTCAAGGTTCAGCTCCTCATTAAAGTTTCTAAATTCACGGTGTGTTTCTGCACTTGTCCAAATGAAATTTACAATTTCTAAAACGCAATTTATGACATTGTTGGACTTGAAGTGTTTACTTACTAAATTCTCAAGGTGGTTTTACAATGAATAGAGATATTCAGGATAGTTGAGATCAAGTGTCAGTTGCTCACCAGGCCAGTATTTAGACCTACCATAGCAGGTGCTCCATCTAATGCAATGGTAACACGTTTATGCAATGGTAACTGAGTATTTAATAAAGTTTCGATAAGTACATTTTTTATGTCAATACCTTTTTGTCGTTCCCATTAAGCTTATCAGGTCTAAGAATTCTTCTTTTGAATTTCCATCATTTGTAACATAGCGAGAAAATATAGCTAGCTGAGGTATATCTTGAATGTCTGTAGATTCATCCAGTGGTAAGTTGAAAGCAACGCAGCTTTGCAGATCACTCTGCGGTAGAACTAATTTCAGAAATGCGTCTCTCATTAGTGCGGCGGAGATAGGAATTTGTTCCATTCCTTGTTTAAGTTTTGAGTTCTCTGGAGCGAGAATTGCAATCACATCACTGATAGTCTTTTTTTTTACAAATTCTCCGTGACTGTGAGGTAGGTTACAGTAGTTTAAGGCAGCTTCAGTAGCCAAGTCACTTTACTTATAAAGGGGAAAACAGGCAATTTTTTTGAGTGACTAAATTAGATTTCAAATATTTTATCTTAATTTTTCACAGTTCTGATTCAGGAGGAAATTCAGAATCAAATTTTTATTAAGTTTACATTCACGGTGTCGCTTTAAATTACTGATTTTAAAATGGCTCATAGTTGTATGACAGATCAGCCACAGATCTGTAAAAGAAAAATCGTCCTCCCATTGGTGGTTAAACACTCTCTTCTCTTGCTCCTATTTCCGTTTTATACTCTTCTGTTGCTCGGTCATTTTAAACAAGGGTTTTATAATTTTAACTAAAATCAGTAGCGAGTATTTATTAATCAGAAAAGTACTTACCTGCACTGCAATACATTAGTTATGTTCCGTTACCGCCGCAAGCGTATAGCTTGTATGATGGTGCAGTCCAGCAGCAGCATCCGTACTTGTTTAAAACGTGTTTTGATTACGCTCATCGAGTTTAAACAGCAATTTAGAAACATAATGCATATGGATGTTTGAAAAGATAATGTGAATTACCCGTATATGTATACATATATTATATTTATATATATATATATATATATATATATATATGTGTGTGTGTGTGTGTGTGTGTGTGGTGTGTGTGTGTGTGTGTGTGTGTGTGTGTGTGTGTGTGTGTGTGTGTGTGTGTGTGTGTGTATGTGTGTGTGTGTGTGTGTGTGTGTGTGTGTGTGTGTGTGTGTGTGGGTGTGTGTGTGTGTGATGTGTGTGTGTGTGTGTGGTGTGTGGTGCGTGTGTGCCGAATATGTAAAACTGGTTAATTAGCAAGAACTCGTTTAAAATTAAGTCCTTTCTAAAATTTTCTCCTATACGTCACTAATGTTAATGTAAAAATTTTTAATTTTGCATCAAAAGAATCTTAGAAAACTTACCTAACCTTATTATAACAAGAACAATTTATTTTAGCCTAACC
This sequence comes from Cherax quadricarinatus, assembly GCF_026875155.1. Classification (NCBI taxonomy): domain Eukaryota; kingdom Metazoa; phylum Arthropoda; class Malacostraca; order Decapoda; family Parastacidae; genus Cherax; species Cherax quadricarinatus. Next base: position 66,274,639 of record NC_069404.1, read on the forward strand.
CAACTAAATATATTTTAGATTTGTTTTACAGCACTTTAATACTAAACAAACACAGTGAAATATATTTTTTTCATTAAGTTCAAAATGATTTTGGCGGAAATTATTGCATACACAATTTTCACATGTCCTATATGGCAAGATGAGCGTTGCTATTTAAGCCAAGATAGTAAGTTCTACCTATTCGGCACGATAGATATATATATATATATATATTATATATTATTTTATTATATATATATATATATTATATATATATATATTTATATATGTATATATATATATATATATATATTATATATTATATATATTTATATATTATATATATTATATATTATATATATAACCATGTAGGTAGTAAATTGGTAGACAGCAACCACCCAGGGAGGTACTACGTTCTTCCAGATGGTGTGAAATACAAGCGTGTTATTGCTCTGAATGATGGTAGGACTGCTGGTGTCTTTTCATGTATCATAAATATGCAAGATTTCAGGTACGTCTTGTTACTTCTACTTCTACTTTAGCCACACTGCATATGCATGTACAAGCATGTACATACTAACTCCTCTGGGTTTTCTTCTGTGTTCTTCCTAGTTCTTGTTCTTGTTTATTTCTGCTTATCTCCTTGGGGAAGTTGAACAGAATTCTTCCTCCGTAAGCTATGCATGTCGTAGGAGGCGACTAAATGCCGGGAGCAATGGGCTAGTAACTCCTTCTCCTGTATAAACTACTAAAAACAAGGAATTGAAAAACTTTTTAAAATTGGGATGTTTGAATATGCGTGGATGTAGTGCGGATGATAAAAAAAATGATCGCTAATGTTATGAATGAAAAGAAGTTGGATGTCCTAACACTAAGCGAAACAAAGCTGAAGGGGGTAGGGGAGTTTCAGTAGGGAGAAATAAATGGGATTAATTCAGAAGTATCTGAGAGAGTTAGAGCTAAGGAAAGAGTAGCAATAAAGTTGAAGAATCAGGTATGGAGAGAGTAGACGGAATATAAGTGTATAAATTCAAGGATTATGTGGATTAAAATAAGGGTCGGATGTGAAAAGTGGATCATAATAAGTGTGTATGCACCTGGAGAAGAGAGGAGTGTAGAGAGAGAGAGAGATTTGGGGAGATGTTAAGCGACCGTGTAGGAACTTTAGAGCCAAGTGGGAGAGTAATTGTTGTAGGGGACAAAGCTCAAGTAGGAGAAGCGTTTAGAGAGGGTGAGGTAGGTAAGTTTGGGGTGCAAATTGTAAATGATAATGGGGAACATTTGATTGAACTTTGTATAGAAAGGGGTTTGGACTTGACGTGCTGTTGGAGTGTAAACAAGGTAACATTTACAGAGGGATTCAGGGAACCCGGCAGGCCGGACTTGATTCCTGGAGATGGGAAGTACAGTGCCGGCACTCTGAAGGAGGGGGGTTAATGTTGCAGTTTTTATAACTGTAGTGTAAGCATGCCTCTGGCAAGACAGTGATGGAGTGAATGATGAAGGAAGTATTTCTTTTCCGGGCTACCCTGCCTTGGTGGGAAACGGCCGATGTGTTAATAAAATAAAATTAATAATAATATAATAAATAATTAATATAAAAATTAATATTTAAAATATAATAACAATAATATTATATATATATTTTATATTATATATATATTATATTTTTATTTTATATTTTATTTATATATATTTATATATTTATATTTTTATATATATATATATATTTTTATATATATATATATATTTTTATATTATATATATATATATATATTATATATATATATAAATATATATTTATTTTATTATTTTATATATAATATATATATATATATTATATATATATAATATTATTATATAGTTATTTATATATATATATATATATTATATATATATATTTTTATATATATATATATATATATATATATAATTTATATATATTGTACATGCATTTTAAGACGGGGGAGTAGGTAGCAGATGAACAAGGAGGCTTTAGGAAGGGTAGGGGGTGTGTAGACCAAGTGTTTACAGTGAAACATATAGGTGCCCAGTATTTAGATAAGGATATAAAGAGGTTTTTGTGGCATTTATAGATTTGGAAAATTCGTATGACAGGGTGGATAGGAGGGCATTGTGGCAGATGTTGCAAATGTATGGAATAGGAGGTAGGTTACTGAAAGCAGTGAAAAGTTTTTACAAGGATAGTGAGGCTCAGGTTAGAGTATGTAGGAGAGGGGGAGATTAATTTCCCAGTAAAAATAGGCCTTAGACAAGGATGTGTGATGCCACCGTGGTTGTTTAATATATTTATAGATGGAGTTGTAAGAGATGTGAATGCTCGGGAGTTGGCAAGAGGTTTGGGGTTAAAAGCTAAAGAATCTAACAAAGTGTTAGATTCTCTCTCTCTCTCAGAGAGGAGAGAATAGATAGATAAAAAGAGAGAGAGAGAGAGAGAAGGGGGGGAGGGGGAGAGAGGGGAGAGAGAGAGAGAGAGAGAGGAGAGAGAGAGAGAGGAGAGGGGAGAGAGGGAAAAAGGGAGACGAGGGTACAGGAAAGTTTTTGGGATAGTCAACAATATGGTAACCAACATTAGTGCTCCACTCACTTCTATATTCACCAAGCTCGAGCTTTTTCAAAGAACGAATATTTTTTTTTTGGTTCATGTAAGCGTACACACAGGTCTTTAAATTTGCCAAAATGAATTTCCCGGGGAAAGATGTCGTTTACACGGTGACTGGGCGGCGCCCCATGGCGGGCAAGTGTGTGTTTGGTGGTGGCAGCTGCGTAACTTCATTTCCCCCTCAGATGCTACATTACCCAAAATTTTTCGCATTTTTTGGAGGCTAATAAAGTAATCCGGCAAATTGTGCGTGAAAAAGTATTTCTCTTCTTTTTCCTGACGCTGCAGATTGGTAAAATGTAGACTTTCTTTTTTAGAGGATGACTTTTTTTAATATTATTTTTAATGCCTTACCTTTTAAAAACAGGGGGGGATTTTAAATAAGCAGGATGTATCCACCGCATGTCTCTCAGTGTATATACCCCGGGTCCGGTCCCTTGTATATTATTATTTCCCCTTTCCTTCGAGCTTCTGTTGGGGACTTTTAAGGGTGCAAGTTGGACCGAAATGTTGCCATAAGTTTCATTCCCCTGTGGCGGGTTTATTTATTTTATTGGGACTTCACTTTAAAATCCTAATTTTAAACATATAGTTTTCTTGGCTAGGTGAGCTGATCATGGAGCCTCGTGAGCCGTTTGGCTTTAAACCCCATTCACCAACAATAGGCATTCCTCTTTATTGTATCAAAAGAAAAAAAAAAAAAATTAAAAAAATTTTTAGTGAATGAGTGTGTGATACGAGACAGGAACCCCCGTATCTCGTAGCCCCAGAACCCTCTACCTAACCCATATCAAGCAAGTAGCAGTCATTCCTGCCTTTGGTAAAACCCTCATTGCTTAGCATTCCTCTAGACAACGACGACCCTAGGGTTTTTTGCTCTCCCCTAATGAATGTAATAATAATATAATAATAATAAAAAATAATAACAATAATAATTATTAATAATAATTTTAATAATAATTTAATAATAATAAAACAACAAAAAACAACAACAACAACAATAATAATTTTTAAATAATTTAAAAATAATAATAAAAAAAGGTAATAATAAATTTTTTTAAAATAATAACAAGAAAAACAACAACAGCAAAACAAAAACAAACAAAACAAAAACAAAAAACAAAAAAAACAACAATAAAAATAATAATAATAATAAAAATAATAATAAAACAAAAATTTAATAATAATAATAATAAATAATAATAAAAATAATAATATTAAAAATTTTATAATAATAAAAAAGAAAAGAACAACAAAAACAACAACAACAACAACAAAAAACAAAAACAACAACAACAACAAAAAAAATAAAATATAATAATAATAAAAATAATAATATAATAATTTTATAATAATAACGAAACAAGAAAAAGAACAAAAACAAGAAAAAAAAACAACAGCAACAAAAACGCAACAACAAGAACAAGAACAAGAACAACAACAACAACAACAACAACAAAAACAACGAAACAAACCAATAAAAAATAATAATAAAAATAATAATAATAATAAAATAATAATTTAATAAAAGAGCAACAAGAACAAGAACAACAACAACAACAAAACAAACAACACGCAAACAATCCCAAAAAAATAATATTAAAATAATAAAATAAATATAATAATAAAATAATAAAAATAATAATAATAATAATAATAACAATAACCCTTAAAAGAAGCCAGGAGTTATAATTCAACAACGCAAAAAAGTCAACTCTTTTGAAAAAAAATCCTGAAAAACAGGAGCTGCGCTCAATACCCAAAGAGGGTCGGGAAACTGTTTTTAAAACTTTTCCCCTAAATAATGTCAACGAAGGGAAAAGTTTTAAACTAATCAGCGGAGGCATTCTCCAGATGTTTCAGGGAAAACCTTATCAGAATTTGACTAATAAAATCGCAACTTGGGTCTTACTCTGCCTACCAAAATTTTTTTTTTTTATTCGCAGGAATTCTCCCGGTCCGGGTCTTTTCCAAGTATGTGGTGACCGGCCTTGACTCCCTATCTGGGAGTATCTCGAGACGTAATTTTTTAAGGAAATGACAGGCAGGATAGAACAGTCTCAGGCAAAATATGCTCAAATTATTATTATTATTATTATTATTATTATTATTATTATTATTATTATTATTATTGTTATTATTATTAATTATTATTATTAATAGTAGTAAAAAGTGTTTGTGTTTTTGTATTATTATTATTATTATTATTATTATATTATTATTAGTAGTAGTAGTAGTAGTAGTTGTTTGAGTGGTTTTGGTATTATTATTATTATCATTATTATTATTATTATTATTATTATTATTATTATTATTATTATTTATTATTATTTTCACTATTATTATTATTATTATTATTATTATTATTTTTTAAATTGTTTTTTATTATTATTACTCTTTTTATTATTAATATAATTTTTGTTAATGCTGTGTTGTTGTTATTGTTGTTCAAAAACCTACTTAGAAAAAACCCACAGACAGTGTGTGTGTGTGTGTGTGTGTGTGTGTGTGTGTGTGTGTGTGTGTGTGTGTGTGTGTGTGTGTGTCTGTCTGTCTGTGTGTGTGTGTCTGTACTCCCCTAATTGTGGTCGCAGGGGTCGAGTCACAGCTCCGGCCACCCCTCTTCAATGGTGGCTACTAGGTAACTCTCCCTGCTCCAAGCTTTTTCATCCCTATTCTTAAAGTTTGAATGGACCCTGACTCCACAAATTTCACTTTCCAGACTATTCCACTTCCTGACAACTCTATGGCTGAAGAAATATTTGGTAACATCCATGTGACTCACCTGACCCTTCAATTTCCAATTGTGTTCCTCGTTGTTGTGTTCCTCCTTAGAAATCCTGCGTTGCAACCTTGTCGATTCTTCTCATTATTTTATTCGTCACCCATATCACCCCTCCTCTCTTCCTGTCCTCCGTGTCGTCAGGTTAGATTTTCCTTTATCCTCTCCTCGTAGGACATGCCCCTTAGCACCGGCACTAGTCTCGTTGCAAACCTTTGCACTTTCTTTTATTCATGACGTGCTTGGTAAGGTGTGGGTTCCAAAGTGGTGCTGCATACTCTAATATGGGCCTGATGTACACGGTGTACAGGGTCCTGAATGATTCCTTACTGAGATTTCCGAATGCTTTACTCAGTCTTGGTTGGGGTTCTATACTCTGCAGCAGTTATTTGGTTGATGTGCACCTCAGGAGGAGTGCTCGGTATTATTCTCAACTCAATACCCTTTTCCGTGAGGGAGGTTTGTAATCTTTGGCCCCCTAGACGGTACTCTGTCTGCCGTCTTCTTTGCTCTTCCCCAATCTTAATGACCTTGCACTTGGTGGGATTGAACTCCAGGAGCCAGTTTCTGGACCAGGCCTTTAGCCTGTCCACATCCCTTTGCAGTCCTGCCAGGTCCTCCTCCTCCGATTGAACTCTCCTCATTAATTTCACATCGTTTGCAAACAGGGACACTTCTGGATCTATACCTTCCGTCATGTCATTCACATATACCACAAACAGCACCGGTGCTAGGACTGGCCCCTGTGGAACCCCGCTCTTCACAGGCGCCCACTCTGACACCTTGTCACGTACCATGACTCGCTCATGTCTCCCCATCAGGTATTCTCTGATCCCTTGCAATGCCTTCCCTGTTATACCTGCCTGGTCCTCCATCTTTTGTACTAATCTGTTATGTGGAACTCTGTCAAAAGCCTTCTTACAGTCAAAGAAAATGCATGCTACCCACCTTTCTTTCTTTTCCTGCCACTGTCACCTTGTCATAGAACTCCAATAGGTTTGTGACACAAGATTTCTCGTCCCTGAATCCGTGCTGGTTGTCATTGATAAGTTCTCATGATGTTGCATACTTCCATGTCAGTGGACAGTGGTCTGTAGTTCAGTGCCGCGTTTTCTGTTCCTTTTTAAAACGGGATACATTTTGTGTTTTTTCATACTTCAGATAGTCGCTCTGTTTCGATAGATGTGATGAAGATTGTTGTTAGTGGCACACAGAGTGCCTCTGCTCCTTCTGTCAGGACCAATGAAGAGATGTTTCTTGCGCCATCGCCTTTGAGGTATCTAGCTCGCTTCGCAGCCTTTTCAATCCTCCTCAGTTGTATGAATTGTGTATAGCACTTGATGGTGTACCCACACCTCACCTTCTTTCTGTGTGTATATGTGTGTGTGTATGTGAGTGTACTCAGTTGTGGTTGCAGGGGTCGACTCACAACTCCTGGCCCCGCATCTTCACTGGTCGCTACTAGGTCATTGTTCCATCTCCATGAGCTTCATCATACCTCTTCTTAAAGCTATATATGGATCCTGCCTCCACTACATCACTTAGCAGACTATTCCACTACCTGACAACTCTGTGACTGAAGAAATACTTCCTAACATCACTGTGATTCATCTGAGTCTTCAACTTCCAACTGTTACACCTTGTTGCTGTGTGCCATCTCCGGAACATCCTGTCTCTGTCCACTTTGTCATTTCTTCTCAGTATTTCATATGTCATTATCATATCCCTCCTAACTCTCCTGCCTCCAATGTCGCCAGGTCGATTTCCCTTAACCTCTCCTTGTAGGACATGACCCCTTTGCTCCGTGACTAGTGTTGTTGTAAGCCTTTGCACTTTCTGTAATTTCCTTACGTGCTTGGCTAGGTTTGGGTTCCAAAAATGGGGCTGCATACTCCAATATAGGCCAAACATTTCACGGTGTACACGTCCTGTACGATACCTTACTGAGATGTTGGAATGCTAGTCTTAGATTTGCTAGGCGCCCATATGCTGCAAACCAGTTATTTGGTTTATGTGGTGCCCCAGTAGATGTGCCCGGTGTTATACTCACCCCCAAGATCCTTTTCCTTAAGTGAGGTTTGTAGTCTCTGGCCCTAGACTGTTTCCATCTGCGGTGTTCTTTGCCCTTCCCCAGTCTTCATGAGTTGCACTTGGTGGAGTTTAACTCCCGGAGCCGATATGGACCAGGCTTGCAGCCTGTCCAGATTCCCTTCGTAGTTCTGCCTTGCCCTAGTCCGATTGAATTCTTCTCATCAATTTTCCCATCATCTGCAAACAGGGATATTTCTGCAAACAGCACCGGTCCTGGACTGACCCCTGTGGGAACCCGCTCGTCAGGGGGCGCCACTTTTGACGCTTTGCCACGTCCCATGACTTCTTTTGTCTTCCTGCAGGTATTCTTGATCCATTGCACTCCATTCCCTACTATCCCTGCCTGGTCCTCCAGCTTTTTCACTACTCTCTTATGTGGAAGTGTGTCAAATGCATTCTTACAGTCCAAGAAAAAGCAATCTACCAACCCCTCTCTCTCTCTTGTTTTACTGTGTTACTTGTCAAAAGAATTCCTGTAGGTTGTGACAAAAGGATTTCCCTGGTTGTCGTCAGTGACACGGGTCTATAGTTTAATTCTTCATTTCTGTCTCCTTTTTCGAAACTGGGAATAGTCTGCTGTCTTCCATACCTCAGGTAGTAGCCCGGTTTCGATAGATGTGTTTAAGATTTTTATTAGTGGTACACACATCACCTCTGCTCCCCCTCTCAGAACCCACAGAGAGTGTTATCCAGCCCCATCTCCTTTGAGGTTTTCTAGATCGCTTGGCAGCCTCTTTACTTCTTCCTCGGTTGTATGTATTGTCCAAACACTCGATGGTGTACCCACCCCCTCTGCCTTTCTGGAGTCCTTCTGTCTCCTCTTTTGAACACTTCTTTGAATCTCATGTTGGCTCCTCCCCATACTTCGGGGTCGTTTCTGTAATCTACCCTCCTTCCTTCCTCAGCCTGATTACCTGGTCCTTGATTGTTGTTTTTCCTCTTGATGTGACTGCACATCAGCACTGGGTCAGGTTTGGCTTTCGCTGCTATGTCATTTTTGTTTGTCATTAGGCCTCCCTTCTTACTTGTGCATATTCATTTCTGGGTCTACAACTGCCTCTTCTTATTATTCTGGGTCCCTTGCCTTCTATTTCTTCTTCCATTCTGTAGCACACTTGGTTTTGGCCTTTCTAACTTTGCAAGAACTAAGGGCTCATCGGGGTTTCTCGTTATTTCTGTTACCCTGGGTACAAACCTTTCCTCAATTTTTTGCATATTGTTGTCACATATTCCATCATCTTTTGGTTTACTGACTTTCCCCCAGTTCTTGTTCCACTAAACCCCGTACAGGAAATTCTTCATGTTTGTGGTCCCTTTCTTGTAATTTGGCTTCATTTTTCCAGTTTCCCCCTGCTTCCTTCCCCAAATTTTGAAAACCTCACTTTATTTTCGAAGCTCAAAACCACAGGGTTTAAATGGCCCCGAGGGGTCTTTCATATGTGATGCCCTTCAATGTCGGGCCCTACTGAAGGTGAATAATAGTTCAAGTCTTGTGGTTATCCTCTCTTCTCTTCTTGGTAGTGTCCTTTTGTTTTGTTTCATGAGTTTTTCCCAGTACCCCCTTTCCTTCATCTTAGTCTCAACGTTTCTGGGCCCCCTTGTGGCCCCAGGTTCCCCCAGTCGTTTTCCCTTTTTTTTGTGGTTGAAAGCACTCACAATAAAAAGAGTTTTTGCCCTGCTCGCATGGGGCCTTTGGCCACTTCAGCCATTTGTGTCGGGCTTATGCTTTTTACTTATCACACTCTTTGCCGGTGGCCCCCTGATGTTCCTGGTGGGTTATACACACTGAAATTTTCCCAAATTTGGCTTCCCGAATGAAGTGTTCCTATTTTGCCCTTCTCTTGCTTCTCCTCTATCAAACCCCTCTCCACCTCATTTAAAACCTCATTGGTTTTCGATGAGCAGTGCCCTCCTCCACGCCCCTTTGTTCCCTCTGTCTTTTGTCTTCTCTAGATCTGTTGTCCCATTGAAAATATAGCATCTGTTATCACTCCTGTGAGCTTGGTTTCTTTGAGAGCTCTGATGTCTGGTGATGCCTCTTTGACTCTTTCGTGCCACTCCTCCCACTTATTTGTAATTCCATCATCGTTGGTGTACCATACCTTCAGTTTTCTCTCCAGCACTGTGTTCTGGGGGTCTATGGGGGTGGGGGACCTAGTAGTGTCCTGTGGGATTTTATAGCATAGTGTGGGGTGGAGGGCTGTAAGTGTGAATTGTGGGTTGTGTTAGGACAGCGTGTTTTGCTGTTGGGTTCTGGGGGGGTTCTGTGTGCGCTTGCGCTTGTTGCTCTGCCATACTTTGGTTGTCTGCTGATGCTGCCCTTGCCTCTCTTCCTAGCCCCATTCGTTTCTGTGTCCTCTCCCTCAGCATCTGTTGTTCTGTTCTTGTTCTGTCAAGGTCTAGGAACACCCTCTTGTATGTTGATGATTCCTTCATCCGTTGTTTCTCTTGCAGGATCCTGTTCCACACTGTTTCTGTCTTGAAAATCAGTTTGACTGGCTGATTTCTCACATTCAAGTACCCCCCTATTCTCTGAAAATTTATCTCAGTCATGTCCTTCTTGCCTATTTCTGGGGTGATGTTTTCAATCTTCTGTTTTTTTTTCTGCCGTCTTTCATTGTGTGTCGTCCCCTCACTCTCCTGAAGCTCATGAATAAACACTGGCTTATCCCTCTCCTCCTCCCATTGCCTTTCCCCCTGTGCCTCTGGGGTCCCATTTGTAGATGGCCATTGTCTCCCTTATTTTTTCTTATAACATTTGGTGGCATGGTTGTGCCTCTGCATGGGATCTGTCACCTTCGCCACCTTTCCTCCCTCAATTACCGCTATCACTGCTCCCAACAGGTCTCCCTCTTCATTCCTTGATCTTGCTTGGTGGACTGATATAGCCTTAGCGTAAGTCTTGTCTCCTTCCTTTCTCCAGGGCAGCAGCAAGTAGGTACCTGTGTGTTAGTCCACTGGTGTGGGTCGCATCCTGGAGGACAAGATTGAGGACCCAAATTTTAAATAAGACAGACAGTCCTCCATGACACACTGCCTTTCTAGGATTATCCTTGGTGGCTAATCCTGCAAGGTTAAAAATCCAAACGAAATCTTATCTCTCCTTGTTCAATAGAGGCGTACCTGCTTCAGATGCCATGTCTCCTCTGGGCAATAGCCCTGTAACTAGCTTCAGCCTATTTATCTCATATTCTAGGGCACGTATCCTGGCTTCTGAGGCATCGGCTTGCAAGTCCAATTTCTTCTTTTCCTCTGCCTCCATCCTCTTCTCCATTTTCACAGAAAGCTCACCTACTTTACTCTCCCACTCTTGTTCCATCCTTTTACATTGCTCTTCCTTCCATTCTTCCTTACCAGGACATCTTCCTCTGATCCCCTGAACCTTTGACTTGCCATCTGAGCTACCATTTTTTGTGTATGTGTGTGTGTGTATGTGTGCCTGGGAGACAGAAAGAGAGTGTGAGAGAGGCGGAGAGAGAGAGAGAGAGTGACCAGAGAGAGGAGAGAGAGTGAGAGAAGAGAGAGTGAGGAGAGAGAGAGAGAGAGAGAGAGAGAGAGAGAGAGAGAGAGAGAGAGAGAGAAAGAGAAGAGAGAGGGAGAGAGAGAGGAGAGAGAGAGAGAGAGAGAGAGAGAGAGAGAGAGAGAGAGAGAGAGAGAGTGAGAGATAGAGAAAGAGAAAGAGAGAGACAGACAGACAGATGAGACATAGGGAAGGAGAGAGGGAAGGTGGAGAGAAAGGAGGTAGAGGAAGAGAGAGATGGAGAGAAAGAGGGATATAGATAGGTGGGGGTGGGGAGTTGTAAGGGGGAGTTGTAAGAGGAGGGTGATGGAAAGAGGGAAGAGGGGGACCAGGGAGAGTGATGAGGAGGATGCGGAAAAGAGTGGGAAGGAGCTAGTGGGAGAGAATGGGGGGAAGGATAGGTAGGAGTGAGGTAGAAAAGAGAGAGAGGGGGAATGAGGGGAGAGTGGGGAAAAGAGCAAAGAGGGATAGGAGGAAAGAAAAGATAGGCATAGGGAAGGGAATGGACAGAGTACTATCAAGTCACAGTGAGGTGTCAATTGGCCTGTGTGCGCGTATATGTACTCACCTATATGTACTCACCTATTTGATGGTGGCAGGGTGTCGAGTCCTAGCTCCTGGCCCCGCCTCTTCACCGGTTGCTACTAGGCTCTCTCTCCCCGCTCCATGAGCTTTATCAAACCTCGTCTTAAAACTGTGTACTGGTCCTGCCTCCACTACGATAATTTTCTAGGCTATTCCATGACTTACAACTATAGGGGGGGTGACTGAAGAAATATTCTTACTATCTCTCTGACTCATTGTGTCTTCAACATCCATTTGTGGCCTCTTGTTTTCTGTGTCCCTCCTTGGAACATCCTGTCTTTGTCCCACCTTGTCTATTCCTCGCAGTATTTTTATATGTCGTTATCATGTTCCCCTGACCCTCCTGTCCTCCAGTGTGGTCAGGCGATTGCCCTTAATCTTGCCTCATAGGACATTCCCTTAGCTCTGGAACTAACTTGTCGCAAAACTTTGTACTTGCTCTAGTTTCTTGGACGTGCTTTATCAAGTTGCGGGTCCAAACAGGTGGCTGCATATCCAGTATGGCCTGACATACACGGTGTACAGTGTCTTCGAATGATTCTTACTAAGGTATCGGAATGCTGTTCTCAGGTTTGCAGGGCGCGCATATGCTGCAGCAGTTATATGATTGATGTGTGCTTCCGGAGACATGCTCGGTGTTATACTCACCCCAAGATCTTTCTCCTTGAGTGAGGTTTGCAGTCTTTGGCCACCTAGCCTATACTCTGTCTGTGGTCTTCTGTGCCCCTCCCCATCTTCATGACTTTGCATTTGGCCAGGATTAAATTCGAGAAGCCATTTTCTGGACCAGGTGTCCAGTCTGTCCAGGTCTCTTTGAAGTCCTGCCTGGTCCTCATCAGATTTAATTCTCCTCATTTAACTTCACATCATCTGCAAACAGGGACACTTCTGAGTCTAACCCATTCCGTCATGTCGTTCACATATACAAAAAATATGCACTGGTCCTAGGACCGACCCTGTGGGACCCGCTCGTCACAGGTGCCCACTGTGATACATCATTACGTACCATGACTCGTTGTTGCCTCCCTGTCAGGTATCTCTGATCCATTGCAGTGCCCTTCCTGTTATATGCGCCTGATGCTCTAGCTTCTGCACTAATCTCTTGTGAGGAACTGTGTCAAAGGCCTTCTTGCAGTCCAAGAAGATGCATCAACCCACCCCTCTCTCTCTTGTCTTACTTCTGTTATTTTATCATAAAACTCCAGAAGGTTTGTGACACAGGATTTCCCTTCCGTGAATCCGTGCTGGTTGGCATTTATACTCCTGTTCCGTTCCAGGTGCTCCACCACTTTTCCTCCTGATAATCTTCTCCATAATTTTGCATACTATACACGTCAATGACACAGGTCTATAGTTTAGTGCCTCTTTTCTGTCTCCTTTTTTAAAAATGGGAACTACATTTGCCGTCTTCCATACCTCAGGTAGTTGCCCAGTTTCCAGGGATGTGTTGAAGATTGTGGTAAGTGGCACGCACAACATATCTGCTCCCTCTCTAAGGACCCAGGGGAGATGTTGTCTGGTCCCATTGCCTTTGAGGTATCGATGTCCCTTAGCAGTTTCTTCACCTCCTCCTCATCTGTATGTATGTCGTCCAACACTTGTTGGTGTATTCCTTGCTGGTGTCCCCATCTGGTCTGTCCCCCCAGAGTCCTTCCTGTCTCTACTGTAAATACTTCCTTAAATCTCGTGTTGAGCTCCTCACATACCTCTTGATCGTTTCTTGTGAGTTCTCCACCTTCTTTCCTCAGCCTTATCACCTGGTCCTTGACTGTTGTCTTCCTCCTAATGTGGCTATACAGCAGTTTCGGGTCAGATTTGACTTTCGATGTATGTGTACGTGTGTGCTTATATAAGCATTAGTTTTGAGTTTGAGTGTATGCGTGTACGTTTTGCGTGCGTATAGGTGCTCACAATGTTTGCACGGTCCACATGTACAAGTGGTTCACTGGCCTGCCTTTGACTTGATGCTGACTCAAGTGACTAATGCGAGTTCCTTTTATGTTTATCCTTCTTCCTAGAATACCTACATCGTAGATTTCTAACTGCCTAGTGTGTGTATGAGAGAGTGAGAGTGTGCCAGGAAAAAACCTTCCTCGCTTACCCCTCCTTAGCCAATCTACCTGTCAATGATACTAAGTCTACTCTGCTTCTACAAGTGCCAGAAGAAACACACTGTGTGTGTGTGTGTGTGTGTGTGTGTGTGTGTGTGTGTGT
>NC_069404.1:66290932-66293432 GCF_026875155.1 Cherax quadricarinatus
ATCAAGGAACTATGAAAGTAAAGCATCCAAAGAAGCTATATAAGGGTTGCGGCACCCACTATCAGATCCCAACGGTTTAACACCTGACGCGCGCCGACCCAACTTGGATAGGTCCTTGGCACAACTCACCCCACAAACTATTTCTCCCCAAAGAAATAAGAAATTTTAAAGATTATTTGTCCAGTGTATTATTAAATTCTTCCCAAATTTATTAATTATAAATGGATCTAATTTATATAAACCAAAGGAAATATTCATATTATTGTCAAAAACTGCTTTTTTATAAAAACAAGATTCAATTATTTTTCCTGTCGCCCATGGACTTGCTTGATACTACTTTCTCAACTTTTTGAAATCAATCGGATGGTTAAAATCTCTTACATGAATAAATAGAGAAATTGGAATCTTGTCCAGTTCTAATGCTATTATATGTTGTTTTAATCTTAGTTCGAGATTTTTCCCAGTTTGACCGTAAAAAAACTTTATCGCAAATTTTCAAGGAATCTTTAGACACATCCATCAGCATTTTGGGGGGAAATTCTTTATCAAAAGTTTTTTTTACTGTATCAAGATTTTTGAATACAACTTTAATTTTAAAAGTCTTAAAAAAGAGAAGGCTATCAACAAAGTTTTCTTTGGAAAGGGAGAACCCAACATATTTTTAGTTGAATAAGGTGGTTATCCCATTTTGGATTGTAAAAAGTATTTCTAGCAACTTTAAAAAGATTTATCAATTACATTTCTTGGGTATTTTAATCATTACCTATTTCATAAATTTTGGATATTTCCTCATCTATGAACTCAGGATACAAATTCGAAAAGCTCTCAAAACATTGATGAGAAAACAGACAGTTTGACTCGATCTTGATGCGAGGAATAATTTGTGGACATAGGAACAAATTATTTGTAGGGTTTTTGTAAATTTTAAATTTGAATTCATTATTACCCCTTTAAAAATTAAAAACATCTAGAAAAGGCAATGAGTTATTTTCTTCAAACTCAACAGTAAAGTTTATTGAATGGGCTAAGCTATTTAATTTTCCTAGGAAATTGTGTATATCTACATTTTTGGGCATAAGACACAAAATATCATCAACATTATCTGAACCATTTTAGCTCTTATTAGGGAGGATTGTGTTAAGTAACCTTGTTTCAAAAAATTCCATGTATAGGTTACTAAGAACAGGTGAAAGAGGATTTCCCATTGCCATACCAAACTTCTGAGTGTAAAACTTATCATTAAATACAAATTTTGCATCAACAATGCAAAGTTTAATAAGTTTAATGATAGTAGAAACTGGCAATGGTAAATCATAGTTAACGAGTTCTTCAGATAAGAAACTTAATAAATCATCAACAGGAATTTTCGTAAACAAGGAAGTAACATCAAAACTAACCATGTTAAAAACACACAAACCAGGGAATCCAGTCAGACCAATTATTAGCTCCATAGGGTCAGTTTCATATAAATTATCCAAATGGCTTGTTGATGTTTTGAGCCCTATTGTTGGCAAAATTTCTAACTTTAATGTTAAAAACAACATAGACTTGGTTGATAAATTAAGCTCCTTGACTGACTTAAATGATTTTAACATGGTTAGTTTTGATGTTACTTCCTTGTTTACGAAAATTCCTGTTGATGATTTATTAAGTTTCTTATCTGAAGAACTCGTTAACTATGATTTACCATTGCCAGTTTCTACTATCATTAAACTTACTAAACTTTGCATTGTTGATGCAAAATTTGTATTTAATGATAAGTTTTACACTCAGAAGTTTGATATGGCAATGGGAAATCCTCTTTCACCTGTTCTTAGTAACCTATACATGGAATTTTTTGAAACAAGGTTACTTAACACAATCCTCCCTAATAGAGCTAAATGGTTCAGATATGTTGATGATATTTTGTGTCTTATGCCCAAAAATGTAGATATACACCATTTCCTAGGAAAATTAAATAGCTTAGCCCATTCTATAAACTTTACTGTTGAGTTTGAAGAAAATAACTCATTGCCTTTTCTAGATGTTTTAATTATTAAGGGTAATATGAATTCAAATTTAAAATTTACAGAAAACCTACAAATAACTGTTCCTATGTCCACTATTATTCCTCGCATCAAGATCGAGTCAAACTGTCTGTTTTCTCATCAATGTTTTTGAGAGCTTTTCGAATTTGTAGTCCTGAGTTCATAGATGAGGAAATATCCAAAATTATGAAATAGGTAATGATTTAAAATACCCAAGAAATGTAATTGATAAATCTTTTAAAGTTGCTAGAAATACTTTTTACAATCCAAAAAGGGATAACCAGCCTTATTCAACTAAAAATATGTTGGTTCTCCCTTACCATGAAAACTTTGTTGATATGCCTTCTCTTCTTAAGACTTTTATATTTAAAGTTGTATTCAAAAATCTTGATACAGTAAAAAAACTTTTGATAAAGAATTCCCCCCAAAATGCTGATGGATGTGTCTATAAGATTCCTTGTAAAATTTGCGAT
>NC_069404.1:66295175-66317675 GCF_026875155.1 Cherax quadricarinatus
ACCCATATGCTTTGCGTGCCATCCCAGGATGGAATGAGGTGCACAATAAATTAGCCACTTCGGTGAAAAAATCTAAATCGAATGAGACAACAATCCAGAGAAAATATGGAAAGAAGTTTAACATTTTATGGATAATCGTCAAACATGGCGAGGTTTAACGTTAATGCTGACAGTTACTTAAACGCTCATAGTAGTAAATAACGATGAGCAAATGAATTAACTGTGTACAAATTTCTTCCGTTATTGACTAGGCTAACGAAACTGTTATCTCAATGTATATACATAGAGAGGTATGTATCTCTCATTGTATATACTCTGAGAGTTCCCAGTTTTAGGGATTAAAATATTCTTGACTGAGTGTGAATAGGTGATATGTAGCTAAGTGACCCTTTGACTAAGTCGATAGGTTTTAAGTCAAAATAATCTAACCTAGCCAACTATTAGCCGTATCTAAAACGATTTCAACACAGCCAGACAACATACAATGTCGAATTTAATTATTCAAGTGAAGGAACGGTAAGCCAGCGGAAGGTCTAGATCAAGTGATCAACACTTCAAATAATTAAAATAACAACGTCGTAGCTGCATCAATTCACAAATTATGTTTTCACCTTGGAGATGGATCTTCAGGGGGAGGCAGGTTTAATGAGGGAAAAAAACTACGAAATAGAAAAAAAAAATAAGAATTTTTTTCTTACTGGAAAATAATACATAAGTCTGCCCACCTTTTGGTGCAGTCCGTTAATTCATACTATTTTCACTCTCCTCTACTTACTGTGTTACTAATTTGTCTCCTGTCATACCATTTTCGCATGTATTTAATAGCAATTTTAAATTATATTCGATAACTTCATCAAAAAGACACAGTGCCATATCACAGAGGTGGGCAAGTTCTTCTATAAGACGAACCACATATAACACTTTTCATACCTTTCTGAATGTTCAAGAGCCACGGAAAATATTATTTTAAAATTGCATTTATAAATAATAAAAATTACAACAATATAGCAGCCGTATTCACCAAAGAAGAATGTGTTTAATCTCTTCTGGTTGAAGACTTCGACTGAGTCCTCATTTTTGCAGTTTATAGTTTAAAATCTGGCTGGTAGGAGGTCAAAGTTGTTCTAAGAAGCTCAGTGAGGTGACTGTTAGTGAGAACAATATAATGTTTTGAACTGATAACTTTCATTACAGAGAAGAGAGAGATTCACAGCAGAAAGTTGACCCAAAAACAGAGAGCAGTCGGAAGCCAGTTTTCTGAAGATTGGGACATTTTGCTTTTGGGATTTGTTTCCAAAAGACAGTTAGAGATGAGTTTTTATGTATTAATTTCAAACCCATATCTTCCTGCAGTTCAGTAAGTACCGTTTTCTTTGAAGCAACAACCGAGGCTAAAGGTGCAACAACAGGACATCCTTCGTTGATGACATCAATCACTAAAGGTGCAACAAAAGGACGTCCTTCGTTGATAATATTAATCACTAAAGGTGCAACATTATGACATCCATCGTTGATGACATCAGTCACTAAAGGTGCAACAACGGGACAACCTTCGTTGATGACATCAATCACTAAAGGTGCAACAACGGGACAACCTTCGTTGATGACATCAATCACTAAAGGTGCAACAAAAGGACGTCCTTCGTTGATAATATTAATCACTAAAGGTGCAACATTATGACATCCATCGTTGATGACATCAGTCACTAAAGGATTCACAAGAAATTCAAAACATTACTTTAACTTTTTAGTTTCTCAAATCTGTTCTCAAAATTATTATAAAGTGTTTCTAAGTTTCCTTTGTACTGTTTCACTTTACTCTCTCTAATTTCAACTTCAGGAAAAACATTTATTCTTAAGGTTGGCAAAGCGGTCAAATTTATTTGTTGTCAGAGTTCTTTGCTGCCAGATTTCTATGTTGCCAGATTTCTTTGTTGCCAGATTTCTTTGTTGCCAGATTTCTTTGTTGCCAGATTTCTTTGTTGCCAGTTTTCTTTTTTGCCAGATTTTTTTGTTCCCAAATTTCTTTGAAAAAGTTTTATTTAATTCTTAAAACTAAAAACTGATTGGACAAGTTTTTGTAAAACTGTTTTTCCTTCCTTAAAGTGCATTATATTGTAAAAAACATCAGATCCTGTACCCATTCTGATCTTTATTTGGGGTTTATTTTTCTTTTTTTTTCTTTCAGCAGCAATTTTTTAAACCCAAAAAAAACAACAAATACGAAAAAGGTGGTATTTCATGCCATTTTACAAAGCGTAGAATAGAGGTACTGGTTTTTTAAAGGTTCAGCCCTCATTAAATTTCAAAATTTCACGGTGTGTTTCTGACTTGTCAAAAAAAATTTACAATTTCTAAAACCAATTTATGCATTGTTGGACTTGAAGTTTTTACTTATAAATTCTAAAGGTGGTTTTAAAATGAATAGAGTATTCAGGTTTTGAGATCAATTCAGTTGCTCACCAGGCCAGTATTTAGCCCCTCCAAGCAGGTGTCCATCTAAGCAATGGTAACACTTTATGAAATGGAAAACTGGTTTTTTAAAAAATTTTTTCGAAAGTACTTTTTTATGTCTACCCTTTTTGTTTTTCCCATTAGTTATCAGGTCTAAAATTTTTTTTTTTAAATTTCATCATTTGAAAACATAGCGGAAAATATAGCTGCTGGGGTATTTTTGAATGTCTGTGTTTTCACCCCGGGGAAAGTTAAAACCCAACGCAGTTTGCAGACACTCTCTTTGAACAAATTTTCAAAAATCGTCTCCATTATGCGGGGGAGATAGGAATTTGTTCCTTCCTTTTTTAATTTTTGAGTTCTCTAGCGAGAATTGCAATCACATCAGATAGTTTTTTTTTTTTTTTTACAAATTCTCCGGACTGTGAGGTGGTTTACGTATTTAAAAAGCAGTTCATACCCAATCACTTTTTATAAGGGGAAAACAGGAAATTTTTTGAGTGACAAAATTAATTTCAAATATTTTATTTTAAATTTTCACAGTTCTGATTCAGGAGGAAAATTCAAAATCAAATTTTTTTTAAGTTTACATTCACGGTGCGTTTTAAAATTACTGTTTTTAAAATGGCTCATATTTGTATGACAGATCGCCACAGATCTGTAAAAGAAAAATCGTCCCCCCTTTTTGGGGGTTAAACCCCTTTTCTCTTGCTCCTTTTTCCTTTTTATATCTTTGTTGCTGGTCATTTTAAAAAAGGGTTTTTAAATTTTAATAAAATCAGTAGCGATATTTATTAATCAAAAATACTTACCTCATGCAATACATTATTATTTTCCCTTTACCGCCGCAAGGTTGCTTGTAGTGGTGCATCCCAGCAGCATCCGTACTTGTTTAAAACGTGTTTTGTTTTAGCTCATCGATTTTTTCAGCAATTTGAAACATAATGCATTGGATTTTGAAAGATAATGTGAATTACCGTATATGTATACATATATATATATTTATATAATATATATATATATTATATATTTTGGGGGTGTTTTGTGTGTGTTGTGTGTGTGTTGGTGGTGTGTGTGTGTTGTGGTGTGTGGTGTGTGTGTGTGTGTGTGTATGGGTGTGTTGTGTGTGGTGTGTGGTGTGTGTGGTGGTTGTGGTGTGTGTGTGGTGGTGTTGGGGTGTGGTGTGGGGCGTGTGTGAAAATATGAAAAAAACTGGTTAATTAGCAAGAATGTTTAAAATTTAGTCTTTCAAAAATTTTCTCCTATACCCCCCTAATGTTAATGTAAAAATTTTTAATTTTGCATAAAAAGAATCTTGAAAACTTACCTAACCTTATTAAAACAAGAACAATTTTTTTACCTAACCCAACAAATATTTTTTGTTTGTTTACAGACTTTAAACTAAACAAACACATGAAATATTTTTTTCATTAAGTTCAAATGATTTTGGGGAATTATTGTACACAAATTTTCAATGTCCTATATGGCAAGATGAGCGTTGCTATTTAAACCCAAGATAGTAAGTTCTCCCTTTTCGGCACGATAAATATATATATATTATATATATTAATATTTTAAATAATATTTATTATATAAAAATTTTATATATATTATGTATTATATATTTATATAATATATTTTTATATTTTAAAATTTTTAATTAATATTTTAATAATATATATATAAAACCAGTGGGTAGAAAATTGGTGCAGCAACCACCCAGGGAGGACACCGTTTTTCCAGAGAGTGTGAAATCAAGCGTGTTTTTGCTCGAATGAGGGTTTGGACTGTGGTGTTTTTTTCGTACATAAATATGCAAGATTTCGGGTAGGGTCTTTTTTACTTCTACTTCTACTTTGCCAACTGCAATGCATGTACAAAATGTACAATAACCCTCGGGGTTTTCTTCTGTGTTCTTCCTATTCTTTTTCTTGTTTTTTTTCTGCTATCCCTTGGGGGAAGTTAAAACAGAATTTCCTCCGAAGCTATGATGTCGTAGGAGGCGACTAAATGCCGGGGAGCAAGGGGCTAGAAAACCCCTTCTCCGATAAATACTAAAAACAAGGAATTGAAAAATTTTTTAAAAAGGGGATGTTTGAATATGCGTGGATGTAGTGGGATGAAAAAAAAAAATGATCGTAAGTTATGAATAAAAAGAAGTTGGATGCCCTAACACTAAGCGAAAAAAAGTGAAGGGGGTAGGGGAGTTTCAGTAGGGAGAAAATAAAGGGGTTAATTCAGAAGTATCTGAGAGATTTAGGCAAAGGGAAAGATAGCAAAAAAGTTAAAGAATCAGGTAGGAGAGAGTAGACGGAATATAATGTTTTAAAATTCCAAAGGGAAAGTGGATTAAAAAAAGGGTCGGATGTGAAAGTGGATCATAATAAGGTGTATGCACCCGGGAAAAGAGGGGTAGAGAGAGAGGAGATTTGGGGAGATGTTAAGCGACCGTGAGGAAATTTAGAGCCAAGTGGGGGGAGTAAATTTTTTAGGGGGCAAAGCTAAATAGGAGAAGCGTTTTGAGAGGGTTTAGGTAGGAAGTTGGGGGGCAAAATTTTAAATGATAATGGGGGAAAATTTGATTGAACTTTGTTTATAGAAAAAGGGGTTTTGGGCTTGAGTGCTGTTGGAGTGTAAACAAGGGGAATTTACAGAGGGATTCAGGGGAACCCGGAGGCGGACTTGATTCCTGGGGATGGGAATACAGGCCGGCCCTCTGAAAGGGGGGGGTTAATGTTGCAGTTTTTTAAACTGTAGTGTAAGCATGCCCCTTGGCAAACAGTGATGGGGTTAAGATGAAGGAAGTATTTCTTTTCCCGGGCTACCCTGCCCTTGGGGGGAAAGGCCGATGTTTAAAAAAATAAAAATAATAATAATAATAATAATAATAAAAATAAAAATAATAATAATAAAATAATAACAATAATATTTTATATATATATATATAATTTTTAAAAATATATATATATATATAAATTTATTATATTATTTATTTTATATATAAATATATATATATATATATATATATATAAATATTTATATATATATATTTATATATATTATATAAAAAATATATATATTTATTTATATATTATATTTATATAAATTATATATATATTATATAATTTTTATATATATATATATATGTTATTTATATTATATATATATTATATATAATATATATAATAAATTTTTATAATAATATTTAAATATATTTAAAAATATGTCATGCATATTAAGACGGAGAGTAGGAAGAGATAACAAGGAGGCTTTAGGAAGGGTAGGGGTGGGTAGACCATGTTTACAGTTTAAACATATAGGTGACCCGTATTTAGATAAGGAATAAAATTTTTTTGGCATTTATAGATTTTTGGAAAATTCGTAACAGGGGGGATAGGAGGGGGATTGTGGGAGATGTTTAAATGTATGGAATGGAGGTAGGTTACTGAAAGCAGTGAAAAAGTTTTTTCAAAGGGTAGTGAGGGAGGTTGAAATATGTAGGAGAGAGAGATTATTTCCCGGAAAAAATAGGCCTTAGAAAAGGGTTGATGCCCCCCGTGGTTGTTTAATATATTTTAGATGGGTTGAAGGATGTGAATGTCGGGAGTTGGAAAAGGTTTGGGGTTAAAAAACTAAAGAATCTTTTCAAAGTGTTGATTCTTTCCCCTCTCTCAGAGAGGAGAAAGATAGTAAAAAGAGAGAGAGAGAGAGAAGGGGAGAGAGAGGGGGAGAGAGAGAGAAGGAGAGAGAGAGAGAGAGGAGAAGAGGGGGGGAAGAGAGAGAGAGAGACGAGGTACAGGAAAAATTTGGGGGATACAACAATATGGTAACCCAAAATATAGTGCTCCACTCATTTATATTCACCCCAGCTCAGCTTTTGCAAAAGAAAGCAAAATTTTTTAGTTGGTTCAGAAGCGCTACAAAAAGGTCTTTAATATTTTCCCAAATGAATTCCGGGGAAAAGATGTCGTTGACACGGGACCTCGGGCGGCGACCCTCATGGCGGTCAAGCTGTGTGTTCGGCTGGGGCAGACTCGCGAACTTGCATTTCCCCCTCAGATCTCCCTTACCAAAATTGTTCCATTTTTTTGGGGGCTAATAATGTAACTCCGGCAAATTTTGCGCATTAAACGTATTTCTCTTTTATTTCCTGCGGCAGACTTGGTAAAATGTACACTTTACTTTATCAGAGAGATGACTTTTTTTTAAAATTAATTTTTTAATGCCTCTACCTTAAACACAGGGAAGGATTTTAAATAAGCAGGATGTATTCCACCCCATGTCTCTCAGTGATATACCTCCGGGTCCCCCGTCCCTCTGTATTAAAAATTTTTCCCTTTCCCCTTCAGCTTCTTGTGACTTGTTAATGGGCAGTTGGACCGAAATGTTGATAAGTTTCATTCTCCTGTGTGCGGGTTATTTATTTATATTGCTGAGACTACGTTAATCCTAATTTTTAAAAAAATAGTTTCTTGGCTAGTGATGAGCAATACATGGAGCTCGGTAGCCGAAGGCTTAAAACCCCATTTACCAACCTAGCATTCCCTTATTGTATCAAAAAATAAAAAAAAAAATTATCAAAAATTTTTAGATGAACTGTGTGTGTGATACGAGACAGGAAACCCCCTATCTCGTAGCCCCCGCAACCTCTACCCAACCCAATTTAAGCAAGTAGCAGTCATTCCAGCCTTTGGGAGAACCTCATTGCTTAGATTCCTCTAAAACTGACGACCCTATGGGTTTAGCCTTCTCCTAATGAATTAATAATAATAAAATAATAATAATAATAATAAACAATAATAATAATAATAATAATAATAATAATAATAATAATATTAATAATAATAATAACAACAACAACAACAACAACAACAACAATAATAATAATAATAATAATTAATAAATAATAATAATAATAAGGTAATAATAATAATATTTATAATAATAACAAGAAAAACAACAACAGCAACAACAACAACAACAAACAACAACAACAACAACAACAACAACAACAACAATAATAATAATAATAATAATAATAATAATAATAATAACAATAATAATAATAATAATAATAATAATAATAATAATAATAATAATAATAATAATATTTATAATAATAACAAGAACAAGAACAACAAGAACAACAACAACAACAACAACAACAACACAACAACAACAACAACAACAATAATAAATAATAATAATAATAATAATAATAATAATAATATTTATAATAATAACGAAACAAGAACAAGAACAAGAACAAGAACAAGAACAACAACAGCAACAACAACGCAACAACAAGAACAAGAACAAGAACAACAACAACAACAACAACAACAACAACAACAGCAACAATACCAATAATATTAATAATAATAATAATAATAATAATAATAATAATAATAATTATAATAATAAGAGCAACAAGAACAAGAACAACAACAACAACAACAACAACAACAACAGCAACAATACCAATAATATTAATAATAATAATAATAATAATAATAATAATAATAATAATAATAATAATAATAATAATAATAATAACAATAACGCCTTTAAGAAGACCAGGAGTTATAATTCAACACACGCAAAAAAGTCAAACATCTTTAGTATAAAATCCTGAAACACAGGAGCTGCAGCTCAATACCCCAAAGAGGGTCAGGAACTGTAATCATCAGAACTTTCCCCTAAATAATGTACAACCGAATGGAAAGTTTTAAACTAATCAGCGGAGGCATTCTCCAGATGTTTCACGGAACCCATTATCAGAATTTGACTAATAAAATCAGCAACTTGGGTCTTACTCTGCCTACCAATATTTTTTTTTTTTATTCGCAGGAATTCTCCCGGTCCGGGTCTTTTCCAAGTAGTGGTGACCCGGCCTTGACTCCCTATCTGGGGAGTATCTCGAGACGTAATTTTTTAAGGAAATGACAGGCAGGATAGAACAGTCTCAGGCAAAATATGCTCAAATTATTATTATTATTATTATTATTATTATTATTATTATTATTATTATTATTATTGTTATTATTATTATTATTATTATTAATAGTAGTAAAAGTGTTTGTGTTTTTGTATTATTATTACTATTATTATTATTATTATTATTATTAGTAGTAGTAGTAGTAGTAGTAGTGTTTGAGTGGTTTTGTATTATTATTATTATCATTATTATTATTATTATTATTATTATTATTATTATTATTATTATTATTATTATTTTCACTATTATTATTATTATTATTATTATTATTATTATTATTGTTTTTTATTATTATTACTCTTTTTATTATTAATATTATTATTGTTAATGCTGCTGTGTTGTGTTATTGTTGTTCTAAAACCTACTTAGAACAAACACAGACAGTGTGTGTGTGTGTGTGTGTGTGTGGTGTGTGTGTGTGTGTGTGTGTGTGTGTGTGTGTGTGTGTGTCTGTCTGTCTGTGTGTGTGTGTCTGTACTCACCTAATTGTGGTCGCAGGGGTCGAGTCACAGCTCCGGCCACGCCTCTTCAATGGTGGCTACTAGGTAACTCTCCCTGCTCCATAAGCTTTATCATACCTATTCTTAAAGTTATGAATGGATCCTGACTCCACTACATCACTTTCCAGACTATTCCACTTCCTGACAACTCTATGGCTGAAGAAATATTTGGTAACATCCATGTGACTCACCTGAGCCTTCAATTTCCAATTGTGATCCCTCGTTGTTGTGTTCCATCCTTAGAACATCCTGCGTCTGACCACCTTGTCGATTCTTCTCATTATTTTATGTCGTCATCATATCATCCCTCCCTCTCTCTCCTGTCCTCCAGTGTCGTCAGGTAGATTTTCCTTTATCCTCTCCTCGTAGGACATGCCCCTTAGCACCGGCACTAGTCTCGTTGCAAACCTTTGCACTTTCTTTTATTCATGACGTGCTTGGTAAGGTGTGGGTTCCAAAGTGGTGCTGCATACTCTAATATGGGCCTGATGTACACGGTGTACAGGGTCCTGAATGATTCCTTACTGAGATTTCCGAATGCTTTACTCAGTCTTGGTTGGGGTTCTATACTCTGCAGCAGTTATTTGGTTGATGTGCACCTCAGGAGGAGTGCTCGGTATTATTCTCAACTCAATACCCTTTTCCGTGAGGGAGGTTTGTAATCTTTGGCCCCCTAGACGGTACTCTGTCTGCCGTCTTCTTTGCTCTTCCCCAATTCTTAATGACCTTGCAACTTGGTGGGATTGAACCCCAGGAGCCAGTTTCTGGACCAGGCCTTTAGCCTGTCCACATCCCTTTGCAGTCCTGCCAGGTCCTCCTCCTCCGATTGAACTCTCCTCATTAATTTCACATCGTTTGCAAACAGGGACACTTCTGGATCTATACCTTCCGTCATGTCATTCACATATACCACAAACAGCACCGGTGCTAGGACTGGCCCCTGTGGAACCCCGCTCTTCACAGGCGCCCACTCTGACACCTTGTCACGTACCATGACTCGCTCATGTCTCCCCATCAGGTATTCTCTGATCCCTTGCAATGCCTTCCCTGTTATACCTGCCTGGTCCTCCATCTTTTGTACTAATCTGTTATGTGGAACTCTGTCAAAAGCCTTCTTACAGTCAAAGAAAATGCATGCTACCCACCTTTCTTTCTTTTCCTGCCACTGTCACCTTGTCATAGAACTCCAATAGGTTTGTGACACAAGATTTCTCGTCCCTGAATCCGTGCTGGTTGTCATTGATAAGTTCTCCATGATGTTGCATACTATCCATGTCAGTGACAGTGGTCTGTAGTTCAGTGCCGCGTGTCTGTCTCCTTTTTAAAAACTGGGACTACATTAGCTGTTTTACATACTTCAGATAGTCGCTCTGTTTCGATAGATGTGATGAAGATTGTTGTTAGTGGCACACAGAGTGCCTCTGCTCCTTCTGTCAGGACCAATGAAGAGATGTTTCTTGCCCCATCGCCTTTGAGGTATCTAGCTCGCTTCGCAGCCTTTTCACATCCTCCTCAGTTGTATGAATTGTGTATAGCACTTGATGGTGTACCCACACCTCACCTTCTTTCTGTGTGTATGTGTGTGTGTATGTGAGTGTACTCAGTTGTGGTTGCAGGGGTCGACTCACAACTCCTGGCCCCGCATCTTCACTGGTCGCTACTAGGTCATTGTTCCATCTCCATGAGCTTCATCATACCTCTTCTTAAAGCTATATATGGATCCTGCCTCCACTACATCACTTAGCAGACTATTCCACTACCTGACAACTCTGTGACTGAAGAAATACTTCCTAACATCACTGTGATTCATCTGAGTCTTCAACTTCCAACTGTTACACCTTGTTGCTGTGTGCCATCTCCGGAACATCCTGTCTCTGTCCACTTTGTCATTTCTTCTCAGTATTTCATATGTCATTATCATATCCCTCCTAACTCTCCTGCCCTCCAATGTCGCCAGGTCGATTTCCCTTAACCTCTCCTTGTAGGACATGACCCTTAGCTCCGTGACTAGTGTTGTTGTAAGCCTTTGCACTTTCTGTAATTTCCTTACGTGCTTGGCTAGATTTGGGTTCCAAACTGGGGCTGCATACTCCAATATAGGCCAAACATACACGGTGTACACGTCCTGTACGATACCTTACTGAGATGTTGGAATGCTAGTCTTAGATTTGCTAGGCGCCCATATGCTGCATCAGTTATTTGGTTGATGTGTGCCCCAGTAGATGTGCCCGGTGTTATACTCACCCCAAGATCCTTTTCCTTAAGTGAGGTTTGTAGTCTCTGGCCCCCTAGACTGTATTCCATCTGCGGTGTTCTTTGCCCTTCCCCAGTCTTCATGAGTTTGCACTTGGTGGAGTTTAACTCCCGGAGCCAGATACTGGACCAGGCTTGCAGCCTGTCCAGATCCCTTCGTAGTTCTGCCTTGTCCTAGTCCGATTGAATTCTTCTCATCAACTTCCCATCATCTGCAAACAGGGATATTTCTGCAAACAGCACCGGTCCTAGGACTGACCCCTGTGGAACCCCGCTCGTCACGGGCGCCCACTCTGACGCTTTGCCACGTACCATGACTCTCTTTTGTCTTCCTGACAGGTATTCTCTGATCCATTGCACTCCATTCCCTACTATCCCTGCCTGGTCCTCCAGCTTTTTCACTACTCTCTTATGTGGAAGTGTGTCAAATGCATTCTTACAGTCCAAGAAAAAGCAATCTACCAACCCCTCTCTCTCTCTTGTTTTACTGCTGTTACTCTGTCATAGAATTCCTGTAGGCTTGTGACACAGGATTTCCCTGGTTGTCGTCAGTGACACGGGTCTATAGTTTAATTCTTCATTTCTGTCTCCTTTTTCGAAAACTGGGAATACGTCTGCTGTCTTCCATACCTCAGGTAGTAGCCCGGTTTCGATAGATGTGTTGAAGATTGTTATTAGTGGTACACATAGCACCTCTGCTCCCTCTCTCAGAACCCACAGAGAGATGTTATCCAGCCCCATCTCCTTTGAGGTATCTAGATCGCTTGGCAGCCTCTTTACTTCTTCCTCGGTTGTATGTATTGTCCAACACTCGATGGTGTACCCCACCTCTCTGCCTTTCTGGAGTCCCTTCTGTCTCCTCTGTGAACACTTCTTTGAATCTCATGTTGAGCTCCTCACATACTTCGTGGTCGTTTCTTGTAATCTACCCTCCTTCCTTCCTCAGACCGATTACCTGGTCCTTGATTGTTGTTTTCCTCTTGATGTGACTGCACATCAGCACTGGGTCAGATTTGGCTTTCGCTGCTATGTCATTTTTGTATTGTCATTAGGCCTCCCTTCTTACTTGTGCATATTCATTTCTGGCTCTACAACTGCTCTTCTTATTATTCTGGGTCCCTTGCCTTCTATACTTCTTCCATTCTGTAGCACACTTGGTTTTGGCCTTTCTACACCTTTGCAAGAACTAAAGGCTCATCCTGGCTTTCTCGTTATTTCTGTTACCCTTGGGTACAAACCTTTCCTCAACTTTCTTGCATATTGTTGTCACATATTCCATCATCTTGTTTACTGACTTTCCTGCCAGTTCTCTGTTCCACTGAACCCCGTACAGGAAATTCTTCATGTCTCTGTGGTCCCTTCTCTTGTAATTTGGCTTCATTCGTCCTGCTCTCCCTGCTTTCTTCTCCACTTGTAAACCTACTATATATTCAAGCTCAAACCCATGTTAATGGCCCCCCCGGGGGTCCCTTTCATATGTGATGTCCTCATTTTTGTTGCCTACTTGAAGGGGGGGAAAACTAGGCAAGTCTTGCTTTGGTTCATTTTCCCCCCTCTTCTCTCTCTTAGTGCCTTTTGTATTGATCATGGTTTTCCGGTACCACCTATATCTTGTTAAGTTTTGGGGGGATGTGGTTAAGGGTTTTTCCCCAGCGTTTTTTGTGGTTGGTCCCCTTTCGCGTTTGGGGCCTTTTGGGATGAGCCCCTGGCCACTTCAGCCAGTGTGGCCATCGCTTTTTTAATCAACACCCCCCTTTGGGGCCTCCGGGGGGCCGGGGGGGTTTTACCACGAAAATTTTCCCTTGGACCCCCAGAAAGGAAGTGTTCCTTTCTTCTTTGCCCTCTAACTCTTTTCCACCTTAAAAACCTTTTGGGGGTTTTTCGATGGACCCCCCCCCCAGTTTTTCCTTTTTTTGTTTCCAAGATTTTGTAATGAAAAAATCTGACACCCCGGGCGGCGGGGGCCGACGGGGCCCCTTTTGTTTTTCGGCCACCTACTTAGAAAAACTCGGGGAAACCCTTATTTTTTAGTTTTTGGGGGTATGGGGGTGGGGGGCCTAAGGGTCCTGGGGAAAAAAGCATTGGGGGTGGAGGGCGAAGGGGAAAAAGTGGGTTTTTTTTAGGAAGCGGTTTTGCGTTGGGTTCTGGGTGGTTCTTGGGGGGGGTTTTTGGCCAAAAATTGGGTGCGGAGCGCCGCCCCCCCCCCCACCCCCCCCACCAGTGTTTTGTTCTTTTCGTCGGTTAAAACCCCTCAAAAAAAGGGTTTGACCCCAATCTTTTTCCGCAGGTCCCGCCAAACCGGGGCGTTTGAAATGGGGTTGATGGCGACCACTTTTTACCCCCCAAACCGAAAAACTCAGCGTTTTGGGCCTTTTCTGGGGGGATGAAATTTTTTGGGTTTTTTTTCTGCCTTTTTTCGGGGGCGTTCCCCCCCTTTAGCCTAAAATAAACCTGGTTATCCCCCCCCCCCCCCCATTGTTTCCCCCTGGGGGGGTCCCCTTTTGATTTTGCCCCCCTTTATTTTTTTCTTTAAAGGGGTGATGGGTTTGGGCCCGGGGCAGGGATCGTCATTTCCCCACCCCCCTCAATTTCCCGTATATGTTCCCAAAAGGTTTTCACCCGGATTTGCGGTGGATGATATCCTTAGCGTTAAGCTTGCCCTTTTTGGGAAACACCGAAGGTAAGTGTGTTGCCTGGTGTGGGTGATCCAGGCTTAACCCAAATTTTATTTAAACAACCCCCTAACTCTTTAATTTTTTCTTCCCGGGGTTTTAAAAACCCAAAACAAAATTTTTCTCCTTGTTCAATAGGGCTCCTGCTTCGTGCCAGTTCCTGGGGGCAATACCCCTAAAAATACTTACCCTTTTATCTCATTTCAGGGCACGTACCCTGGCTTTGAGGCTTGGGTTTGAAGTCCCTTTTCTTTTTTTTCCCTCTCCCCCATCCTCTTCTCCATTTTCCAGAAACCACCTACTTTTCTCCCACCTTGTTCCCCTTTTACATTGCTCTTCCTTCCATTCTTCCTTACCGGGCATCTTCCTCTGATCCCTAAAACCTTTGATCCCATCGAGCTACCATTTTTTGTGTATGTGTGTGTGTTGTGTCCCTGGGAGACAGAAAGGAGTTTTAGAGAGGTGGGGAGAGAGAGAGGCGGGGGGGGGGGGGGGGGGGGGGGGGGGGGGAGAGGAGAAGGAGGGAAGGAGAGAGAGAGGGAGGAGAAGGGAGAGAGAAGAGAGAGAAAGAAAAAGGAGAGCGCGACAACAGAGAGACAGGGGGAAGGGGAAAGAGGGAAAGGGGAGGAAAGAGGTGAGGAAAAGAGATGGAGAAAAAAAAGGGATTAGAAGGTGGGGTGGGGATTTGGAAAGGGGTTGTAAGGAGGGGGTGATGGAAAGGGGAAGGGGGGGGGACAGGGGAGTGATGGGGGGGGGTGCGGAAAAGAGTGGGGGGAGTAGGGGAGAGAATGGGGGGGGGGGGAAGGGAAGGAGTGGGGAAAGGGAAAAGAGGAGAGGGGAAATGAGGGAGAGGGGGAAGAGCAAAGGGGATAGAGGAAAGAAAGTAGGCATAGGGGAAGGGAAGGGGCAGAGTACTATCAAGCAAGTGAGGTGTCATTGGCTGTGTGCGCGTATTGTTTGTGTAGTGTGTGCTTATATAAGCTTGTTTTTGGGTTTTAGTGTTGCGTGTACGTTTTGCGTGCGTAAGGTGCTCAAATGTTTGCACGGTCCAATGTACATGGGTTCACTGGCTGCCTTTGACTTTATGTGATCAAGTGACTAAGCTTTTTTTTTTTTTGTTTATCCTTCTTCCTGAAACCACTCGTAGATTCCTAATGCCTTGGTGTATGGGAGTTTAGTGTGCCAGGAAAAAAAAAAAACCCTTTCCTCGCTTACCCCTCCTTAGCCAATCTACCTGTCAATGATACTAAGTCTACTCTGCTTCTACAAGTGCCAGAAGAAACACACTTGTGTGTGTGTGTGTGTGTGTGTGTGTGGTGTGTGTGTGTGTGTTTTGTGTGTGTGTGTGTGTGGTGTGTGTGTGTGTGTGTGTGTGCGTGTGTGTGTGTGTGTGTGTGTGTGTGTGTGTGTGTATGTGTGTGTGTGTGTGTGTGTGGGTGTGTACACGTGGGTACTTGCATGTGCACAATCGTCTGTGTGTGTACTGGAGTCCCTCACTAGCTAGTCGTCATCCCTGGCATAACTCACCTACACTATAGTAAATGATATTAAGTGCTAGTAAATGCTCTTTACTATAATTCTGATAGCTTTCAAGAGTGAGTGACCCCTAGATTCCAGCATGCACAGACTAGTGCTATTGCAATCCCATGCAACCCCAACTACATGAATATTACGTGCGTCTGGCAGAGAAGTGGGGTCTCTTGTTCCTCGCTACCACTCCCTTGCTGTAACAGTGTCTTACTTTGCTATTATCATACGTTGCACTAATCAATATATATATATATATATATATATTATATATATATAATATATATATATATTGTGTGTGTGTGTGTGTGTGTGTGTGTGTGTGTGTTGTGTGTGTGTGTGTGTGTGTGTGTGTGTGTGTGTGTGTGTGTGTGTGGTGTGTGTGTGTGTACTCACCTAATTGTTTCTCACCTGATTGTGGTTGCAGCAATCGAGACTCAGCTCCTCCCCTAGCCTCTTCACTGATCGCTACTAGATACTCTCTCTCTCTGCTCCCTGAGCTTTGACATACCTTGTCTTAAAGCTATGCATGGTTTCTGCCTCCACTACATCACTTGCTAGACTATTCCACTTCCTAACAACTCTATTACTGAATAAATACTTCCTAACGTCCCTGTGACTCGTCTGAGTCTTTAGCTTCCAATTGTGACCCCTTGTTTCTGTGTCCCCTCTCTGGAACATCCCGTCTCTGTCCACCTTATCTATTCCACGCAGTATTTTGTATGTCGTTATCATGTCTTCCCTGACCCTCCTGTCCTCCAGTGTTGTCAGGCCGATTTCCCTCAACCTTTCTTCGTAGGACATTCCCCTGAGCTCCAGAACTAAGCTTGTTGCAAACCTTTGCAGTTTCTCTAATTTCTTGACGTGCTTGACCAGGTGTGGGTTCTAAATTGGTGCTGCATACTCCAGTATGGGCCTGAGGTACACAGTGTACAGTGTCTTGAACGATTAATACTAAGGAATCGGAAAGCTATTCTCGGGTTTACCAGGCGCCCGTATGCTGCAGCAGTTATCTGGTTGATGTGTGCGTCCGGAGACGTGCTCGGTGTTATGCTCACCCCAAGATCTTTCTCCTTGAGTGAGGTTTGCAGTCTTTGTCCACCAAGCCTATACACTGTCTGCGGTCTTCTTTGCCCTTCTCCAATCTTCATGACTGTGCATTTGGCCGGGTTGAATTCGACATAAAAGTTGTTGGACCACGTGTCCAGCCTATCCAGGTCTCTTTCTAGTCCTGCCTGATCCTCATCTGATTTAATTCTCCTTATCAACTTCACATCATCTGCGAACAGCGACACTTCTGAGTCTATCCCTTCCATCATGTCATTCACATATACCAAAAATAGTACTGGTCCTGGGACTGGCCCCTGTGGGACCCCGCTCGTCACAGGTACCCACTGTGATACCTCATCATGTACTATGACTCGTTGTTGCCTCCTTGTCAGATATTCTCTGATCCATTGCAGTGCCCTTCCTGTTATACGCACCTCATTCCCAGCTTCTGTACTAATATCTTGTGAGGAACTGTGTGTGTGTGTGTGTGTGTGTGTGTGTGTGTGTGTGTGTGTGTGTGTGTGTGTGTGTGTGTGTGTGTGTGTGTGTGTGTGTGTGTGTGTGTGTGCAGTGTGTGTGTACTTACCTAACTGAACTCACCTAATTGTGGTTGCAGGGGTCGAGACTCAGCTCCTGGCCCCGCCTCTTCATTGATCGCTACTAGGTTCTTTCTTTCTCTCTCTACTTTCTGACCTTTGTCATACCTCATCTTAAAGCTATGTATGGTTCCTGAGTCCATTACGTCACTTGCTAGGCTATTCCACTTCCTGACGACTCTGTGACTGAAGAAGTACTTCCTAACATCCCTGTGACTCGTCTGAGTCCTCAGCTTCCAATTGTGACCGCTTGTTTCTGTATCCCCTCTCTGGAACATCCTGTCTCTATCTACCTTGTCTATTCCACGCATTATTTTGTATGTTATTATCATGTCTCCCCTAACCCTCCTGTCCTGTATGTGTATGTGTGCACCAAGTTTGGTTGGTTAATGGGGTTGAAGCCCATCGACATCAGACAAGAATGCTGTGATACCTAAGCTAGGGATTGAAGTAAACTATCTGTTACTATATATTATATATATATAATATATATATATATTATATATAATATATAATATTATATATATATAATATATAATAATATATATATATATATATATATATATATTAACATATATATATTGGCCGAATAGGTTAAAACTTGCGATTTTGGCTTAAATAGCAACACTCTTCTTCAGGCAAGCGAAAATCTGTGTGTGCGGCAAGACGTATATCTTGTGGTGTTTCAATCCTCTCGTTCCCAGAATCGTTGATATTCGCTGTTAAGTCGTGTAACAAGTTGTAACTGGAAGTTACGTGATCAAACACTTCGTCTTCCTACACACACACAGACACACACACACACATACACACACAACCACAACACACACACAACACAACACACTACACACACATACACACACGAGCTGAGTCTCGACCCCTGCAACCACAATTAGGTGAGTACAACACAACAACACACACACACACACACACACACACACACACACACACACACGAGCTGAGTCTCGACCCTGCAACCACAATTAGGTGTGAGTACACACACAACACACACACTATACACACACACACACACCACACACACGCACCACAACACCACTCACACACACACACACACACACACACACACACACACACACAAACGCACACACACACACACACGCACACACACACACACACACACACACACACACACACACACCACACACACACACAAACACACACACATGTACGCGAAGGCCCTATCAGACCCACGTGGGGCCAGGGAAAAGACGAGGAGCACACTAAGATCAAATGACAGGTCCGAAGACAATGAAGGTATGTTATATGCAGAGACTCTAACAGCCAACTGCAGTAGCGAGGAACAGCTGGTCAGGAAAGACAGTTCACTAAGAATAGAAGTTTCAGATAGGACAGGGACTGAAGGCAAGAACATTTCAATGGAAGGAAACAAAACACCTCAGAGGATGCAAATGGAGACTCAGTGGGAGGAGGAAAGTGTGAGGCCAGTTTTTATCTACGGGCTCCAAGAAGCCAAGGGGGACAACTTCGAAGAAATAAAACAGGAGGAGGAAAAAATGATCGAGGGCATCATGAAAACTATAGGTGAGGACGATATGACCCAGGTGACAAATTTTCGGAGAATTGGGTGGTTTGCGAGTGGAAGGATACGGCCTGTCAAAGTAATTTTCAAGGAAGAATCAGTTTGAACCAGGATTCTGCAAGAGAAAACAAGACTGAGGGACAAACAGGGGTACCAGAGAGTATACCTCGATCGTGACAGAACACAAGAAAGGACTACACTGAAACAGAGGGTACAGAGACGCAAGGAGGAACGAGAGGCAATGATGAAGATGAGCAGGACCCAGACACATGAGGAAGGGCAAACACACCACGCAGAATCTCCCACCGAAAGACTCCAACCGCGACAATTCCAACGCAACTGAGCAACCCAAACCACAACCCACTCACTGTTCCATCTTCCAGCAACACCCACATCACAAACCTCACCCCAACAGCTGTCCCTTATGGGCATTCTGACCCCACCTTCATCATCACAAACCCCACCTACACCACAGCGCCCCATAGGCCCCCAACAAAGCTCCCACTCCCCAAACCCCAATATTCTTGCAGGACCACAGTGATAGAAAAGAAGCTGAAAGTTTTCTACGCAAACGCGGACGGAATAACGAATAAACATGAGGAGTGGCACGAAAAAATCAGTGAGAAATCCCCAGACATCATAGCAGTCACAGAAACAAAACTCGCTGAGACAATAACAGAAGCAATCTTCCCACCGGGATATCAGATCCTGAGAAAAGATAGGAGTAGAGGGGGAGGAGGAGTTGCACGGCTCATAAAAAACCGATGGGGATTTGAGGAAATGGAAGGCATGGACGTGATTGGAGAAAGAGACTACATAGTAGGTACAATTCAGTCTGGAGAACATAAAGTAGTCATTGGAGTGATGTATAACCCACCACAGAACTGCAGGAGGCCAAGAGAGGAGTATGAAGAAAACAACATGGCGATGGTGGACACACTGGCTGAGGTGGCAAGAAGAGCTCACTCGAGCAGAGCAAAGTTACTGGTAATGGGCGATTTCACCCAGAGGGAGAT
This sequence comes from Cherax quadricarinatus, assembly GCF_026875155.1. Lineage (NCBI taxonomy): Eukaryota > Metazoa > Arthropoda > Malacostraca > Decapoda > Parastacidae > Cherax > Cherax quadricarinatus. Next base: position 66,314,803 of record NC_069404.1, read on the forward strand.
CGACTGGGAAAACCTGGAGTCACATGGGGGTCCCGAAACATGGAGAGCCAAGATGATGGATGTGGTACTTGAAAACCTCATGCATCAACATATCAGGGACACTACCAGAGAGAGAGGGGAGGATGAGCCAGCAAGACTGGATCTTGTGTTCACCCTGATCAGTTCAGACATTGAGGACATCACTTACGAGAGGCCCCTTGGAGCTAGCGATCGCGTGGTTCTGAGTTTTGATTATATAGTAGAGTTACAAGTGGAGAAGGTAACCGGAACTGAATGGGAAAAGCCAGACTACAAAAGGGGGGGGCTACACAGGTATGAGGAACTTCCTGCAGGAGGATCAGTGAGACAGAGACCTGGTAGGAAAATCAGTAAACGAGATGATGGAATATGTACCAACAATGTGCAAGGAGGCAGAGGAAAGGTTTGTTCCCAAGGGAAACAGAAATAATAGGAAGTCCAAAGCGAGTCCTTGGTTTACCCGAAGGTGTAGGGTCGCAAAAACTAAGTGCACCAGAGAATGGAAAAGGTACAGGAGGCAAAGGATCCAGGAAAATAAGGAGATTAGTAGAAGAGCCAGAAACGAGTATGCACAGATAAGGAGGGAGGCCCAGCGACAGTATGAAAACGACATAGCATCGAAAGTCAAGTCTGACCCGAAACTGCTGTTTAGCCACATTAGGAGGAAGACAACAGTCAAAGATCAGGTGATAAGGATGAGGAAAGAAGGTGGAGAACTCACAAGAAACGATCAAGAGGTATGTGAGGAGCTCAACATGAGATTTAAAGAAGTATTTACAGTAGAGACAGGAAGGCCTCTCGTGGGACAGACCAGATGGGATCACCAGCAAGGAATATACCAACAAGTGTTGCATGATATACATACATACATACAGATGAGGAGGAGGTGAAGAAACTGCTAAGGGACATCGATACCTCAAAGGCAATGGGACTGGACATCTCCCCGTGGATCCTTAGAGAGGGAGCGGATATGTTGTGTGTGCCACTTACCACAATCTTCAACACGTCCCTGGAAACTGGGCAACTACCTGAGGTATGGAAGACGGCAAATGTAGTTCCCATTTTTAAAAAAGGAGACAGAAAAGAGGCACTAAACTATAGACCTGTCCCACTGACGTGTATAGTATGCAAAGTAATGGAGAAGATTATCAGGAGGAGAGTGGTGGGGCACCTGGAACGGAACAAGAGTATAAACGCCAACCAGCATGGATTCATGGAAGGAAAATCCTGTGTCACAAACCTTCTCGAGTTTTATGATAAAATAACAGAAGTAAGACAAGAGAGAGAGGGGTGGGTTGATTGCATCTTCTTGGACTGCAAGAAGGCCTTTGACAGTTCCTCACAAGAGATTAGTCTTGAAGCTAGAGGATCAGGCTCATAATATAACAGGAATGGCACTGCAATAGATCAGAGAATATCTGACAGGGAGGCAACAACGAGTCATGGTGCGTAATGATGTATCACAGTGGGCACCTGTGACGAGCGGGGTCCCACAGGGGTCGGTCCTAGGACCAGTGCTATTTTTGGTATATGTGAACGACATGATGGAAGGGTTAGACTCAGAAGTGTCCCTGTTCGCAGACGATGTGAAGTTAATGATGGGAATTAAATCAGATGAGGACCGGGCAGGACTTCAAACAGACCTGGACAGACTGGACACCTGGTCCAGCAACTGGCTTCTCGAATTTAATCCCGCCAAATGCAAAGTCATGAAGATAGGGGAAGGGTACAGAAGACCGCAGACAGAGTATAGGCTAGGTGGCCAAAGACTGCAAACCTCGCTCAAGGAGAAAGATCTTGGATTGAGTATAACACCGAGCATGTCTCCGGAAGCATACATCAACCAGGTAACTGCTGCAGCATATGGGCGCTTGGCAAACCTGAGAACAGCGTTCCGATACCTTAATAAGGAATCGTTCAAGACACTATACACAGTGTACGTCAGGCCTATACTGGAGTATGCAGCACCTGTTTGGAACCCGCACTTGATAAAGCACGTCAAGAAACTAGAGAAAGTGCAAAGGTTTGCGACAAGGTTAGTTCCAGAGCTAAGGGGAATGTCTTATGAAGAAAGGTTAAGGGAAATCGGCCTGACGACATTAGAGGACAGGAGGGCCAGGGGAGACATGGTAATGACATATAAAATACTGCGCGGGATAGACAAGGTGGAAAAAGAAGGGATGTTCCAGGGAGGGGACACAGAAACAAGAGGTCACAATTGGAAGTTGAAGACACAAATGAGTCAGAGAGATATTAGGAAGTATTTCTTCAGTCATAGAGTTGTCAGGCAGTGGAATAGCCTAGAAAGTGACGTAGTGGAGGCAGGAACCATACACAGTTTTAAGACGAGGTTTGATAAAGCTCATGGAGCGGGGAGAGAGAGGACCCAGTAGCAACCGGTGAAAAGGCGGGGCCAGGAGCTAAGACTCGACCCTTGCAACCTCAAATAGGTGAGTACAAATAGGTGAGTATACACACACACACACACACACACACACACGCACACACACACACACACACACACACACACACACACACACACACACACACACCGCACACACACACACACACACATACACACACACATACACACACACACACACACTCACCCACACACACACACACATTAAACTACAGACCAGTGTCACTGACATGTATAGTATGCAAAATCATGGAGAAGATTATCAGGAGAAGAGTGGTGGAACACCTAGAAAGGAATGATCTCATCAACAGCAGCCAACATGGTTTCAGGGACGGGAAATCCTGTGTCACAAACCTACTGGACTTCTATGGCATGGTGACAGCAGTAAGACAAGAGAGAGAGGGGTGGGTGGATTGCATATTCTTGGACTGCA